>JAHWFO010028172.1:88309-114437 GCA_023313115.1 Rhysida immarginata | reverse complement strand
GGGGGGGGTTCTGTTATGGTGTAGGGGGCTTTTTCTTGGAGTGGAAAGACACCAATAGCATTCATTAATGGTAAAATGAATGCTATTGGTTATCAAAACATGCTGTCTACATCATTTTTGCCATTTGCTGAGGACATAACAGGGGCTCCTTGGTGGTTTTAGCAGGACAATGCACCCATTCACATTGCTAAAACCACTAATCAATGGTTTTCAGACAGTGGGATAGATCTGTTAAATTGGCCACCATGCTCACCAGATCTAAATCCAATAGAAAATGTGGCAAGAAAGGTTTATGCCAATGGGAGGAGATACAACTCGATTCAAGAATTGAAAGTGTCAGCCTTATCTCAAAACTTTAATCCAATCGATAAAAGAACCTTATCTCAAAACTTTAATCCAATCGATAAAAGAACCTTATCTCAAAACTTTAATCCAATCGATGCCTAATCGCATTTTTGAGCTACTTAAGAAGCAGGGAGGGCACATTAATTATTGAAAGTTAAATTGTTAGCAAAAACGACAAGCAGAGTCTAATTTTTTTGGACATTAAGAAATATATTTTTGTCATTTTTCTTTGTTTACAAGTTTGTTTTGTTAATTCTAATTTATTTTATTTAATTAATTTGTTTATTAGTTGTTAGTAAATAACAATTTTAAGCAAAAGTATCCTTATTTGTTTAAATTAAACAATTAAACCTGTTTTTGTTACTGAGTCTATCTTTATTGGACACACTGTATAACACAGAACAAAGGGACTATCCATTCTAAGAAAAATACGAAAAACAGGAAGTCTAGGTGATATACCGGGATTTTATCTAAACTCTTCTTGACTTGCCTCACCACAGCGGAGCATCACCAGATATTTTAGACTCAAGTGTTTCTTGCCCTTGACGTAGAAGCTCTTATACCCTCTTGTTCTTCTTGAACTCCCGTTGTTCAGGTGTTTCAAACGCCCGTAGAGCTTTTTCTGTTTTAGTTGCTGAGTTTCTCCGACCAATTATCGTTCTTTCTCTTTCCACTTCTTCCTCTTCTGCTGGAGTATTTGTTACATTGCAAAAAATCTCGTCATCAGGAAGTTCACTGCATGTCAGCAAACAAGTCAACACCATCAATTTCCAAGCACTGTATATCCTCTGAGGACTCTGCGGTTGAACACCGTTTTCCCAATAATTAGCTGTTATTTTTTCTAATTAGTTGTTGGTTTTTCTTTTATTGAATGCCAGGATGCAGCAATGATATCAATACCTTGTTTCGCGCCAATCGCTGGTAACTGATTTTCATCAGGAATGTTCATGAGGAGCTGTTGCATCAATCGACTACGGTACGCCACTTTAACAACACAAATAATGCCCAAATCCAAAGGTTGTAGGATGCGGTGCAATTAGACTGAACGTACTGAAAACGAACATTTTTCAGATCTGGTACTGTCAATAAGCAATAATTATTTTACACTTTTGTGATTTAATTCTTGCTCTAGCTTACGAAGCTTTTACCCAAGGATGTCCACGCTCGTCGATTAGCACGGTAATTACAAGAACGAGAACGCACATCTTTCAAACATCTAGACTTCGCTGACTTACCAATTTGGTGGCTGAACCTTTCAGTCCCAGATGCATTGCTACAGAAAAGTGTAGTCAGTATTTGTTTCGAATTTTTCCCGCTTTATGTTTCATGGTAGCGTGCGATGTGACAGCAATTGCTAGAAAATTCCAGTCTCGTCGGCGTTGAAAATATCAGTCCGATTACACCGAGAAAAAGGTTTATTAAAAGTTAGAGGATTTGGTGGCTTATTTGAGACACATAGCTCCGAGAATGATAAATGCACGTGTTTTGCGGTGTGTTTTACATGCTTTTAGTTCGTCCATGAGAACTGATTTTTTTTCTCTTCACAAATTGCTTTAGAAGAGATGTCATACAATTGCATTAAATCTGTAAAGCTACCCTGAATTTGCCTTGAAATCGTGATGTCCTAGGGAAGATGCAAAGCGTAGAGCTTTCTCCGAATCTCACTGGTTTGAACAATTGAAACTTAGCTGTTTCCATGTTTTCATAATTTACGCATCTCATTCTTTTTTGGCGTAGCCCGATTTCTTGTTTTGCCACTCTGGATTTTGCTATGTTCCTTTAGAATGGTTGCCAATGTAGAACCAGCAATGGTAAAGTGTTTGGCCACTTCGATCTTCTTCTCAGAATCGACGTGTTCAATATTTCCAGCTTCTATTGTAATGAAATTTGCTTACGTTTCATCGGCTGTATTATCATTACAAATGTTGGTCAAAGTGAATCACAGTAGCAGCCTTATGGTTTAATCACAGCTGAACCACTTGAAATGGAAGTGAAAGTTAAGAGGAATGGAACTATGGAAGGCCGTTTCAATGAATTTTCTTATAATGAAATACACATTCAAAGAATGGGTTTTTAAAATTATTTCGTTTTAATGAAAAATTCGTTCTAATGGAATTCGTTACAAAGAAGAATATATATGGTAAAATCCCTACCGGGACTAAAAAAAATTGTTGTATTGAAAATTTCATTTTAAGAGTTTGCCTGCATAAGCTTTCTATGTGAGCAGTTTGGCTTGTTGGTTACATTACTTTTGATGGCTTATATATAATTTTTTTAAATTTAAAAAATTAATATCGACGAAGTAGACTTTTCTTATTTTTTAAGAGATTTTATAAGTGTAGACACCCAAGTTAAATGATTTTCTTAGTATATTTGCTGTCCGTTATCATTTAATTTTAAGAACATTATTTTACAAGAATATTTGTGGAATCTTGTTTTGATAACTGACTTTCTACTGCAATTTCATTCCATGTCGAATACGAAATAATTATGTAAAACGTCACAGAAGCGTCATGAAAATCTGTGTTAGAGTTAAAATCAGAGTATGATATCCAAAACTAACAATTATATATAAAGACACTCATTTAATCGAAAATCATTGTACTTTAATAGGAGTTCGTTTATAAGATAATCTATAATATAAGCGTTTACTATAAAATATTTTATTCAACATAGTGTTCGATATAATGAGATGATATCCGCTTTTGCTGTGTGGTAAATTTTTCTGTGGTCGCTTTTTCTGTGGTAGCTTTTTCTGTGGTGAATCTTTTAACGAGGAAATATTCTAGTCCGTAATAGCTGATCATCGTAATTATTAAGAGGCCGAGTATCACCTCCACCTTCTGGTCAAAGCATAGATAATTTGATACACCAAAGCTGATAATCATGCCGAGTGATTCCCACACCCGCAAATTGGAATATGCTGCTTCCAGGTTATTAGGAAACAGTACGCCGTATATAGCTGAAAAATGAATTAATGCATAAATCAGAATAAGCAATCTTTTCTTATTTCTATATTTTAAATTAAACGTACATACGAGTATATCTGGTCAAAATTGTGAATTTTCTTAATTTCGTTTATTAAGTGCAATTTAAGATTATATTTAATTATAAACCAGTATTTTAAGAATTTTTCCAGTGCTGGATTCCATTCAGGGGCGTAGCAAGCGTCCCTTGCTACGCCTTGATTTCATTACGTACTTTAAGCGCCCGTTCTGAGATACACTTGGGGGATTTTAATTTTCTTTATTAAGCGCTAGACAAATGGTTGTTTATTACGGACTGATTATCTTACTCGTGCCAAATGATGATTATCTGTAACATGGTCACAAGCCACATCAAGTTGGTCATTCCTGCTGCGTCTGCAGAACGTGTAATAATAAGTTTTTGGCAGTGGAAAAAAGACAGAATCGGTGAATCCGTTCTGATTAATGTTGATATTGAATATTCCTGATACAAGAAACAAATCAGGATCTTTGATAAGCAAAACAGTAGTTTAAAAGAATTTGGTTATGTTTGTTGAGAGGCTTTCGTGTATCTTCTTTTGCAAAATAACATGATAAGAGCCTTGTAAAGCAGTTTTCATTGAATGAAGAGGAACCAATTCAGCCAGTAAATAAGTCACTGGAATTATTATGAATGCATGCAACTACGTTTCACTTTATCACTTTTATAGATGACATATTTTATATTCTTGAGTTAATAATAATAAATATTAACATGCCGACTAAAGAACGAAAGCAGAATTGAAATATATAGGAAATAATTTTGAAATATTTTACGAAAATCATCAAAGGACAAAAAAATAACCCAATGAAGTGATTACGCTGAATTTTTGCCCTATGTTTAGTAAACACTTTGTATAGGAAATATATTTAAAATTACGCTGTAATATGACAAATATGTTAAAATTGCCTTACACTGTTATGCCAGAAAAAGTGGTACATACGAGCCCATAGAGAGTACATAACAATACCGCTTGTGCACGTCAATGGCTTCTTTTGCTAGTATACAGGGTGAATACAAAAGTCTGAATCCCCCTTTTATTTTTTGAACCGAAGCAGATATGTCAATTTTGATGAATCCAATGAATAGGAAGTTGTGGGTAGCCTATCCCATGGTGCACTTTTCATCATCCCAAATATGCAAATTAGGACACATTCAAAATTTATCTCAAAAACCATAAGGGATAGAGAAAAAAACCCAATTGCAAACTTGTTCAGCATAAAAAAGTTTGGATGATTTTTTTTTTGTTTTGTTTGTTTTTTTATGCTGAACAAGTTTGCAATTGTTTTTTTCTCTCTATCCTTTACGGTTTTTGAGATAAATTTTGAATGTGTCCTAATTTGCATATTTGGGATGATGAAAAGTGCACCATGGGATAGGCCACCCACAACTTCCTATTCATTGGATTCATAAAAATTGACATATCTGCTTCGGTTCAAAAAATAAAAGGGGGGGGGGTCAGACTTTTGTATTCATCCTGTATATAAAACGGTTTTAGAGCACCCGTTTCAGTTTTTTTCCTCGAAAATTCGACATCCTAGAGCTCTAGAGAAAAGTTATATGACTAAACACAATGGGGGTTATCCGATTTTACGGACATGGATGGAAACGGGCACACTCTGGATCTAGCCAAAACTTAAATAACATCATGGGTCGAGTAGGATGTCATTAGATAGGTCATGAAAAAAGAAAAAAAACTTTTTTGGAAACGTTTTTTTCCAATCGGTTTTTTTCAGGAAATAAACAATAAAAATACCTTCATGTCACGTGTTTGAAATATGCCCTGTTGACATTTCTTTTAAAAGTTTTCACTTCACGTGTTTATCTGTGTCGAACTGTTAATCATATCTGCACATTTTTGTTACAATAGTGACAAATGTTCACTGAAAATGCCTTTTTGCAACGAAGAAACGTTTGACATGTTGATGTGTTACGTGACACCACGGATGCTGTGATCAGAAGAGAGGGTGAGATAGATGCTGATGTCCTGGCCACCATTCAATAGGATCCGATCGTCTCCACGAGATAACTCTGTGACTCTTGAATAAACCACATGGCTGTGGGGAGGGGGACAGCCAACATTATAATGGCGTACTCCTTTTTCTGGCACTTTAGTTTATAATTAAAACGAAAAAATGACAGAATACAATTACAGTAATTAATCATTACTCACAGGAATTTTGAGTTGCCCACACAGAATCTCCTATTCCCCATAAGGACGGAATTATAAAGAAAACGTAAATCTTTTGTGGTTCAGGATGCCAGTAAAGCATGACGAAGGAGATGGAAAAATTTATAATTGCTCCAAAGGTGATAATAGGAATTCGACCAATCTTCTTGATGATGATTCCCCATACCATACAAGATAAGGCATTTGAAATATAGAGACACATCATGACATAACCCACTTTATCAACTCCTAAAGAACAAGTGACCATTGCCTGAAATTTAATAAAGAAAGCTGTATTAATAAATGACCTTGCTTGCAAATTCTTCCGCTTGCAGAGGCAACTCCTCCCATGCCGGCGACTTTTTGAATTAATATATTTATTTCGAATACCTTTGGCCGTGGTCTGAAACGTATAAGCGTCAAATATGAAAATCGTATTATTGTATTAAAACGCCCAAAATGAAACGCCAATTATTCTATCATTATTATGAAAATGCCATCTATATAGTTTAGGCTAAATTTTGAGAATACATACTTTAATGTTTTGTACCACGACTGAAATTTGATTAAAGTTATTATGCATTCCTTAAAAACTGACCATGATAAGCAAATGAATAGAAATTTACCTAGAAGATAAATTAATAAACGTCATATTTACTCGACCATTAAACAATGAATTTAATCGATGCTTTATTTTTCACCTCGTCCGTTTATCCCTTTCGGATCAGAGCTGGTAATGGAACTTATAGAGAACACTTAGATGAACTAATTTTTTGTAAGCCATATATCGTGTTAATTATAATTAGACTTCACTGGTGCCTGTTTTATTTGCTGTATAAGATGGGAAAACCTCTAATTATAAAAAGATATCCAAAAAGACCCTTAATCACAAAGAAATTTCCGTCCACGTTGTTTTAATAATAGTGATGTTTTAAAACTTATCCCCAAGCTCATTCATGTCTATATACGAACCAACAAAAAGTAGTGATCCTATAAGTTTATTCTGTGATATTAATATATCCCAGCTATTTTTTGTATTTTTTTATTCTCTATTGGGATGCTAAATTGTTATACAAGGTCCATTCAATAAATAACCGGAAAAGTTGTATAAAAATACAAACGACAAAATTTGTGCTTCTTTGTTATTTATTGTTGGTGTCCTAGAACTATTATCAGATGGACCCGCCACGCCTGCCTCGCGAACGGGGTGCTGGGAATCAGTGAAACAAGATGGCAGCACTCTTGCAGGTTTGTACCACCTGGAGCATGTACCATCGTGGAGCAGCGGAGTATCATTAGATGTCTGTTAGCTGAAGGGTTCAAACCAATCGAATTTCACCGTCGGATGGCAGTGCAATATAGTGAAAGTTGTTTGAGTCGAACACTAATGTACGAGTGGCCAGATAAGTTCAAACAGGGTGTAACAAGTGTTGAAGATTCGTCCAGGTCGCTCTGTCTGTGCAATCACGGAGAACAACATTACGAGAGTTGATGAGTTGATACGGGAAAACGGGCGTATTACGGTGAGTGATATTGCAGCAAAGATGAGCATTAGCGTCGGATCAGCCCAACAAATTATTCATGACGTACTGATGTTCTAGAAAGTGTGCGCGAGGTGGGTTCCAAAACATTCGACATCAGAAATGAAAGAAATGCGCTTGGACGTGTGCAGGCAGCTTTTGCGACAGTACGAGGTTGAAAGGGAGGCATTTCTTCACCGTATTTTAACGGGAGATGAAAGTTAGGTGCATTTTTATGAACATGAACGAAAGGGGACTTCAATGGAGTGGCGACATTCTTCAGCTTCAAAACCCAAAAAGGTGCGAACTGAAAGAAATGCTGGTAAAATCATGTTGCATTTGTTTTGGGATCATAAAATAGCAATTCTTGAACATTACATGCCGAGAGGTGAAAATGCAAACATCGCGACTTACGCAAACTTTACGCGTGAAAATTTGAAACCAGCAATTTTGAGGAAGCGGCGTGGACTGATGTCCAGTGGCGTCCTGTTACTGCATGACATTAGATACTGCTTGAATCCATACACTGCTTGAATCACATTAGATACCATCAAAGACCTGAAGTTCGTCTGCTTGCCCCACCCCGCGCATTTCCCGGACCTGGCACCTTCAGATTATCACATTTTTAACCCACTAAAAGAAGCTCATAGTGGCTCAAGGTTCACTGATGATGAGGAAGTCAGGGCAGCAGTGCATAACTGCTTACTCACACGCCTTCCAAGAATTCTTTGCACGTGGAATTGAGAAGCTTCTCCGGCGCTGGCATAAGTGCATAGAACTTGAGGGGGATTACGTTGAAAAATAAATAAATGTTGTATTCCATTCTCTTAATAGATTCTTTAGATAAAAAAATTTGAGGTTTTTTATTGAATGACCCTTGTAACATGGAACGTCGGTTACGTGCTTTGAAGGATATACCTTCATTCTCTACGGCTAGAGGTTACTATACAAGTACTGGCATTTCCACCATATATTTTCTTATTATGCTTAATGCTTTTGAACACCTTTTTGATATGGAATTAAGCAAAGCTTCTACCTATTTGTGTAGATATATTAATTTCCGCAGACGTTTTTGAGGATATATTAATTTTCGGGGACGCTTATTTACCGCAGACAAAAATCACTTAGAAACTCGTATTATTTTTAGTAAGAAAAAGATTAGATGTCTATTTGATTCAAGAAGAACAATTCAAATATTTGAATTCCTAATTGTATGAATAAGAACGCGAAGGGATATTGATAACTGCTCCAACCCTGTACTTCCTCTTTTATAAATAAGACTCGCGTCTTCCTGATTCTAAGTTCCACAAGTTTTTAAAGACTGAGCCAGCATTACTTGCATAAATATTACACGTTCCAATCTAGGCAAGAATTCACTGATAACCTTAAATAAAACTTCATTCTTTAACATGAAAGAAGTAATGAAAAGTTAATAGCAGTTGCCACCTCAACGTTGACTTTATTTAATATTTACGGATACTCTAGACCAGAGGTCGGCAACTGGCGGACCGCGGTCCAGGTCCGGATCGCAGAAGGTCAAAAACTGTACCACCAAAAATTTTTTGAAAGTTTGTAAAAGCTATAGGAATAACCTTTTGAACTGTCTCTGATTATCACGATGTTATCGAAAATTAAAATAAAAAATTAGTATGGAATATGAGGTTTTTTTCTGGACCTGGATAAAAATTTTCAAAAGTAACCGGACCCCACCTAAAATTATTTTGCCAACCCCTGCTCTAGACTTTATATAGCTATGGAGTCTTATATTGCTAAGTGCGCTCAATTTTATTCGTTTTCGCGGTTATTTTTGAATATAGCGGTTTATAATTTTGCAAGCATCAATAGTAGCTTTAGTTCAGTGGCATATTTCAATTTGGTGTATAAGTGTGAGGTACAGTTCGTATGGTTTCCTAGTAAGTCGTCTTTTACACAAACATTCAAATTACGAACTTTCAGATATATAAACGTGAAGTCCAAAAATAAAAATCTTTTTAAATAAGTGAAAAATTGAAAGTTGAAGCGTAACCTCAAATTTCGCGACAGCTAAATTTAAAGTTATTTCGCGAGTCTGGCGCCAAATGAGCCTAATACCCTGCTTGCTTAAAGCTCTGGATTGCTAATAATCCAGAACTTTAAGTTTGCTTTGCAGGATGTTTCTGAAAGTCTGTATAAACTTTTAGCATATATTCTAGAGACCAAAATATATGAACATGAGTCGAAAACGCTTCTTTCTAGAGTTATAACGGTTTGAAGGTGTCGTCTTAAGAAAATTGTGCTCTCTTCAACATCAGATTCGAAACGTTCTTGGAGCACCATTGTTGGCTGTTACCGGCCTGAATTTTCTAATTGCTGATAGGCGCCTATTAACTGCATTTGATGGTTTGCAATTCGACGGCCTTGAATTTCCTGCTACATTCGAGGGTTACATTTGCTGTTTTGTTCCGTTTTGAATTGACGTGATAAAGTCTTCAGTTGTGGAACAATTTCAAAGCATCATTATTCCAAAAACAAGCATTTACATTGTAAATATCCTATACGCTTTAACGTTAATTTCGTCTACTGCAGACGAAAGAAGCGGTTTCGATCCCATGTACATATGATATTTTCTACATGTTTTGGTCCCTGGAACATATCATGAATGTTTGTCCAGACCACTCAGAATCACCATCTTTTAAAGGGTTTAAAAAATAGTGGGCTGGTTTACTTAGTCGGTTTCTATAGTCCAACAGACAAGTAAATTAAATTGCTCCTCCTACAATGACGTTGGCTAAGTTGGCTGCCTTAGCCTCGTTGGACAAATCTTTTCTTTATCGTTTATTGAAGTGTGGTTTGTTGAACATGTGCTCAAGCAAAATGTCAAACAAGAAAGCATTAGACTTTTTCTGAGGAAAATTATTTTCACTTTAATTGTTAAAAGGCCCTTATAAGGGCCAACAATTAAACAGTAACATTTAGCAGCAACCTCCGTATGAGCTAAATTTTACTCCAGCCGTTTCTATGGTAACGCAGTGAGTCACAGTTCTCACGATTTGCTTTGGAGTATACAACTAAAAATAAGCTAACAAGTTTATACTGGCTGTCCAATAATTAGTGAACGAAAATTTGGTATATTGTAGTATACGAGGTCTGTTCAAAAAATACGTAGACTGACGTCATAAAACAAAATATACTTTATTCAGAAGTTACACATCTGGGTCCCCTTCAAAGTACTCTCCTCCCCGACGCACACACTTATCCCAACGGTGTTTCCACTTTTGGAAACAGTCCTGGAACGCTTCTTTTGTGATGTCCTTCAGCGCCTTCGTCGCATTTGCCTTTATGTCGGGAATCGTCTCAAATCTTCTTCCTTTCAAAGGTCTTTTGAGTTTGGGAAACAAGAAGAAGTCACAAGGAGCGAGGTCAGGTGAGTAGGGTGGGTGAGGAAGAACAGTGATCGAGTGTTTGGCCAAAAACTCTCGAGTTCTGAGGGCTGAATGGGCTGGAGCGTTGTCGTGATGAAACAACCAGTCACCTCTCGTCCACATTTCTGGCCTTTTCCACTCGTCCAGTGGCAGTTTTTCCGAGTTTAACACAAAATTTCACAGCAACTCTTTGCTCGTTCAAGTCACTCATTCTAAAAATCCGCCAAAAGAAAAAAAACATACTTCACAAACAACCGCGTAGCTAATCAACCAATACTGATATTTGCAATCAAAAAACTGCCTTGTAATCAGCGGATCTGTCAGAAGATGGCGACACCAAGCGATTTTGATTGGGACCAACAGGGCCCGCGCAATTCAAACAGTCTACGTATTTTTTGAACAGACTTCGTACGTGATACTAAGCAAAAAAGTTCATATGAAGATGGGTCTGAATTTGAATGATAACTGAGATATGAACAGAAATAAAAATGCCACCACCAAGATCAACATGTTAATAATGCAGGTTATATAACATCTAGGATGTTGAAACCTGGGGAAATAATAGAGTACATAAAACTGCGATTAACGTTAAAATTCCATCGAATCCCAAGTAAAATTTCATCGAATTTCCGAGTTACGCATTCAGCATTGTCACTCATGCTCACATGTGAGTACAAACCCCCAAGTGTTACGATGTTGAATGAAGCGAGAAAGACGATGAATTAGATGAGAAGTGGCATTATATTATCCTATCTGTGTAAATAATTGAATTATATTGGAACTGGTGAAATTTATGGAGGCTTTCTTTCCTTTCGTGGGCAATGATGGGCAACAATATGGAACAAGACACTGGCTTCACGGACTTGTCTTCGCCATTAATCAAGACTTGGATTTCTTAAATTAGAATAAAATACCGACGTGGGAGGGCTCAGCTTTGATTATCTACTGTTGAAAGGTTCTGGAGAATCCCTGCATTAATCTCCCCGTCTTTCATAACAGTAATTTATGTGTGTAGAAATTATAATTGTGGTGATAATCTTTATTGTGTGTGTTTGCAGTAAAGCCTAGTAGGAAGCCTTTTGGCGATCCTGTTTGCGAATAACACACGTGCACCGTTCTAAGACTTGCCATGAAAGTAAGTAGAGGGAGAATTAGTAGCCAGTAGGGGCTCTTGGGCCATATTCCATTATGACGATTGCCTTTGCGCACTTGATACTCATGTAACGTACTTGATCACTTAAATGTAATTGTTGTTTATTAATGTGTTCTATAAAATTATTTGTTGCGGAAATCCTTTTTTAAATTTGTAATACCTTAATCTTGTATCAGAAGTCTTCTCAGGGGTTTAAAATCAAAACTAATAATTGATCTGATTAGAGTTGAATTATCCTTGCAAATATATTTGTAAATAAAATTTGGATCATTGAACATTTTTTAAAAGTTTTAGCTTGTTACATTTTGAGTGATTAATTCGAATCCAGGAATTTTTTCTTGGTGAATCCCGTCGGGAACTAAACACCTCCCCATGATTTGCAATTGCTTGATTGCAATTGCTTTAAGTCAAAACTAAGTTTCAAGATCTACGTTTTTTCAATCTGACTTTTTCTTCATTTCGTTTTCTCCAGCGAGCTCCAAATGCAATTTGCGTAGTACTACCTTAGGAAACCCTCCACAATTAGAAGACCATTTTATCAATATAGTTTCCTATATTGTTTCCTGTTACGGCGAACGAGGAAAATGTTTTGGAGCGAGGATATTTAAAACATATCGGCGTGACAACGGCGGAGATTACGAAATGAAAAAGAGGCAGTTGGAATCGAGCCGTTGACTTGAACGGATCTCAAAAAACAAGTGGAAAAGAGTTTCAGCCTCGGAGATGGAAAAAGAAAAACAGTCAAGGGAACAGGCAAACATGTGCTGCTACTCCTCGGTACGAGAGACATTTCGTGCATGCAATTGAAGCTGCATCTTCTGAATCTTCGAGCGAAACCGTGGAGACTGAGTAGAAGACGGCGAGTAGGTCTCGCTCCATGGCATGGCATCAGCGTTCATTAAAAACGACAACGTAGAGTGCATCGTCGCATGAGCCAGATTTCTGCTAAGGAGAAGGGAAGCCAGTTTCAGCTTTACCCGAACGAGCTAAGCAGCAGAGAGACGTGGAGGGCATACAAAAAAAACGAAAAACGTATGCTTTCAAAAAAATCAATTTGTGACTTACTTGTCTCCAAGCTCACTCCCGTCCTTAACAAATTTTATTACTCATCTTGATATAAGTTGCCGGCAAAAAGACTGTAATAAGAACAATGAATGCCAAACAGTCCAGTTCCCGAATAAACGCTATTTCAGGTTATTTCCTTTAGGATTAGCGGCTTTCCTACATGAGAGTATCGGATATTTCCGAATGAGATAGTATACCAGAACAACGCACTTTTTCAGTAAGCTGCATTTTCTTTATTTATCAAGAAAGAGTAACTTCTCTTGCCTCAGTTTAATTACCATTCAGTCCTTATCTATGGTATCCGTCTGTGTATAAGTTCCTCGTTTCCAAGACGCACAGAGCGGTGATTTCATTTCTTATATGCGTCAGCTTTTGTTCAAGAGCTTTCCAGTTACAATTATGCCTCCAATTTCATTGTGCCGCGATAGAAATATGCAATTTGTCTAGTGAGTGTGCTCATCTGAATCATCTTATGTACAGTCGGGTGCAAAAAGGTTTTTACCTGCTCCGTAGGATCTGAGCTTACCGGATGTTGATCGGTGAAAAATCAGGTACTTTTAGTGAGATTCAAGGCAAATTAGACTGGACCTGTCCCTTCTGAATGAAAATACTGTAGCAGGTATACGCTGGGGTCTATAGATGTGCTATTCACGTGCTCAACTATGACTTAAGTCTAAACCTTTTTGCACCCGACTGTACAAATTATTCGGCGAAGGCAAGCTCTTTGACAGCAGTGTCTATATCACATTTGTGTTTATATTTTGGTTACAGTTATCGTCCACAAACCCTATGTTAATTGTGATGTTTTTACGAATGTTAGAGACTTCGTTTATCGTTTATTTCAGCAAATTAAAAAGCAGTTAATCAACGCATGCTCTCGCTGATTGTTTACAACAAATGAAAAAATACGGATTATTAAAACTGAAGATGGAAACAATGAAAGTCGCATTGTTGCTTGGACCATAATCTTTTAATCCCTTGGTCTGTGCACAGGCATTGAATGTCATTGTTTTAGTCCAACAATTGGATTGCTGTATTTACTGAAGAGTCGTTTTTTGCCCCCTCTCTTGAATGAATTTGGCTACAGCTCAAACATAACAATGCAATTTAACTATCGTACTACGTAACAAAACTATCAGCTACTATTAAGTGTTCAGCAACAAATACGTAACACCTGACAGTTTTGTTACGTTGTGAGATCGTTAGTATACATTGTTAAGTTTGAGCTGTAGCCAAATTCATTCAAGAGAGGGAGCAAAAAACGACTCTTTATACAGTGCTTTACTCTTCAGTAAATACAGCAATCCAATTGTTGGACTAAAACATTGACATTCAAGGCCTGTGCACAGACAACACCACCTAAAGAGAAAGCCTGAGCGCGGAAACGTCATATATTGTTACATCATGATACGAAGTCATAATTTAGAGCTTATTATTGGTAGAAATGCGATTAGAGATGACTTTTTATGATGATGTAACAATGTATGAAATTTTCGCGCTCAGGCTTTGAGTAGAGGTAGTGTTGGCACAGACCAGGGGATTAAAAGACTCTGCTTGCACTAAGATGATCGCGTGACTTTTCAGTGACATTAAAAGAAAATGAAGAAGTATTCATTTCATTAATAAAATTTAGATCTCTTCTTATTCGCGACTTAGCTTCACTTTTAATTTGTTTTAATTTAAAAGAGTCTATGCAAAAAAGTATTTATTAATTTTTTTATTTTGTTTGCACTTCATTATGCTTATCTCAGTTGGTAAAGAGCCGGCCAGGTGACCGAGAGGGCTAGGGCGTAGGCTTTCTAGTTCTCGAGTCCGCCTGGTCGTGGGTTCGAATCCCGTCGTGGGCATGGATGTTTGTGTTTGTTCCGGGCTGCGTACAGATATAACTTGTGTAAAAGGCGCAAAATGACCTTAGTAGTCGACGCCTAAATTCGTTTGGCAAAGCGTCAAAGAAGACACGAAGAAAATGTATGTCATGTCTACAGCCCTTGGTAAAAAGTAGTTGACATTCACAGGCCACTGACAAATGTTTAACATTAAAAGAGAAATAGACAATTCACATCGTTTTAGAACAAAGGACAAACTATTCTATTATAAAACTGTTACTGCACTTTTTAATGGAAAAATACTTCCTGAAACCCTCCATGGAAATAAGTATTTGACATCATTCACTCAAGGAAAAGAGTATTTGACATTCTATTTCAATATTTTGTTGGTCCTCCTTTTGAACGAATTGCTGCTTGAATTCGTTCAAACTTGGATTCACACAATATGCAGGATCAATTTTTTCCTACATAATTGGATACAATGTGACAGTTCTGATTTATTTCTGGGATTATTAGGACCGATAGGTACTTATGTTTTAACAATGTGCGTCCGTCCGTCTGTCCGTCTGTCTGCTGTCTGTTGGTGCTCTAGCTTTCGAACGTTTCCAAATTTTCCATCTTCCATTCGACAACTTAGGGAAATCGGAAGAATGAGTTCGCTGGTGGAAAAAAAAACTACTTCTGGTTCAAAAGGTCACAAATATTATAGGGGACCACGTTTTTCACTATACAATTCCATGTATAAATGGCTTGTGCACTGCCAAATGCTGTTCTCTCTTTGGCATTCCATAGCTAAAGCAGAGAAATGCTTGGGAATTAAGTGAAAACACGTGATGTTCTTCCTTGATGGTCAATGTCAGTCAGAACTGGTTCAAGGGTATGTGGCTGATGGGACCATTATGGTCCACTGAAAACTTTCAATGCTAAGATATGCCATGTATTATATCAAACAGCTTGGAATAACAAGTCATGGTTGAATATTAACGTTAAATTGATGAAAGTCGAAATAGGTTCAGTGGTATGTGGTTTCATGGAACCATTATGGTCCAGTGGAAAATTTCAAAGCTCAGGTTCGGCATATAATATACCAAACAACTTGGAATCACGTCTAATGAATGAATATAACATAAAATTAATTATTTTCGAAATTGGCTCAAATGCACCTGGTTTAATAGAACCATTATGGTTCATTTTAAACTTGCAATGCTAAGATACTGCATGCAATATATCAAACGACTGGGAATGATGTGTCATGAATGAATATGACGTAAAATTAATGATAGTCGAAATTGGTTCCAAGGCACCTGGTTTAGTGGACCCATTATGGTTCATGGGAATTTTCAATGCTAAAATATGGCATGTAGTATATCAAACGACTTGAAATGATGTGTCATGAATGAATATAATATAAAATTAATGATCTTTGGTTCCATGATTCATGTTTTTTGATACAATTATGAAACCACTGGAGCCTTTCAATGCTAAGATATGGCATGTAATTACTTATACCTTTCATTAGTTAGTTTGCGTTAGGCAAATTTTAATAATAGCTAGTAGTAGTAATCTTTCCTTCAATGGTACTTGCTTACGTAGAAAAGCTTTGGCAATAGTTTATGAAGAAGGAATTGACCCTAACATAGAACGCTTCAACAATTAACGCTTATTTCATTAAATACGAATGGTTACAAATTAAAGGATTCGTATATGTTCTAATCTATAGAGAATTGCTACTTTCTCCATTTAACTTTTCAGGTAATTTTATTCAGTTTGAACTATACATTTCCCTTAGAAGTACGCCTTGCTTAGCAACCAGAGGCTTCCTTAGCAACCTCATCTAATTCTTAACAACGAAAGGCTTTTTTACAAATCAAATGCTTTCCTTTTCGTTCTCGAATGCTAACTGAGCATTTCGGTTGTTTGACTTGTTATTTTTAATTTATGATTTCAATTTGTTCCACAAATTACAATTGTCTGGACTATTCGGCTGGCCAGTGAAATGTTTTATCATCATTCTTTTACTTTATTTGCTCTATGGCAAGAAGCGTTATCGTCTTGGAACATCATTATCATCAAAATTATCTTCGAGGTGGGATATAGATAACAATCTAAAATACTTATGTATGCATCAGCATTTACAGTTCGATCTAACTCATACAAATATTCAGCACTACCAATGGTCATGCATCCCCAGATTACTAGACCGACAGGAAATTTTGTTTTACTCGGCAAACACTCCTCGTCGAAGTTTTCCTTGACTCGTCTCCACATGAACTTCTTTCCTCCATCATCGCAATAACAGAGGCAACTTCTATTTTGTTCCGAGAAAATTACTTTCTTCCAATCATCTAGAGACCACGACTGATGCTGTTTTGCCCACTGGAGTCTCTTTTCCTATGGAGTTTGTTCATGTATGGTTTGATTTTGCCTTACAAAAACGTAGCCCATTTGATTTAACCGATTCCTCCTAGTCTTGTCACAAAACATTGACATGATGGTTTTTCCATTCCTTGTTAATTTCTTTGGATGTTGATTTTCTGTTACTCTTACACAGTTGTCGCAGAAGTCGATATTGCTTTAGTGTTAACGCTTTAGTGTTAACCCATGTCTGTTTACATTTTCCAGTTTCCCTGTCTCACGAAACCTTCTCCGTGTATATGTGACAGTTGTTCTGGAACAACCAAGAATTTTGGCCACTTCTTGTGTTTTCCCATCTTTCAATAAATCAATCATTCGGTATTCTGTTGAATATTCCTTTGAATGACCCATCCTTTCTCGTTCATCAGTGGTGAAAAATGTATATAATATGAAAGAACATTCACACCTTATTTTTTGAAAGTAGAACCGTCTACAAAGAGTATTATTAATTAAAAAGAGGAAATTCTACGAAAATACCCTTGTTTAATTATACAGATACATCCAGAGTTAAAAATTAATTAAAACGAGTAAGTTTCATGATAATGTCAAATACTTGTACTTATTTCCATGGAGGGGGTTCAGGAGGTATTTTTTTACAATCAAAAATGTCTCAACCATGTTAGTATTTTTCCATTATACAGTGCAGTAACAGTTTTATAATAGAATATTTTTTTATTTATTCTAAAACAATATAAATTGCCTATTTGACTTTTAAAGTTAAACGTTTGTCAATAGACTGTCAGTGTCAAATACTTTTAACCAGGGGTTGTATTACATATTCTTATTTTTTCATGGACAAATTTTAATAGCTTTGAATTCGTTTTCCAACACCATCAAAAATGACCTGTGTAGAGTAATTTTTTTCTCATTCTCTAGAACATGTACATAACAAGAACATGGTCGAATAGCTTGTTCACAATTAATTTTTTTTATTAATCAAGTTGTTTTGAGTTAGAGAATTACTGTTGCAAAAGATTATATCTATTTATAAAAACTATTTTAAACATATACAAAAAGCTGATTTATAAAACCATATAGAAATATAAAATTAATTAAGATTAACGATTGCGGATGCATTATTTCTAACGCCTTAAGCAAGAAATGCCTCTCTTTCTAGTTAAATTTACTTAACAGATATTTAACTATACCTTAGTTAAATCTCCAATCATGAAACCCAATTGCAGGCCATTATAAACCGTCATAGGGATTAAAAGAATCTGTTTTGGGTCCTTCATTTGCTTCAAAGTAGCCAAGAGTAGCTGCAATCCCTCAGCTTCATCTGAAGGTCCTTCCAAAGGGCTCAAGAAAATGGCCATTAAAACAGACGAACATAGAGCACAGGCCAAATAAACTACTAATAACATGTAAACCTAGAATGAGTTGTGATTTTTTTTATTTTTATTATCAGATAACATTATAAACTTTATTATGAAAATTAATAAAATATTTCTCTTACTTGACTCATGAGGGCATCCTCCTTGAAAATACTATTGGATGACGAATTCTCGGATGCGAAAGTGAAATTTTCATAGAACGGTATTTTCTCATTGCAATAATTAGCACCGCAAATGGCTAGCTGTTCTTTACTTATGGGCATGACTTCTTCCGTTTTAAGTATCACAGACGAAATACTGTTGCCAAAAATCTGCCCAGTTTGCATCATCATAAAGAAAAAACCAAAAAAGCGGACTACGATAATGTCAGAAGTTTCTCCGGTTAAGAAAGCATAGTCCTGGCTAATCTGGAAAAAATTATAATAAAATATCATTTTTATTGAAAATGCATATAACAAATGAGAATCTATCTAGTTATCATTACTTATTTACAATAGAACAGTACAGGGTGTTTATAAATTATTTCATCGATAGCCCAGTTGTTGCCTCATAGAGACGCGTGGTCTCTTGTCAAATTCAGGTCGTGAATTTTTCCTTTCCTTTTTCATCCATATATAATTTTATAATTTGAAGCATGGCTTCAGTACGTCCACCTTACCATTGTACAGTCAGTTTGGCAGCATGGTGTAGAAGAAGTCACGTACTCAGGATAGGGTAAGCGCGCGAGGTCAGGTCGAATTTTGGCAAGGACTTAGTAAGTGAAATGATCGTGTTCTTTCCGTTTAGACATTGAACTTTAACCTTCCAAGTTGTGTTATTATGAAAACGATACTATTGCTAATTCTTGTTCTTTTTGCATATATGTTATAAGGACTTCATTCCCACGAAAAGGCAATCTTATGTACCGACAGAACTAAGCTACAGCCCTTTCACGGCGCTTTACTTAGTGAAACCCAAAGACCCATTCAGGAAATAATTATACATGAAGAAAACGAACTGTATTTGAACTTTCTAATTTTCATTTCAATTTAATTTGTATTTCATCTTTAAATTTGTTCAATTAAACCATTTTTATTATCAAAGTAAAATCTTCAACCCTCACTGTCTATAAACAAGTGAGTCATGGCTGAAGCAGTTTTGTTTGTTTTTGTTTTTTTTTGTTTTTTTTAACAATTCCAAACGCTTTACCATTCGGACTCCAATATAACATAGAAACAATATAACTAATTCTCTGTCAATTAAAAAGTATCACTGAACGAAAATAAATATAACCATTTAAAACTGTGATAGGAGGAAAATCAATTATTATTTACAAATTTAAAGTAATATTGAGAAAAATTAATAAAGATTATATTAAAAAAGAAAAAATAAGAAACAAAAAGGGAAAACTGTCAAGCAGGGAAAACCTCTAATCCACAAGGAATGAAATTGAAATACCGTATACATATTTCGGGTACCAGAACCCATCTTCAGTGGTGAAAGACAAAAGTAAAATGAAAAAAGAAAATAAACCTTTAGAATTAGAGAATATATGGACTAGAGGGGAAACATCTTGCCAATACAGGGATTTCATTATCTTTATTATCTGCCTTTATGTTTTAGTTTCTCCTCCACCCCTAACCTACTGTCACGGAATTTTAATTCGATTAATAATTCCGATGACAAAGATGCTCGTTTTCGATCGAGAATGGTCTACAATTCCGGGCGAAAACGGAGGCGACGTCATCTGCGTCGATTGGAGCATCTTCACGCAAGAGCCAATCACAGAGGAGGAAGTCTGGCGAGTGCGGGCTCGAGCAAAGAGACGGGAGAGATCGACAGAGAGAGTTTGGCGACGACCGCGAGAGGTCTAAAGAAACAGAAGCTCCCGACGAAGGCTGCGGAATGGCAGAGAGAATGCCATGCTTTCGGCAGGACCAGGGAGTGGGAACGAGCTCATGCCCCCACGACGGAGACGGCTTCGGAGCCAGCTTTAGCTTCGTTGGTCCCCGTCACGTCGTGCGGAGAAGCTAAGCGGGCTGAGGAAAAAGCTCAAGCTGCCGCGACGAAGACGACTACGGAGGTGTCAACTGCGCCGTTGTATAACGCCACGTCGTGCGAGGGAGCTAGACTGAGCGGGAAAACGAAACCTCAAGCTGCCACGTCGACGAAGACGACTACGGAGCCGTCAACCGCTTCGTTGGAGAACGCCACGTCGTTCGGAGCAGGCAAGCAGGCAGAGGTTTACGCCGACGCAAAGCGTGGGAGGCGACGGAGTAAAAGGTGTCCGTCGACAGCGTTTGCATTTCTTCCCCGTGCCCCGAGAGCTTCAGCGGGCGGCCGTTGCTACGCAACAGTAAGTGCGATTTTTATGGTGAGCTCTAAGGCCGTATTAATAAGAAGGGCTTTTAAAGAACTAAATCGCCGGGAACTGCACAGGAACACAAAAGTGTGTGGACTATGGCCCTGTGGAATGCGGGCGTACCTGGTCAATGATTTTGGCTTTACCATAATTAGGTATAGCTAGTTTTGAGGTGCGCCGCATTAAGGGGAAAAAAAAAAGAGTAATTAAGCTGTTTAGGCTATTACCCGTTTCCCGTAAAGTTAAACTTTTCGTGTTCCGTTACAAACGTTTAACTGTGACATTGTCCTATTTTAGTAGTTGATTTTGGACTTCACGGACGTTTAATTTTACTCTGTTGTGACCTTTATGAATTAATGAACTCATTCATTTAAGCTCAAGATTGGAACTTTTGTGACTGTATCGCATTAGGCTGCGTGCTTTTGCATGTTAATTGTGTTGATATTCCTAAAATTGCAAAAGCATTAAGTTGATTGTTATTTTAAGTGAATCTTTTGAAAGCCTCACGCTTTAGTGCATACTTAGGCATTTTGTTTTTAGTTGTATAAACTAAATGGAAGTAGGGTTGGCTTTATTTTGGTATAATTTGTGACCGACCCAATTTAAATGCTGTTACTAAATTAAGTCTACCTATACGTCTGTAATTTTACGGATAGACTTGTGGCTTGCAAACTGTTCATTCCTTTTACTGTTGCAGTTTAAGCCATATTTGATGTGATTATTGTATTACATTTTAGTTGCTTAGCCAATAAGCTTTTGTCATACAACTTTAGCATCTAAGTTTTTGGAGTTGCTATCTAGCTAATTGATATTTGTTAAGGGTTTAGGCTATATTCAGCTTAAGTATTTGCTATTGTGTTTAAAATGCTTATCCTTTAAGTTGTGAAAGTAGTTAAGGTTATTTATGCTAATTTACTTGTTACATAGAAGTGTGATCGCAATTAATTTCAGCGTTTGAATTAATTGGTGCTTTTGTTTTGTGTTGGTAGCTGGCATAGTTTGCCTTTAAGGAAGGAGTTTGCATCTTTCCTTCTTGTTTGTATTTACTATATTACAATTTTCAATAAACATTTCATTTTATTACTTTAAATCAGTCCACTGTTACATGTTATTTACTTTCCACTGCGCTACTCATATTTTAGCTAAAATTACATGTGACACCTAGCCTACCCTACCCGAAATACGTAATCGGTATTTCAATTTTATTGCTTGTGGATTAGAGGTTTTCCCTTTTTTGGTTGTTCCATTCCACATTATTTGCTTATTTTTAGTTAATAATAGACTATTTATGAAAATACCTTAGTTAAGTATGTGCTTTGGGCACTCCAGAAAGGGGCAAAAGCCAAGCCCCATAATACAGCAACTGGAATTAAAGTCTCCCATGTCGAGTAAAAATTAGCAGTAACAAACGCTCCTAACACAATTGGAGATAGCACCAACGTCCACTTGTATCCCAATTTTTTAATTAATGGACTAGCGATAAACATGGACGAAAATACCTGAAAAAGAAATACCTTTAAACAAAGCGAATAAAGGATAACATATCAAATGCTTCAATATTATCTTATATATAAAATGCTAAATCCTCTGCTCCATGCCCATTTCCATAGTGACGAGCAATAATCCAAGCTTCATTGTTTCCAACAAATGTAAAAACACTGATTGTTAAAATCCAAAAATCGCAGCCGACGAAAAAGACTATTAAAGAAATCTTATCTTTTTAGGCTACGCTATAAAAATATACTGTCATAGATTTAACTATATACATCATCTATTATTATTACTAAAATAAATAAATAAATCAAATTAAATCCTAAGTAAGTAATTTAGCTATTCTAAATTACGAGTTTCATTACATGTATAAGATTCTTATTTTTTAGTTTTAATAAAAAATAAAAAAAGTCAAATAAAGTTTTGAAATTGATTAACAATTCAAGACACAGGTAGGTAACATTAGTTTTTACATTTTATGATATGCGTTCAATGTGCATAGTAATAATTTTTCAGTTGAATAAATTAATAAAAAGAAAAAGTGAAAATAAAAAAAATATCCAATCGAATAAAATCAAAAGCAAATAACATTATTTTTTTTCTTATTTTTTAATATTCAAAACATTTTCTGGGTATGGCTCTGAATGTTTATAATTAATTTTTTTAGTTTTTAAATATAGTGGTCGTGCAATATGCCCCCAAAACAGTCTGCCGATGAAATTGAGCAATGAGGGAGGTAAAAAAAAAGTGACCGACGAGCCATTTTCACTGAAGAGCAAAGTTTACATCTATACAGTTGTAGATGCGTTTTTGTTTTAGCGATTTCATCACATTTTAAAAGGACACATTGTGTTAGTTTCGCTTCATACTGACAGCGACTTTTTTACTATTGGCAAAACTGTCAATTATCGCAGTCCTGTCAATTATCATAGTTCTGTCATAGATCAATTTTTTTTTTTTTAATAAAATCGAATTTACAGTTTCCACAGTTGCGATAACCGTCGTACGCCGGGCTTTCGAATAAAATAAAAAGCAAGCTGTATCTAACGCGAACTGCGGTGATCCGTTGAGCTAGGAAATAAAGCCAATCTGTCTGTTTTCAATTCCATCTTTGTCCCCATTCTCATCTATGGTCATGAATCTTGGATAATGACCGAAAGAGTGCCGAAATGAAATCCTGAGGTGTTCCCTAGATAGTGTTCAGCATTGCTATAAGACAGTCATTAGATGTTGAGCAACTACTTCTCCACTTTGAGAGGGCACAATTACTTCTGTGTGACCACATGTACAGGGTATTGCTGATAACTATAGGACAGTATAACGGGAAGCCTGCCAGCTCGATTGCAGGGGCAGGCTCGACATCAAATGATAATTGGATAATTTTATTTTGTTAAACTTGTTTGTTTGGCAAAAGGCATGACCAATTGAGCCAAGGAGGGGTGTGCGCTGCATCCTAACCTAATCTAACCTTCATCTCCCTCCATTCTGCCAATCGACGAGGCGGATGCCGCAAATTTTCTTCCTGTTCAGTTACTATTTTCCAAGTCGGTGGTCACATAAGAGACCAAGGGGTCGGCCTAGAACTAGGTGGCTAGACTATGTAGAGCATCTGGGTTCGAGTCGCTTGGGTATTACCCCTGAGGACATGCGCCTGATGGCGGAAAATCTCGTGCGCTACCATCGCAACCTTAACGGGTATTCAGTTACTAAACTACTAAGAAAGCATTTTCAGCCTCGCTTTCATATTGACAGCGACTTAATTACTATTGGCAGCCCTTCAATTATCACAGTCCTATCACAGACGAAATCTTTTAATTAAGATCGAATATACAGATTCACCTGTTGTGGCACCGTCGTAGGACTGGCTTTATTACTACTTATATAAACTGTCACACAATGTTACCCATAGCCAATATGTTAATCAAATGATATGGATTATTTCAGTAAAAAAACCCCTCAAAATCAACATCGGTGCGAGTTGCAATGGATTTTTAATAAAAACAAATTGTAAAATAACAATTTTATTTCTTTTGTGACAAAGTTTTGTTCCAATGCTTCTAGCAAACGCATTCTAGCTAGACGCAATGTTGGAAAGATTGTGGTGCCATCTATTGCCAGCAGCGATTATTTTTCTGCAGCAAATTTTAATATCAGAGCAAAGGAAATGCTGCGTGGACGGAAGAGGCGTCGAATACCCAGGAAAAAAGCGCGAAAATCAAAACAGAGAAGGAGAGATATTACAAGAGAGTTACCAAAGACGATAAGAAAGGAAGACCCGACAATCCTCTGTTTTAAGTGATCCGCACAGCTTTCTTCGCGCATCACGTCATTTGATGTAATTTTGCTCCTTACGTTGAAGGGCGTAATTATCGTATATTAAAATAAAGAGAAATGATGTTAATTATTCAAATAAGTTATGTATTTAATAAATAAATAAAAAATATATGTTGCATACATAAACGTTGTAACTTTTAATAAATCGAAACTGTGTCAAATCAAAACTAAAAATGTATGATTTCACTGAGCTGTTCGATTGACTCATAACGGTTGATAATCCTTATGAAAAGTGACAGCGGCTGGTGTACACTGATTCAAATAAAATATGTCATTGGTACGCTTGTGTGCAGCTCCAGGTTGTTTCAACAGACGAGGAAATCCACCCACTTATGGATTTTTTAAGTTTGCAAGAGATCCGAAAAGGTAAATACCGGTTAATAAGCTGTCTTGTTTTATTTTTAGTTTTTAAAATTTACTCAACAAGTTTCAGTCCAGAAAAGAATAATATTAATTGATATTTAGGCATAAATTGAAATGGTTTAATCGTACAGTCCCACTTTGTCATGAAAAGAAGAAAAGAAAACGAAAGAGATACACTGAGTGGCCAAATTATTATGACCACCCCCTTAATACAGTGTTGGGCCACCTTTCGCTCTTATTACTGCTTGCATTCTTCGGGGCATGGATTCCATGAGATGTTGGTAGGTTGTAGGAGGAATTTGAGACCAACTCTGAAGAACTGCATCTTCCAATTCCTGCAGATTTGATGGCGCTGGATCCCGCTGCCTGATGGCCCGTTCGATCTCATTCCACAAATTCTCAATGGGATTGAGATCTGGCGATTGTGCAGCAACGAAGGTAAACTCTCCGGCATGCTCTTCGAACCATCTGATGACGATGCCAGCCTTATGACAAGGAGCATTGTCCTGCTGGAAGTATCCATCCCCGTCAGAGTATACCATTAACATAACGGGATGTACTTGATCTGCGACAATATTTAAATAATCTTGGGCACGCACACGTCCGTGCAGAGGAATCAAAGGACCCAAACGATGCCAAGAAAACATCCCCCAAACCATAATACTGCCGCCACCAGCTTGAAATCTTGTGGCGATCCAGGTGGGGTCCATGCTTTCGTGTTGTTTTCTCTATATTCTAACCCTGCCATCTACATGATGCATTTGAAATCGTGACTCATCGACCCACATGACCCTTTTCCAAGGAAACGTCTGCTCTTGTTCAAGGCTGACAGTAGAGGCTTTCGAACTTGTCGTCGGCTTTCATAGCCTAAACGGTGTAATGAGCGGCAAACAGTTCGTTCAGAGGCGGTCACAGTTTGTTCTTGATTAAGATTTGCCGCTATTTGACGCACTGTTGCTCTTTTGTTGCCCTGGACAACTCTGGCTAATCTCCTTTCAGCTTGAGCATTGAGGAGCCTGTCACGACCACACGCTTGACGTTGAGAGCCGGTTTTTTGATTGGTAGTCCACTCTCTGTAAACATTAATAACTGCTGCTCTTGAACACTTCACAAGTTCAGCTGTTTTGCTGATACTGGTTCCGACACTGCGCGCGCCGACGATCATCCCGCGTTCAAAGTCAGTTAAATCACGTTTTTTGCCCATATCGTCGCAAAAAGAATCCAGTGCAACTGATGATTCACCTCACCTGCATTCCTTTTTTATAGTTATCTAGCCCTCTAACGGTAGCGCTGTGACGCAATAGCTCATTTGCCTAAAACTGTCAGGTGGTCATAATAATTTGGCCACTCAGTGTATATTTTGA
>JAHWFO010028172.1:51552-70217 GCA_023313115.1 Rhysida immarginata | reverse complement strand
CTTTAGGGGCCCTAAGCACTGCACACCTTCCTCAATATAAATCCTGTTTATCTGAGAATTCGGGGGCCCTATTCACATGCGTAGTCTAACGGGGCCATAAGCACGTGCTTAGTCGGCTTATGTATTAATCCAACGCTGCTGATACCACGTTAAACTGTTATTATTATTTTATTTGCATTTTGATAGCACAGTAATTGCCCTGTATTGTAGAAATCATCTTCACAATGAAATTTGGTCATAAACGAATGTATATTTCGGCAGCGACGCTTTCTTACTCAAAATGTAATGATATTCATTGGAATTTGATTAAATTTTCTATGCAGTCTAGAGTGTAACAGAATCCAGATCAGTACACCAAATCTCAATAGCGTAACCAGTAAATCACTTATGTTAAAAATTATTTAGAAATGTTGTGCAACTAGCTCAATTTCAGCTGTTGCCGAAAATCATTTTTATACCTCAGTTCGAATTCATTTCGAAATTTCACTGATTATTTTTAATAGTGGAGTATCTTTATATAGGCATTTTCATATAACTTCGTTTTGATTCATTGATTCCTCTTGCAATTGTTCATTATTGCGAAAAAATTTTAATCAATGGATTAGATTAACCCTTATGTTAAACATCTGTTAAAACACCTGTTAATGATCTCTACTGGAAGGAGTCATACTAAATACAGGATTACTATTGGTGAAAAACACTATCAACGTTCATTTCTGTTGAGGTAAATACTACCTGTGTTGTAACTATTTTGATTTAGGCCTACCGTGATTTTAATGAAGCCAAGGATAAGCAAAGTGTAAAAAAGAGAGCAATACATAAAAAAATTTTCATTATAAATTCTTTATGAGTATTCTTCTGTACTTGAACACAACCTTTTTTCAGACCATTAATTTTCTCATTTCTTGGCAGTACGCTTTAGTAAAAAAAAATTGGCGTTTAGAAAGTTGATACATAATAATTAAGTTCTATTGGAATAATTTTTTTTAAAACAATTCCCCATTTCGTACTCTACATTTACGGCTGAATAATTTTGAAAATTTCTCATTCTTTATGCATGAAAAAAATTATTTTACATAAAAAACTGATGATTAGGGCATCACCAGCTTTAAAACGGTCTTATCGTCAAAGTATATTGAATTATATAATTTGACTTTCCTAAGCAATTATAAAATTTTATTTTCTACAAAAAATAAAAAAATAAAAATAATTCCTTGACGTTTAGAAAAAGACGCACACAAGTAATTTAGTAGAGCTCCCTACTTCAAGTGTACCAAAATACACGGGTACACGTTTATTTAATACGTCCGTGTATTGACCCGTGTACCAGTGTATCACTGTACCGTGTAGCTACACGTGTACACGGGTACCCATGTATTTCAATTCCACGGATACTGAAGCGTTTAAATTGTTGAATCAAGTATCAGAAAGAAAAACGCAATAAAAAATAATATTCAAGGAAAAAAACCAATACACTTACACTATGTGCAATTGCTAATTATAACAATCGAAACAAACTATGCACAATCGAAAACTATGTACAAACAATCACAGTAATATGTCCTATTTTCTAAAATCATAAGTTATAAAATAATTTGGTTCACTTCATTGATAAATATACTTAAAATTATACCATGATCTAATGTGGAATTTTATAAATTTATATTTGCATAAGAGGAATAAACCATTTAAGCTCAGTGGGGCGTTTTATACTAATCAATTGCTGATCATATATCACACACTTTCATTAAGAACTGAAGAAATTGAATGCCGATTCACAAAATTTTATCACTGCTCAGTAAGTAAAAACAACAGAATACATCTCATTATAACTGCATGGTTTCATTTCAAAATTATTTAACAGAATGCCATTATAGCATTCAAAAGAGGGAAGAAATTATTGAGTTTCATAAAAAAGGCCTAGGATTGACAGTGATAAGTAAATGAACCTACATGAAAATTCCTACAGTTCAATCAATAGTAAAAAAATGGAAAAATCATAATATCAAATTTGCTCAAAAAAGCAATGCTTTAATGTACAAAGTTAACTTAAAACAGAAAATAATTTACAGGATAACTGTTTAAAAAATAAATACTTTTTTATATAAAAGTTTATTGTTTTATTAGACTCCTGTTTTTCAGAAAACAAACATATCATTTGCAACGTGATTTTAGCTTGAATGTCTTGAACATAAAAATACACGGATGACGGTACCCCTGTACCCGTGTGCTTTTATTACCCGTCAAAAATCGTAGGCTCTATAATTTAGTTTAGGGAATATTTGCCCATGGAAAATGTTCCGAATCACAAAAGTTGTTTTCGATAAAATTAAATGTAATATATTTGTAGCTGAAATATTTGTTTTTGAGAAAGTAGACCAAAAGGGGAAATCATCTTCCAGTTATTATTTTGGCCGACACACATGTCCGACCAAATTATTAGTTTTCTTTCTTCTCCATTAGACCAAGTGGTTGAACATTGCATTTTATATAGTTTAATATGCATGAGGCGATGTCAATTGATCCCCTTTTAGCTGTTGTTTCATCCCAGACACACATTCTTGCATGTCCTGTAGCTACATTATGTATTACAAAGTTGTAGCAAGAGAGCTGTCGCTGATAAAAAAAAAAAAGTTGAGTGACTTAACGTTGGCAGAAAAATGACTTGCTCCAAATCTACGCATAATACAGTGAATGCAGGATCATTTTTACTACATTCAGTATCTTCTCGAAGTGAAGAATATCCCTTTTCTGCTTTTCTGTGGTGTACTTCCAGTTATTTATGTATCTCATTCTGTTTAACAGGGTCTTCCGCAGCAATAAGCTGAATGTTTAACCGATCACACCTCTTACATGTGTCTGATCTTGGTTGCCCGAATTGCAAGTTGAATTCCTTGTTAAAAATGTGGCTATATAGCCATTGCCTCACCTCGGAAGTAGGGTGTTTTTCTTGAAACAAACAAAACATCTTTGAAAGGGACAATGAAGGATAAGGATATTTTCTGGTTTCAGTTAGTTTAGCCCTACTGTAGTGATTTTCAAACAGGGCAAAAGATTGTATATGGTCACGCACAAGTTGTTTGGCTGCTTCAGAAATCCTATGTGGACGATTGTCGTGATGTCCTCTTAAATCTTTTGGGCTCGTGACACCTTGCTTCATTTTCTTTTGCAAGTTCTGAATCCGTTTGTGACTGATCCTGTATATATCACACAGTGTTTTCTGGCAAACCATGGTATCTTTACTATTTACACGAACACTGTACTCAAAGCTGCACGTTTTCCTTGGTGCATTTTCTACATTGACCACTCTGCGGCGTTTTATTTCTTTCGTTTTCATGCAGGAAAACAAAACAGCAGATTGCTCGTTGTAGGCAAGCTTGTAAAATTCGACGTGCAGCTTAATCTTCTGGGCTTGGGTCAAACTTTTGCACCCATCATTTGCACATTTGCATATATATTCCTGTAAATAATATAGCTTATTACACCATTGATCTTGAAATAAAATACAGGATCAATAGTTGATTTATTTTGAAGAAATCTGTTTAAATGTAATACATAATAATAATGTATAACAATATTTACAAGCATAGTTTTCCTCTCGCTATAAAAGTGATAAATCAAGCCCAACAATCGCGCCAAGATATATAGATCCCTTTTCCACGTTGTCGATACTTACATCATTTGGTGTTTTTTTTTTTGGTCAACAGTCCTTCCTTTCCTCGTTTTGTACTCCTTTCCTGAATCTTTAAGTCTTTTTCTTTCATTGTCTTTCCAGTGAAATGGAATACTATCACGTTTTTTCCCTTTATTTTGATTGTTTAACTGCGATTCAGTCAAAATTTTCTCCAAGCGAGCCGCCATTTGTAATGGAGATAGATCCCTATTGCACGAGGAAGCATTTTCACTGCTAAATATTAGCTCGAATTGTGGTGATTAGTACTGACAGGCAGCTTCGTATATTACCCATTCTTGCCATTTTTGAAGAATGTAAAAAAATGGCGCTTAGATCCCTTTTCGAGGGAAGTCTTCAATTCCGAATTCGTACTACGTCGCTAACCACATATCGCGTGATCCATATGGTTAAAGCTGGTTTCATCTGACTGAAATAATTTATTCAGCACTTGGCTTGAACCCATTCATTCTGCAGGGACCTTTGGTAATTCCTACTAAAGAAACGCTTTTTCGTTGACCTTTCCATCGTTTAAGTGACCTTTATTTTTCATGTTTTTATTGAGTTTATGATATCTTTTAGTTTTTGTAAATATTCTTTAAACCATTATATTTGATAAAGATATTTTAACATTTTTTATATTCTTTGCCTAAAAGAACGATTTCATAAACAGTGAAGTGTGGATTTCTTATAGAAAATATTTTAGATAGTTAATTTACAAATGCAAGAGCTATTTCTATTTTTTATGAAAACATAGATTTTTTTACCAGTTTTTTGGACATTAGCAGAAACTATTATTATTATTATTATTATTATTATTATTATTATTATTATTATTGTCTGGAGTTGCTATTACAATATAATTATCTTGAAACTTTTCGTTCCCGGGGAATGAAACGTAAAATTAAAACTACGCCTTATAAATCAATTTTAACTGGCTTATCATGAAAGGTTGTTAAAATCATATGCCCAGTGACGATGACCAAATATTGATGCATTGAACATAATGGCCTGTAGGATATCCAAAAGTAAGTCCAAATCTATAGAGATATACTGAAAGATTTTGGCGTAAATAATTATTTTATGAAATTCAGTAGTGCTTGTTCTGTGATCTTAGAGGGTTATGCTATTTATGATTTTTTGAGGAGGGTGTCTTAAGCTTTTAAATTTATTGAGTATTTATTTAGATATAGTTGAGGAAATAAAAAAAATTGTATTAACTGGATCGTTATTCGTGTCTTCAATATATTTTTTTTTATTTCTGACGGAGTCAAACAAACGATTACATATGAGAAAAACATTTCTGTTTGAATGGGCAGCAAGCAATATTTCACTAGACACACGCACACGAACGAGCCATAAAAAAATTAACTCAAACTACGTATAGCATGTTGGCGTTACTGGCTGCACATTCAGAATAATTTCAACAACGTAATAATTTTATGGATGATTTTTTCAGCCAATAAGTTTGAAATGTTTGATAACGAGTAGACGGAATGCGTCATACATTTATGCACACTTCATGAAGAAGAAATTTTCAAAATGAAAAATTGTTCCATGTATCTCTGCCATTCTTTCTCCAAATATGATGGTCTTTATCCAACTGTAGAAGACAATAAATAGAGATTCTTTATATAAAGCAGAAAAATAACAATAGCAGCTAGACCATTTAGGGCATTATGATGTCTCGTAAACTATAAATCTCTATTTTAATAAGTTATATAGATAATGAGAATAATTATAAAATAAGAAATAAAATAAAAATGTGAGCAAGCATTCTAAGCATCAAAATGTGACCGTCTATTTTTGACGAGAATTTTTACAAAATTTTGAGTAACTACTTATACGAGGATGGGCTGAAAAGTAATGCCTCCATGGCTGTAACTATTTTATTTTTTAACCGATTTTCAAAATTCTTTTTGTGTCTGATACTCACATTTCTCCTCTATGTAATGCACTATTCACTTTTCGACATAGTCCCCATCCCTTTCCACGCATTGCGCCAACGCGTGACCAGTCGGGTGAACCCGTCGGAAAGGAATTCCGGGGTTGTTGTCGACACCAAGACCGAACGGCAGGTTTCACCTCGTCGTCAGAACGCAATTCATGCCCCTTAAGGTGCTCTTTCCTCTTTGGGAAGTGGTGAAAGTCGCAAGGTGCAAAGTCTTTCATTTTTGAACTGCAGTTTTTCATCTTTGAACTGTAGGCGCTGCAACCCCGTCTGGTGTGTGGCGATCGTGTGTGGACGGGCGTTATCGTGCTGCCATTCAATCCTCGTGTCGACGACAACCCCGGAATTCCTCTCCGACGGGTTCACCCGACTAGTTACGCGTTGGTACAATGCGTGGAAAGGGATGGGGACTATGTCGAAAAGTGAACAGTGCGTTACATAGAGGAGAAATGTGAGTATCAGATACAAAAAGAATTTTGAAAATCGGTTAAAAAATAAAAAAGTTACAGCCATGGAGGCATTACTTCAGCCCACCCTCGTATTATCTAGGACAAGGTGGGGAGAATTTTTATTAAAGATTCTTGACCTTTTCTAAGATTTTTATATAAAGTGCACTGCTTCCCTAAAAATAATTTCAAATTATCCTATTTCTCGCCTCTCTTGCGCATATTTCTAAATAATCTCGCGGGCCGCATGGAATTCGGTAGCGAGCCGAAAAGAAACCGGAAGCGGCCCGTGGATCGCAATTTGCCCACCCCTGATCTGGGAGAAAAGAGAATTGTGCGTTAGCGAAAAAATTTGATTATTGCGAATGATTTGTATATGAAATTGTTTCACGATATATCAAACGGTTTCAAATTTATTTGATTTGTATAATAATAACAATATAAGATAGCCAAAACTGTGTACACAAGAGATAAAAATTAGAATGAAGGAACATTTCTCCTATATTAGAAATGAAAAACGAGGTATTTCTGCTTTTGCAGATCTCATTTTACAAGGTCACAATATCTCAACAGACGGCTTTAAAATTATTCACTCTATTAAAGATGAGAAATTGCTGCCTCTCCTGGAATCGTTCAAATTATCAAGCATATGCCATCGAACTGGTTGCTGAATATCGGACCTATACCAGTAGCCGATTGCATCCCTTTAGTCTCCTGTGTGTAAAATATACTTTTATTGGAGGTAAAGGAAAATCGGTAATTGGTTATGCTCTAATAGATATAAATGCAATAGAGGTGGTATAAGATTTTAATATTATAAAATAATAAGATTTTAAAGTAGATATTCGAGATGAATCGGATCACATGCCTATTATAATGTGCATAAGAGGAAAGAGAAAAAAGACTAGTTATAGAGGAAACGAAGAAGGAATAAGAGAGACTTTCTATAAATGGAATGAAGAATATAAAGAGGAATAGAGGAAATACAAGAGAGATGTTGAATATAAAGAAAATGGTGGAAGATAAAGGTAATGCCACAGAACAGATAAAAGAAATTGAAGAAATTTTAAAATTGGCAGGGGAAAAGATGAGAAGAGAGAAAAAGGATATAGATATAGAGAAGAAGGAATGGTTTGATAAGGAATGTGTGAAGAAGAAAAGAGAAATGAGAAGGTCTCTTAGAAATTCATTCCATTGTTTGTCAGATCGTGCCAATTGATTTTTCGACGCAAAAGAGATAAACTTCGAATAAAAAGGAGATATATTAGACTTTTATTTATATTTTGTTTTAAAATTTTAGTCTCATTATTTAATTGTGCCGTTCTTTGCAGTGAGCAAGTATCTCCGAAATTAATGCATTACATAGGTTTAATTGGACCGATTAATGGAATATGTAGTCTCCGGACACCATCCAATTTTCTTGAGGAAAGATGTCACAGAAGGCGAGATTTTCGCCTTCATCATGCTTGGCTGTGTATAAATAATTTGAATTAAAATTTTCTTAAAAAACAAAGTTTGAATGACAACACCTATTTAATTCATTTCTCGAAATCAAATTTTATTCTCAGGCATATTCGTCTTTCATTTATTCTAATTGTCTTAAAGCTTCCTTTCAAATTTTATTCATAACAGCACGTTTGAAGATTAAATGGACGAAAACAATATTATTTCCATATCAAATACGGCCATGAAGGCGAGACTGATTAAAATTAGAACTACATTATTATTGTTATTATAATAGTTTGCTAAATCCGGTATCCTAAGTTAAATCGAGAAAAATCGCTTTGAAGATTAATAATCGTTTTCTATAATAATTTCTACTATGTTGATAGATTAGAATTATTGATGAATGGAGCAATATTTACACGCAAATGCATGTTAATTTATATTTTGACGAATTGTTAAACTATTAGGTAATATGATCAACTGTTCCTAGCAAAGAATTTGATTTTCCCGTCTGTGATTATTTAATTATTTTTCTTGTAATGAAAAGTTAAATTTTCAACTTTCCGTTTTTCTTATTTTCAATTTTTGAATTAAAATATGGACACAAAGTAATGTATATAATGTATTTAAAGAACATACAAATAGATACTGACGGAAAAAGTGGGACGTGGATGCAAAAATAACATGTGAAAATTTATTAAAGTATCTATTATTCTGGCTGATTTTATTGACGCCTCCCTTCCTGAGGAATAACACGGCTTCAGAAGAGCAGAGTAATCTTGCCACTGTCGTGAAATAGATTTAGATTTTTGTAAAGCTTTTGGTAGTGTCAAAATTCGTCTTTTATTGGAAAAAAAAGTCAATATTTTAGACTTTAGAATTCATTTACTCAATTTGTGTGAATCCTTATTCATTAATAGATTATTTAATATTTGTGGTAATGGAGCTCTTGTAGAGTGGGTCAAATTAGGAGCTGAGTTCCTCGGGGTACTCCTTTGGGCCCTGTTCTGCTTAACATTTTTATTGCTGATCTTCTTCCACTAAATGCCATTTCTAATGCATCAGCATTGGCGTATGCAGATAATCTTAAAATTTATACCGAAAAAAACTACGAAAAAATCTAAAACACTTCAACTTAGATCTTCTAAAAAAAAACCTAGAATGGTCTTTGGGTTTTGTCTTTTAAAAGTGGTCTTCTTTGAAATGAATAAAAATCGTTGTTTATCATTTATTCACGAAAATCAGTCAATTTGTTAATAGATACTCCGTAGGCAATGTTACGTTGGAGCATAAATATAGCGCCCGCGATCATGTTTCAAGCTAATCTTTCTTTTTCAAATTATATTATTCATTAATCTCTCAGATAAGTCACAGAATTGGTATTTTGAAAAAAATGTGTGTACAATTCGATACTTTTTTTTAAAAATTTCCTAAGTATACATGTTCTTATTTCTAAGATTATTTATTGGGCCTTAGTTTGGTTTTCTGGTAGTTCCAGAAATTCCTTACATTAGAAAACAAAATTTTAAGATTTTATAAATTTTAAAGAGCATATTTTAGCAGTAATTTTGACACCTTATTTGAAATAATTATTTAATTAATAATCCTCAAAAAATTATAATTTTTAACGGACAATTATGGGCTTCCCGAATTTTGGAAGCTATCCTAATTCGGATGCCCAGATCTACTAAACAAACATTTAGTAGAGAATAAACATTCACATTCTAAACGTCTAGATGGTAACTTCTATTGCTAACAAAAATCCATCCTATAAACTTAAATGTAACAAAAAAAAAGAAAACTGTGGATAGGATAAAGTTATAAAAGAAATAATCTCATTTATAGTTAGAAAAATTATTTGTGTTTTTAAAGAATGATATTAATTATATAAGAGAAGGAGAAGTAGATATTGATTTAATAATTAAAATATATAAAAACTCCTTTTTAAATGAAAAACTGGTTACAAAAATTATAAAAATTGAATGATAAAAGTCACCAAAAATTATGATCTGTCTTTTACCTCAATAAATCACCTTCATTCCTAACTTTGTTTGTGTCCTGCCACTGTTCTTCACTCCTGTGATCTTCTTGATCTGCTAATACCTGATCCCTACAAGATCATCATCTCCTTTCTACAAGACCATGACCTCCTGTCGACCTGATTCCTTTCGCTTGATCATAATTTTTGGTGACTTTTATCATTCAATGTTTATAATTTTAATAACCATTTAAATTTTTATTTAAAAGGAGTATTTATATATTTTAATTTTAAATCAGTAATATTAATCTTGACGAAGATGTTTTTTCTAATAAATATAATTTTCTGTTTGAGCTTTTGTGCTGATTTGTATGAACCCCATTTGGGACTCATATCGAGCCACTCAGCTTAGCGTTTATTGCTTTTGCTGATGTGGAAGCAATAATAATAATAATTCTCAATTTATCATTTTAAGCTGGATTTCACTTAATATTTTTATACATTGTTAAATGATCGATAGAGAAAAAGAAAATGGATTATATAAACGGAATTGTCTTAAGCAATTACGCCCACAACGATTGAATCTTATAACTTAATGTTACGTCTAAGTAAAAGTGTCAGCATACGCAGAATCATAAGGCTTCGACATCATAGATGAGAAGTAACCACTTACTCTCTTTGTTTAAGTAGCTTGAAATTTTTCCAATTGCTCTTCCCTCGCTCTACGTTGATACAATGAATTCAGTGATATGTTTTCATTTATTGGAATTTACATCTATAGTTTAAATGTGAAAATTTAATTGAATTACTAAATTTAATTGGGCTTAACCTATTTCTCTCCCACCAATGACTGAAGGTAAGTGAACCCCCTCACTTTAAATTATAGTAAAAAAATTCCCCTTCCCCGATCCAATATAATGAGATAACCCTATTATCTCCTGCGAATAAACAGCAGTTGTGTCAAATGGAAACGCGAATGCGTAATTTATAAAATAACAAAAAATGAATCTTGATATTAAAGATTCGAGCAGTGATTTGCAAGATGGATAAAATAACTAATGAACTAGGTTGAGGTAATCACACGAATAGAATTTACTTCCAATAAAATTAAATCTCAACAAAAATAATTAAGCAAAAAATATTTAATTATTTATAAATGAGCCGTTCACAAGCCAAATGGTTAACTCCATTAAACAACAAGAATAATTTTACCGCCAAATCGGATAAAAGGAGCACATTTTCGTTGTATAGCATCATACATGGATATATAGAATTAACTAACATTTTAAAACACTTTAGAGAAAAAATATAAACATGAAAACTAAATTGTAAATTACTATTTAAGTAAGCAAATGTATAGGGAGAATTTAAACAGATAAACTTGAAGACCTGAAAGCTTAAATGGAGAGTGAAGTTATTCTTTATATATTTGAACAAATAAAAGTTCTTTAATTTGTAGGCATTCTCACATAATGTTAAACGAAGTGAGCCTCAATTGCTGAAGCATTATGTGTAAGCATCTATTATTTTTTTCATATCCAATTATTAAAGTGTTTCTACGTTATCATCTACTATTGAAGCAAGCGATAGATTACTACTAATTAGCAATATGTCTCACAGTATTTAGTTTTAGATACTATTAAGCCTAACAGCAATATACAAATAAGCTATGGATAACAATAAGTCTAACAACTCGTAAGGAGTTGGTTGATATATTACACGCCATATCTTAGCACTGAAAGTTTCCAAAGGTAACAAATAGCACGATTAAAACATGTACTACTAAAAAATTCCGACTACCATTAATTACTCGTTATATTCACTCATGACACGTTGTTAACAGTTGTTTGATATATTACTTGTCATATCTTAGCATTGAAAAGTTCAAGCGTCACCGTATAGTACTATATGGTACCATTAGGGGGGGAGTTCTAGAAATTTAGGCGTCAACTACTATGATCATTTTGCGCCTTTTACACAAGTTATATCTGTACGCAGCCCGGGACAAACACAAACATTAGGTACCATTAGAACACGTGCTACTAAACAAATTGTCACTTTCATTATTTACTCGTTATATTCACTCATAGCACGTTGTTACAAAAGAAGAAAGGAGAAGAGACCACTAATCCACATAAAATATTTAATCGGATGATGGATGCATTTCGGCAGCCAAGCTGCCTTCTTCAGCATACAGGAGAGCTTCGATCAGAGTAGGATTAAATATTTTTAATGCTACCATCATCCGATTAAATATTTTATGTGGATTAGTGGTTTCTTCTTCTTTCTTCTGACGTCTGTCCACAGTATCTGGCTCCATTTATTCAACGTTGTTACAAGTTGTTTGATATATTACATGCTATATCTTAGCATTGAAAGTTCCAACAGTACATATGGAACCATATGGTAACATTAGGGTACGTGCTACTAAACCAATTCTCACTATCATTATTTACTCGTTATATTCAGTGATAGCACGTTGTTACGAGATGTTTGATATATTACATGCCATATCTTACCATTGAAAGTTCCAACAGTACATATGGTATCATATGCTAACATTTGGGCACGTGCTATTAAACCAATTCCCACTATCATTATTTACTCGTTATATTCAGTGATAACACATTGATACGAGTTGTTTGATATATTACTTGCCACCCAAAAACCTCAAACCGCGATAAAGAAAGCTTGGATTACTCCTACCATTTTAGCACTTATTAAACAGAAAAATGCTTTATATAGAAAATACAGACTATCTCCAAATAATTATACTAAAAAAATATTTCAATCCTTTTTTAAAACGTCTGGAAGGTAATTAAGGAGTCTAAGCTTGCCTACTATGCTCGTTTATTTCATAACTTTTCTAACTACAAATCCAAGTGGAACTCAATACAAGTCTTACTCCATAATCACCCTTCTAAGATTCTACCTTTCTCTGATCCCTCAAAGATAGACTCCCACTATCTCAACATCTTTTTAGACACTGTTAACCAAACCAGCTTCAACATTGCATACTTCTTCTGAAACTTCATTCTCGACTACCTCAAACCTAATTCATTTTTGTATCACCAGTCACCAGGGAAGAGGTTGCTGCGTTAATACGCAAATTTAAACCTTATTGTCCACCAACAAGGAGTTATCCGACCTTATCCATATTTAGTGGGGAGAGGGGTTCGTCTACCTCCGACTAGTAAACGATTAGATGCATGCTCACGGGACATGACCATTTAGGTTGATACAGGGTGTCCGGGTGCCTGTATAGGCTCATCACTTGACACCTCTGCGTAGGGTGCAACTGCCTCGTGAACGTACAGTACTGTAATCCACACAACAGTCTCAATGCCGCGACGACGACAACGACAACCGTTCACGCATTTGACGGAATTGAACGAGGTCGGATTATTGGCCTCTCCGAGGCTGGATGGTCAACCAGACGGATAGCTGTCCATGTGTCGCGGAACGCACGGACGGTAGGCCGATGTAGGAGGCAATGGCAAGAGGAAGGCACACATGCCAGAAGACCAGGCTCTGGGGCCCGGAGAAGCACGTCAGCTCGTACCGATAGGCGGATACTGCGAACAGCGCTAGCAAACAGAACCATCACCCTGCGGCAACTGCGCAACAACATCACTATTCCCGGTACTGCTCCAGTGTCAATAGCGACAATAGCCAACGCCTCCTAAAGATAAGGCCTGAGCGCGAAAAGGTCATACATTGTTACATCATCATCCGAAGATATGTTTAATCGCATTACTACCAATAATAAGCTCTGAAATGCAATTAAACGTATCTTCGGATGATGATGTAACAATGTAAGTCGTTTTCGCGCTCAGGCCTTATTTTTAGGAAGCGTTGCAATAGCACGCCGGTTAAATGCCGTGGACCAGCAACCGGTGTCGCTATTGTGGACCAGCACCTGGGATCATGGTCTGAGGTGCCATCGGCTACGATACCAGAACGCCTTTAGTCACCATCCAAAGCACCCTGACAGCAGCATGGTACGTCACAGAGATTCTGGAGCCCGTATTATTGCCCTTTCTGCACACAATACACGGCACAGTCTTTCAGCAGGATAACGCCAGATCACACACGGTAAACATGAGCGTGGCATGTCTGCATGATGTCAACTGCATGAGATCCCCAGACCTATCTCCAATTGAGCGGGTGTGGGACATGGTGGGACGTCGTTTACGATCACCCCGGAATATCCATGAATTGACACAGCAGGTTCACCAGGCCTGGACAGACGTAACCACAGTAGGTTATCATTTGCCCCCTGCATGATAACCTACACCTGCGGCTGGAAGAAAGCATCGCCGCTAGAAGTGGTGCCACAACCTACTGATGCCGCTTTCCGTTGGGACACCCTGTTCAAACGAGTGCACGTTTTGGCCCCATAACGTAATATAGGTGTGTTCAGATGCATCTCTTGCTGTATGCCTACTTTTGGCTCATTCGAATAACTCCTGTGGGTGGAGCAATTTCATTGCAAAGCAGTGTATTTCAGCAGCCTGTTTTGACCTATCCGAATACATTATTACTAATATGTCTTAAAATAATCTAGTTATCGCTTTATTTTTAGATTTCTCCAAAGCATTTAACTCCATCCCACATGACCGCCTGTTACTTAAACTAATTCGTCAATTCAATAAACGAGGTCCCCCCTTAATTGGGTAGCTAGTTTTTTACATAATAGAACTTATTCATTAACCTTATACAGGGTGTTTTTGAATTGAGTACAGATTTTTTGGGAGATGATAGAAGAGGTCCTTAGAAGTATTTTTTGTCATATGAACATGGGGTCCCCGCAGCTCCGTTTACTTACAATACTGCATTGAACAATCAAATGACACCGGGACGCAGTGTGCGTTGGTAGGCCTAGATTATTTTATTTTTAACAATTAACACAAGCAATCTGCTGTATGACTTTTACAGTAATTGTTCGAAATGACCGCCATTTGCTTCAAAGCACAATTCGCAACGCCTTATGATGGATTGATGTACGCGTGGAAACAGTTGATTTGTCCTAAGACTTTTCAACAAACAAGCTCTTGCACCTTGAAATTTCTTTGCAAACAATTACTTTAAATGTTATTACAGTAGATTGCTTGTGTTAATTGTTCAAAATAGAATAATCTAGGCCTACCAATGCACACTGCCTCCCCGTGTCATTTGATTGTTCAATGCAGTATTGTAAGTAAACGGAGCTGCGGGGATCCCATGTTCATATGACAAAAAATACTTCCAAGGACCTCTTCTATCATCCAAAAATATCTGTACTCAATTCAAAAACGCCTTGTATATACATCGATGGACGTGACTTCACCCCTGGCTGAAGCTTTAGTACGCAAGCTTTTTTCCTGTGTTTTTTTTTTCTGAATATTCACATACGGACATTGCAAGATTTCATCAAAAAACCCCGAGCAACGCCGGATATATCAGCTAGTATTCAATAAATGATATTTCAAACCAATCCAGAACATAACCAAAACAAAACAAAATAACACGACGTGACACGTCACAAAACAATCACATTAGAGAGCACTTCTCGTTGGAACAAAAAGGTGGAAAAATGATTTGAACATATGAGTAAAGATTTATAAACTTACTTTGTAAATTCGAACAGTTGCCTCTTCGATAATCGACGCCATAAAATGATAGTTGTGAGTCTGATCACGTACATTGAGACTTTCTTGCAAACACTTATGATAACTTTAGGGAGTACGGATGGGTCTTATTAGGAGGAAGACTTATTTGGCGCGGAAATCTTGAAAAAAAAAACATTATGTAAACTGCTATTTGTCGTAAGCACTGAAACTGTTGCCGTCCAAGCAGATCAGCTATTTCTTAAGAGGTGTAATGAAAGGCTGCCAAATCAGCAGCTCGTCTTCATAGAGCTTAACCCTCCAGAATTTAAATTTTCAGGTTTTGGGGCATTCTCGATAAAATCCTGATCTTGCTTCTACAGGTTATGACCGGTTTAGTCCATGAAAAGGTATATTAAGAGAATGCCATTTTTAAAATTTTGTATTTAGACGTGCTTGTTAATAAAATAAATAATGTACACTAATTAATTCCAAATATTTTATTAAGTACATACTAGAATCGAGATTTCACAACATTACAAAATATAGATTTCAAAAAGCATGCTGTTTAAAGAGAAGAAATTCTTGTCCATAGTAGGCTAATAAAGAGGTTGATATGAGAATGATTAATATGTACAGCTTGTGATCAGTGCACAGGTAATTGGACATACCAAAACAAATAGCAAATCCGATCGCTTCCCAAAGCCGTAAATTGGAATAGGCTGCCTCTAAATTCTTAGGAAACACCACGCCGTAAATAGCTGAAATATGGATCAACATAGATAATAAGTACCATCAAATTTAGTTAAAATTTTAGATATTAAACACTTCAGATTGTCGGGATAGCTCGTGTACATTCTGGACAGATTACAGGATCGGGACACATTAATATGACCACCTCTCCTCGAACATGTTGGAACGTCCCATGGTATGCAGATGAAAAATCATTGCATATCATTAAAAGCTGACAACAGCAGTCGTGTAGTAGCATCCGTTAACACAGCAATTGTCGCCTTCATGGGCAAAGCAAGTGACCTGTCGGACCTCCAAAAGGGGATGATCATTGGCTATCGGGCCAAGGGGGCAGCAATTCAGAAACGGTCACCTTTGTGAACTGCTCTAGGGCTGGCGTTGTGAAGGTGTAACGCGACTGGACGAACCAGACAGTTTCGAGCAACCGAAGAGGTAACAGTGGGGCCCCACTGGCCATCGATCCTAGAGGCAGCGTCGGTTACGACGCCTGGCCAATGACCAATCGGCGTGCCACTGTTGCGCAACTGACACAGCAAATGAAGAGTGGGGCCACTAGGCCTGTCAGCACCAAGACAGTGCAAGGATCCCTCTTGAGGTTGGGGCTCCGGATCAGGCGTATGGTAACAGCACCCATGTTGATGCCTGTGCATCGCCGAAAACGCCTCCAATTCGCAATGGACTAACGCCATTGGACCTCGGCCGAGTGGCAAAAGGTTGCTTTCTCTGACGAGTCGCGGTTTCTGGTGAACAGAGTGGACGGACGATGGAGAATTCGCCGGGAAGCTTCTGAGAACAGGCATCCCGACACCATCGTTGGCAGACGACAGGCTGGTGGGGGAGATGTGACTGTTTGGGGGATGTTTTGATGGTATGGTCTGAGTCCACTGATACCGCTGGAGGGTACACTGAATGCTGTTCGTTACCTGACGATCGTCGCAGACCAAGTACACCCCTTCGTGTCCAGTGTTTCTTCAGGGTGATGGCACCTTTCAACAGGACAATGCTCCCTGCCATACTGCCAAATTGTCCACGACTGGTTCGAGGAGCATGAGGATGAATTCAAGCTGCTCCCATGGCCACCAAACTCCCCGGACCTCAATTCCTCGATCACCATGTCCGCAAGCTGGACCCTCCACTACGCACGGTGATGGAATTACGGGATGCACTGATCGCTGAATGGTCCCAGATACCTGCAACCACCTTCCGAAGACTTATTGACTCTCTGCCACGTCGACTAGCTGCTGTGCATGCCGCCAAAGGTGGATGTTCCGGATACTAGAAGTGGTCATATTAATGTATCCCGACCCTGTATGTTTGAATATGTATGAACGTGATGAAGTACATGTTAAGATCTACAGGGTATATCAAAAGTCTTCATACGATTTCAACATTCTATATTTTTTTAAAAAAATCAACATAACAGAAGTGGGTCAAGTTGCAAATTGCTCATGGCGTATAAAGTTTCATTGTGACCTCCCCCCCCCCCGGCCGGCTGCACTACACACTCGATACGCAAATTCCTCCTATACATGCCGAATTGAGCATATCTGACGTCATTTCTTGTATGCTGACTGTGATGCGAGATTTGAGCTCGTTCAGATTTGCTAGTAGGGGAGACAATTAAACATGTTCCTTAACAAAGCCTTTAACAAAAAAATCATGAACAGTCAGGTTAGGGGAATAAGGTGACTTTGTACTGCGTAGCTGCAATCTAGGCAAAAATTGACGGCAGCTCATTAGTTCAGATTGCTCTCAGGAGACCAATAGTGGCAGTGAAGCAAAATTTGACGACCCTCTCTTTCCAATGGAATGCAAATCGTTTGCCTGTGATCAACGATTATGCAGCAATAGCATTTTGAAATCGAATGAAGATTTTAGATACACTTTGTATACAGAGTTCTCGAATAACGTGTACAAACTTGGGAGGGGGGGTGATAGAGGGATCAAATCTAAGCAACATTTCCCTCTTTCATTTTTTTCTCTGGGGCATTATTTTTGAGATAAAAAATGTTGAAATCCTATCTGCAGGAAACAGTTATTTGGATAGATACTTTTTCTTTCTGTGGGGACACTTAAAGACACTGGTATACTAGACACCAGTGGGATCCGATGAAGAGCTGGTAGCCAGAATCGCCGTAACTGCGGACCAGATTCGCGAAGAACCAGGAACTTTTGAACGACTACGTTAGTCCATGCGGCGACATTGTGAAGCATACATTCATGCCAGAGGGAGTCAATTTGAACAATTACTGTAAAGCATTTGCATGTTTCATAAAAAAACAAGTCACATTAGTGCACTCTACGCAATGTGGTTTTGTTCTTTTTATTACATGATTGACCATGATTTTGACCTCTTCCAACAGCACGGGTTGAGTGGCATATTACGTCTACGCGACGTCTAACATTTTTTACGTTAATCGAGAACACCCTGTATACTCTAATAATTTGATAACAAAGTACTGTAGAAAAGGAAAGGAAAAATCCCAAAACCTGAAATCAAACTATAAACCACAGATATCGCTCTCACCGCTTCAGCCAATGACGTAGTTGGCTAGAGCAGCGAGAGCGATACTCGTAGTGCTTGGTTCGAATTCGTGTCGAGGAAATTTTCATCTCCTTTTCTGTTTTGTATGAACGTTTCAAAACCTACTAAAAACACATCTTATGAACCTACGTTATAACATTTCAATACGCCTTTAAAGAACGGATATATATTAAGAGAAGGACGAGACATATTTCAATACGCCTTTAAAAAATAAATGCATGAAGTTGGCATATACAGTGTGTTTATATACTCTGTTTACAAACCTTTGGGTGGTGATCCAAAAGTCAG
>JAHWFO010028172.1:27102-51152 GCA_023313115.1 Rhysida immarginata | reverse complement strand
ATTCGCCATTTTGTAAAACAAGGGATAATAAGATTATACTTAAAGCGAACTATAACAACAGAAATAATAAAAATTGCTTTTGGAAATCCATATTAACGGATTTGAATTTTTTAATACTAATTATTTATTTTATTAATTAGATATTAAAAGTAATTAAGCTGATTACTTACACGAGATTTGCGTGCCCCATATAGAATCTGCAATCCCCCATAGAGCTGCAAGAATGAAGAAAACGTATAGTTTCTGTGGTTCTGGAGGCCATTGGATCATTACAAGAATAACGGAAAAATTTAAAATTGCTCCTAATGTGAAGATAGGAATTCGCCCAGTCTTCTTGATGATGAATCCCCATACCATACAGCTTAAAGCATTGAAAATAAAGAGGCACATCATAACATAGCCCACTTTATCTACCCCTAAAGGACATGTAACCATTGCCTAAAAATTTATAAAATAAACGCATTACTATCTTTTCTAGGTAAGTATTAAATCTTACTATATACAGTAAACAAAAAATTATCCTTACACCAGTTTGCAAGTGATTGAAATGACTGAAACTTTCAATGTAAGTGACATATTTACATTATTCAAGTTTATTTGCACATATTAGTGTCTATACAGTTATAAGCTTTTGAATAATACCCTGAACTTAGGAATATCATTAATATGAGATATTATAATACAAAATAGGTCTGTATGACATTTTTGTGACAAAAATATTATCCGTCCACTTAAATATTTGGGCAGATGTAGAATCTAAACTTAATTTTTAAAATTTAGTGGGACCTCCATTGGCCTTGACAAAGTCTAGGCATCGATTGTGCATAGATTCTACTAAAGGTTTTTTTTTTTTCATCTACATCATTCCAGTTTTCGTCAACAAGTCTTTTAAATCTGCTTTTGACTTTGGTCTACGGTTTTTCCTCTTCATTTCCATTATGACCCAAAGGAGCTCGAGTGGATTTAAGTCAGATGACCGGAAAAGCCAGTCAAGGACTTATATTTTCTAAGGATTTGAAGAATTCTTTCACAGAATATGTATATTTAGCATCTAGTCTTGCTGAAATCTAAAACTTCTTCTCAATCCCAATTTACTTGCAGAAGCATGGAGATTCCTATTAAGAACTTCTCTGTACTGGTGTTGGTCCATGATGCCATCGATAAATTCTAGATGTCCCACCCCTGTAGCTGGCATGCACCTCATACCATGAAACTTCCTCCTCCATGCTTCAATGTTGGTTTCAAACATTCCAGTCTATAAGCTTCATCAGCTGTTCTCCAACTTTCATACAGCCACCTGAGCCAAATAAGTTAAATTTGCTTTCATCTGACCACACAGTTTTATTCCAAAAATCTTTTACCCAATTCAGGCGTCTCACTCGATTTTTCTTACTGACGCAGGACTTCTTCTTTGGCGTGCATCTTTTAAGCCCGGCTTCATGTAACCTGTTTCAGTGGTTTGAGGAATAATTGATAATGTTCAGATCATTTTTTCACTTCTGCACTCAGTTCTACAGCTGATTTTTGCTATCTTTTTTTAATGCATTTTACAATTTCTCTGTCTTCCCGTTCTGATATTTTCTTCTTTCTGCCTCTTCCAATTTTATTTATGATTTCTCCTGCTGTGTGATACTTTTGGATGATATAATGGATTGATGAACGTGGAATTTGGAGTTCCTAGACAATTAAACGCTGATTTTTCCCATCGTTTAGTCCAGCTATGGCTCTACCTCTCAAATCATATGAATATTCCTTTATTTTGTTATTTTCTGCAACGTTTCACATCGTTTATTATCCATACTGATAGGTAATTTGTTGTGAATGTGATTAGTTAATTTTTTCTTAATAGATAATATTTTTTGGCTTAGAGTACTTACCTAGATGGATAATTTTTTTGGCTCTAATATTACAAGGTGTCTTATCATCTACTGTCTTTTCACTCTTTCCCCGTTTAGTACAGCAATCCCTGCCCAATGTGAGATGTCTAGTTAAATAGATGTATAGTTAAATAGGTGTACGGACACTTAATCACCCGATAGTTTACCATCCGACGGTTAAACAACGACATTTAATCACGTCGATGTTTAATCACTTGACATTTATTCATTGGACATATAATCACGTGATTGTTTAATCATCGATGTTTAACCACCAAATAAATGGGTGATTTTTTAATCACGGACATTGAACCACTAAAAACATGAAATGAGGAGAATAATTTTTGAAAAAATAGAATTTAATCAAACATAAGATAAATGGGCAATACATCGCAAATAAACTAAAATCTCACTTCTTGAACAGCAATCCACTGTATTTTTTAAAACGTTTGTTTTTGTACCTGATATCTTTTTGGCACAGTTGGTTGTGAACCTGCGATGTCTTGCAAACATGCCGTTCGTGAATCCTTCTCGATTCCTTTCATAAAAGTCTATAATGTCGGATGCTAGCATTGAAAAAGTGCCTGTAATCCATAATGCCAACCCTCAACAGTGTTTGTAGGCTATTTCTTCTGATGCTGTTTCAAAATGGTTCCACGGTTCAATTGGGAAAGTGGCGGGAGTGTAACGTTTATCATGTCCTGCTCGCCGCCTGCCTCGAATATACCTATGTTCAAAATACGATATAAACTCTGGCATTTTTTCGTTGTCTGGCATAATGTCAGCTGGTATAAGGAAGGATATACAAATAGTTGAAGGATTAGCCAGAATTACAAGCACTGTTGAGGGTTGGCATTATGGATTACAGACACTTTTTCAATGCTTCCATCCGACCTGAAAAAGCTTTTATGAAAGGAATCGAGAAGGATATACAAATGCAACGCACGGCATTTTTGTAAGGCATCGCAGGTTCACAACTGTGCCAAAACGATAACCGGTACAAAAACAACAGTGGATCGCTATTCAAGAAGTGAGATTTTAGCTTATTTGCGATGTATTGCCAATTTATGTTTGATTAAATTCTATTTTTTCAAAAATTGTTCTACTCATTTCATGTTTTTAGTAGTTCAACACATATTTCACGTATATCTTTGGTGGTTAAACGTCGGTGATTAAACAATCACGTGATTATATGTCCGGTGTCTTGAAGTACCAAAGAAAGACTAATATAGATGAATTTAATAACAGATAATTGCCTCTGTTGTTAATTAAGCATTCTACTAACCTCTAAATTGAAAGTTTTATATATGTCCGGTGATTAAATGTCAAGTGATTGAACATCGACGTGATTAAATGTCGGTGTTTAACCGTCGGGTGGTGAACTATGAGGTGTTAAAGTGTTACCAAACCAGTTAAATACTATAAATTATGTTAAAATTTCCATTCAAAATTAATTGGTTTTATTTATTTTAAAGTTTTTATGTTTATATAAGCTGGTGAACGGATAATTTTTTTGCACATTGTATGTGCACTTCAACTTAAAAAAATATTTATAAGTAACGCTGCCGTTTAATTCCTAAATTATTTTTCTTCTTCGAAAACTGCTGATATATGCATGTTATCTTTATACAGGGTGATTATAATTAAAGTTTAAGTTTCAAAACGCTATAAAAAAGAACCACTTACAAGGAAACCCCACATAGCCTAACCGCTATAAAATGTATGGCTACGTATGCTGAAATTTTTTCGTTTCGCGGTTTATTTTGGGAAAAAAACACAATTTCGCACTCTCTTGTTTTGCAAGCATCTATAGCAGCTTCAGATGAGTAACATATTTCAATTTGGTTGAAATCTGTGACATACATGTTCGAGGGATTCCCTTGTTAGTAGAATGACGTCTAATTGGAACGGAATGTTATTGAAAAAGGGGGAAAGCTTATAGCATAAGAAAAAAAAAAAAAGAGGTCCAAATTTTAGCAACAGATGGCGCTGTAAGCGTCAGAATATGTAAATGAAAATACCTGTCATGCGCACGACTCATTTCATTTGTTATAAAAACGCCGGGTAAACGGCTTTTCCTCATTTCGCGTCCGAGGAAATTTCCCTACAGCCTGGCCACCCTGATCACATGATCTTAATCCGTGTGACTTCTGGGTGTGGGGTTATCTGAAAGATGTTGTGTTCAGTGCTCTGTTTGCAAACTTAGCGGAATTGAAGGCATGCACTGCGCAATACATTCTGAAAGTGACGCCGGAGACACTTCGATCAGTTGTGGAACATGCTGTTTCTCGATTTCAACTTGTTGCACAGAACGCTGGACAGCATATTGAATGTTTTGCGCCAGTCTCCCGCAATTTAAATAACCGATTTAATGGATGTTTTGCACATGGAACAGTACAGTTGATTTAACTTGTAACTTACACCTTAGTTGTTTAACGATTCATTTGTCATTTGTAGTCTAAATTCTGACGCTTACAGCGCAATCTGTTGCTAAAATTTGGACCTACTTTTCTTTTTTTTCTAATGCCATAAGGTTTCCCCCTTTTTCAATAACATTCAAGAAATTATTTAGGCGAGGGACGTCATTCTCTTGGAATTTTGGAATTGTTGAATATTTAGATGAACAAATGATATTTTTTAAATTCAATTTTTATGATTTTTTATTCTATCTCGATTATTAGTAAGTTTAGAATAAGTCCATCTGCAGTAATGAACGATCCTTTTTTTTAAATAAGGGCGTTTACCATAAAACATTTCAAATTATTCGATCTTCTCTTCCCATGGGCCGACTGGGGTAAACAAAGCCTACTTGTTGCCACAAGCTCTTCCAAACTCAAGTATGTGGCGAGCGAATAGGAGAACTACAGCCACAGCCAGGGCTGAAGAAACTTCAGATCAAAGTATTGTTTTATTTTCATTCTATTTCTTCCTCTTTCGAAACCACATGCATTATTCTACACGGAAAAAATCTCAGATTTAAGAAAACATAGAGAAAACATGTTTTCTTTAATTTGTGGCAGAACTTCTAGAAGGCTATAGTTAGAGAGCGCCATGTACTGGGAGCATTTTGAACAGGGTCTATAGAAGTAAATGGTCGTTCAACTCCCGTCATTTTCCATTGTTAAGGGAAGCCAGGGAATTGAGATCACGCTAGGAGCCGCATAGGTTGAATACACTTTCTGCGATGTATGATCTGAATTCCATAATTTGTAGAGTTATTTTACTTATATTGTTGATACCTAAAATTAATAGTGAGCTTAGAAATGCCTTTTACAGATGGTTTATCAATAATTTATTTAAAATTGTGTAGAATAAATAAAGGAAAAAACTTATTTTGGATGATGGATTTTTGACTCACTGATGATGGATTTTTGAAATCCGAAATGTACATCTGAGTCAGTAAAATATTTTTCTATGTAGAGTAGTGTTTTCTGTTTTTTCCTTTATTTATTAAGGTATCCACAGTTTCGGCTATTTTTCTATTTATTAGTGTAGAATACACTAATCTCGGCAGTATTATGTCAATAATTCCGGCTGCATTGAAATTGAAAATGTAACTAATATTTTTACTCACAATAGTCGGCGCTGCATACACTGTAGGTGCTATTATACATGCAGCGCCATTTTTGAATAGAGTTCCCGCCCTATCGGGAGTTAGAAACTTTAGCTTCATTTTTCAGTGGAGTTGAACGACCATTTACTTCCATAGACCCTGATTTTGAAAAAATTATTTTCAGTTTTTCAATATGATTTTTACTGTATAAATTCTAACCTTTTTTTTATGTGTTCATTTTCACTGTTTATTCACATTCAGATATTGCAAAATTCCATCAAAAAGGAGCCCGAGCAACGCCGGGTATATCAGCTAGTTATAATATATTTCTTAAATTTTTTTTAGAATTTCTTCCGCGTAACTCTTTTCGTCAAACATCAACTGAGAACAAAAATTGGTAATACTGTTACTATAAGAATTTTAGCTGCATCTATGAAAGAAGTATTTGATAATAGATTCATCAAAGGTTTTTGGCGTGCGTATGATACCTGACTGAAATTAATAAATTCTACTCCCGCCATCAAATTAACCTTCCATATTCCTAGCGAATGAATTCCTCTCCATGATACCATGAGCTTGAAATTTACACCAAGCCCATTCAAAATGACATCCTCTTCATCACTAACAACATTAAAAACCTCCATCTAACTAAAACCTCACTAAAAACGAATCTCTTTGCATCAAACGCTTTAGCAAAGCTGCTTTCTTTGACCATTCCTACAGCATGCAATCGACTTCTGTTGCGTAGGTTGGGATGAACGATAACATTTACATTGCATGGGAATGCCTCATTTTCATATAAAGTAGGGGTAATCCATGATTTTTGGCAAGATAGTGTATTTATAATATGGCGTGTTTATGTCCCTAAGCTTGTTAGTTTAGCTAGATGTTGATGTATGATGTTGGCAACCTACCCTGAGCTGCTACTTTATTAGGTACGTCTCACAAAATATGCAAATTGAGTGACTGCCAGATTTGCATGTCACATGATCACAAACAACGGGTTATTAATATCCTGGAGCAACTTTTCTACTGTTAGTTAAGCGTGAAACCATAGCAAAAATGGGGAAAAACCAGTGATCTGACTGACTTTCAGCGGCATCCTGTAGGTGCAAGACGAGCTGGAATGAGGATTTCAGAAACGGCGATTCTCCTGAATTTTTCACATACCACAATTTCAAGGGTTTATCGAGAATGGGTCAAGGAACAAAAAACATGTAAGGTTGATAGAAAGGCCCTAACCGATAGAGGCCCTATGATGATAGAGTTCTAACCCTTATTGATGATAGAGGTCAGAGGAGACTTTAAACAATCGCACAAATTGCTGGTCATTACAACTCAGTTAGCCAGAAAGCAATATAAGAACGGACAACTAGTCGCAGCTTGGCTCGAATGGGTTACAAAAGCTGAAGACCATCTCGGGTACCAATGCAGTCAGACAAGAAAGCGCGCCTCTTGTGGGCACAGCAGCACAAGGATTGGATCATTGAGGATTAAAAAAAATTAACTGGTCAGATGAATCTAGATTCCTGCTGCATCATGTTGATGGAAGGCTTATAATACGGGGAAAACAACATGAAGTCTCAACAACATGGACTTCTCATGTTGGAGGCGGAGTAATGGTGTGGGGAATGTTTTCTTGGTATGAATTCGGTTCTCTAATATGCGTTTGAACGCCAAAGCATATATAAACATTATTGCGGATCAAGTTCACCCTTATGCTCACAGTTTATACGCATGCAGATGGGTCCTTCCAGTAAGATAATCACCAGCACAAAGAGATAGAATCATTATGAACTGGTTCCAGGAACATGGCAGCGAGTTCTCCTTAATGCAGTGGCCGGCTCAGTTCCCAGATCTCAACCCCATCTTTGGGTTCGCTCCTTTCTTACACCTCCATCGAATCTCCGGCATTTACGTGAAGTTCTCATGTCTGTTTTGGCCAATATTCCTGTTGAACTTTTTTGGCATCTCGTTGAATCCATGCCCAAACAAATTTATGTGTACAAGTGGCAGCTCAGTGTAGTTATGACTTTGTAAATACCCTATCTGCCTTAGTATTTTGCATCTGCATATGACGTGTTGGATAGGTTCCTCTGCGATGAGGCATTTTCTGCGAGCCCCTTCAGTTAAATCCATGATAATGTAATTTTTTATCATGGTTTTTTCAATGATTTTTCAATTGAAAAATGGAAGGAAAAATTCTGCGACCCGGATTCGAACCAGGAATCTCGACTATCATGGCCGATGCCTCTACCAATTGGGCTATCGCAGACACCACGGACAGCCAAGCTGTCTCAAGGTGTCTTAAAGACAACCAAGTTGTCACGGTTGAAAGCCCAATGGGAGACAGGAACCTGGCCCGCAGATCGAGAATTTCTCCACTCCAAACCATCAGAAAGTTGATGAACTCACAAGTAAATAATAATAATTATTAACTGGAGGTGGTGTCTGCGATAGCCCAATTGGTAGAGGCATCGGCCATGATAGTCGAGGTTCCTGGTTCGAATCCGGGTCGCAGAATTTTTCCTTCCATTTTTCAATTGAAAGATCATTACCAATGCTTGGAGACGTATTCTCCAGTTAATAATTATTATTATTTAATGGTTTTTTTCACTCAACCAAAAGTTCGACGCTTTTCTGACGGCCCACACTGGGGCAGAAGTGCTTCAAAGTTGGCAAAAAATACAAAAAATCAACTACAATTTATAAATACGAGGCTATGATGCATTATTAGATTACATATTAATGTAAACTTAAACAGTATTAAAAAGTCTTTCAGCTTAATTCATTCGTCACTAGAGTGCGCTGTTGCAGCGGCTTATTGACAAGGCCGCTCTAATAAAGGTCATGACAAGGTATCCCATCATGCATTAGTTCGAAGCAAAATGGCGGATCGATCTATCAAACTAAACAATCGAAAACTAATATCTGTGCTATCTGAATGATTTATAGCTGAGCAATCGGTCATTTTAAACGAATTTATATTTTTAAATAGCAAATGTCTTGAGTTCGAAGCAAATTTCTTAAATTAGATATCTTGAGATCGAAGCAAAATGGCGGCCTTGTCATGACCTTTATTAGAGCGACCTTGCTTATTGAAAATGGCACTAGATTGGTTTGGATTTGTGACATCTAATTACTGTATAATATGCAATTTAAATTATGTAATTATATCTTCATAATTTGATTTCGTTTAGCATGGTTAAGCATGGTTAATTTTAACAATATATGCAGAAGTAAAAATAACGATTGACTTTTTAGTTCTTTTCCAAACTAGATCGAGCTTCGAATTATTTTTTTTTAAACACGCACCAGTTATAAGATTAAGGAAACCTTTAAACATTTTGCTATCTTTTGCTACTTTTTTTAGTTATGAATATTTTTCCATATTGAAGTCAGGCCAAAATTTGTTTCTCAGTTCACCCCCTAGGTCTCAAATTGATTTTTTAATTAAGTTCTGATCATGTGATCACTAGTAAACAAAAGTAAACACAGAAAAAAAATTTAAAAAAATTCCAAAAGAAGCAGCAGTTTTACTCAAAGAGCCATCCGTCAATGTATTTGGAAATCAGAATGATGACAGCTGTGACGATAGTGATGATGATGATAATGATTGTTATTGATAACATAAAAAAAAATTCTATGTTCTTAATACCGAATGTGTATGTGGAATGTTTCTATAATACTAAATAATAGTTTATAACAAAGAATTATAAAAAAAAAAACGTTTTTTACGTTATGTTTTATTTTTTGACAACTGTGCAAGCCTCTTGGCCCAGCGTGCGGCGTGTGTGTGATTGGTTGAAGTCGGAAGGATGTCTGTCATGGAGTTCCTTTTCGAGCTGGGATTGAAGTTTAATGCATATTGTAGGAATGTTGTGGGATTTTTGGGCGCTGTTCAGATTTTATATCAGCATTGTAGGGTGCTTTGTGCAGTGGTGACGTGTTACTGTTTAGAATAAAAGCATTCTCTGAGTGACTAAGTCAGTTAGCGGTGTAGATTTATTGTATCTATAAGGTTTCCGCCTCCTCTGAACGAGGCAGGGTCAATCTTTCGATATTGGATGTTTTCCGTTATACGCATTATGTTATATCTGTACTCCATAAAAAGTCGTCTAAACGGCGTATTGTATTCGCTTATAAATCAGTTACAATAATCAGATATTAAAGATTGTGATAAAAAGCATCCACTTCCCATAATATTATTAATTTCAATCATGTATGCCCTTTATATCTAACTTAATCTAATTATTATTTTTTTCTTCTCTAATAAGAAGATAATTAATGAAGTTGATGGAAGCCTTGATTGATCGTGAACAAGGCCAGGAATAAAAGGCGAAACCGGTCGGAATTTTGTGTTTTCTTTCCCGCTATGTACTGCAAGAATCCATCGACTTCATCAAGAAGGACAGTAAGAGAACTCTCCATTTCATAACAAGATAGGGTTTGACATTCATCATTTAATGTAACCATCTCTTTATTCAGGATTTGGGATGGTTTTAATATTTATACAAACCATTGTATAATTTCTCTTTGTCTATGGGAATAACCATTGAAATTTAACATTTTGATGGATAAGATTAATCAAATTAAGGGATCTCCATTTAGAGAAGTTTTATAGAAAATGAGTGGATAAAATTCATTAAAATTTGGCTGATACGCTGACTAGATTGATTAGAGAAGAGGAGGAGGTTTTGACAAGGGAATTTTCAAATAAAAATTTATTCTCTTCAAAATTTTCCACGACTACTGGGAAAATTTTCTCATCCTAGTCATCCCCACTGTATATTAATAGAGAATTTTCTTATTTAAGCATCGCTATTACATTGTTTCCATTTTCGGGATCGAAGGCATCTATTTCATTACTAGAACGTCTCCAAAAGAAAAGAGTAATTTATTAACAGTAATAAGATTAGCAGTTGCATCGGTGGTAGAATGCTCGCCTGCTACGCGATTCCCGATCGATTCCTGGCTGATGCATGATATTTTCTTTATTTTAATTGAAAATATTTTAGAACCTTGTTTGTAAAAGGTAACCAAATCCAAAAAAGCAAATTTTTCAGGAAACAATAAAAACTTCTGGTAATCACACATGCTTTGTTGAATATTTATTCAGTGTTTTACCTGAGATGTGGCATCTTTTAGCGCACAGTGTGTTCCAGGAATCGCTGATATACTGTATGTTAACTCAATTTTTAATTATCTGCATTTGGTGCCTTTTGGAAATAAGGTTCTCAATTATCAAAAGATATATTTTGCCTGCAGTTAATTAACGTATTCATATATTCTCAAGTGAGAAGGGATAGCAATAACTACGAATTTTTGCCTTGTGAAGTAGGCGATGTGTGGGAGTCTTGACACAGCTAAATATACAGGGTGTAAATTTTAAGTTGACAAAGCAGAATAACTCGAAAAATAAGCTTCACACGAAAAAATGCGTAGAATCCAAAGTTGATTATTTTCGAGGGGGCATCTGCTGGTGCTAAAATTAGCCCACCCCCCCCCGGCCCCTGGGGGTGGGGCGGGGGGCAACTTTAAAATTTCAAATGGGAACCCCTATTTTTTATTGCAGATTCAGGTCCTACATAAAAAACTACGTACATTTTGTCTGAAACATTTTTTTTATTTTTGGTAGATGGCGCTGTAATTCAAGAAAATCCATTTTCTCATTTTTGCGTGGAAATAACTAATTTATTATTCATTTCGATTCCTACATTGTTTTAACTACAATGTAATTTGAAGACATTTCGTCAACAAACAAATAACGTAAACATTGGCATTTTTTTCAGAATGTTTACATTTTAAATTCTGATCTTTAGAAGAAAAGATTGTAATTTTTCAACTGTTTTTGTGAGTGTACAACGCCGTATTGCTTTTGAATTTACATTATGAATTATCTTTCTGTGGAAGAAAAAATTGAGATGGTGTACATTTATGGAGAAAGTGGGAGAAATTTTGATAATGCAGTCGCGCTTTATGCTCAGCGTTTTCCTGGCCAAACGCGATCACGGTCTTCTTTTGTTCGAGTTATTAAACAATTTACTGCGGAAGGTAGTGTGAACCAGAAAAAAAGAACCCGTGCAGCTACTGTTTGTGGAGAAAACAATCAAGTGTCAGTCCTAGCTGCTGTGGCTCATAATCCACATGCGAGCACAAGAGAAATATCAAGGCAATCAGGAATTTCACATATGAGTGTTTGGAAAATGCTGAAGCTCCACAAATTTCATCCATATCATGTATCTATGCATCAGGAACTACATGGCAATGACCACCAAAACCGTCTAACGTTTTGTCACTGGGCACTTCAGCAGATGCAAACAAACCAACATTTTTTTGCACGAGTTCTTTTCTCCGATGAGTCAACATTCACAAACCACGGGGAAGTTAATCGACATAACATGCATTACTGGAGTGAACAGAACCCACACTGGATTCGAGAAGTCAACCATCAGCGACCTTGGTCAATTAATGTTTGGTGTGGGATAATTGGCGATAAACTTATCGGTCCATATTTTATACTAGACGGTAATTTGAATGGCAACAAATATCGTAACCTACTTGAAAATGAACTACCAGATCTACTTGAAGACCTGAGTATTGAACTTCGACAACACATGTGGTTTCAACATGATGGTTGTCCAGCGCATTATTCATTAGTAGCGCGCGAAGTACTACATCGACTTTACCATGGTCGCTGGATCGGCAGGGAAGGTCCTGTGAATTGGCCAGCCAGATCGCCTGACCTTACATCGCCAGATTTTTTCTTATGGGGTTACCTCAAAGATATCGTTTATAAGGAAACGCCAACCACTCGCGAAAACATGATTCAAAGAATAAGAGATGCTTGCGCTGCAATTACACCAGACATGTTATCAAGATGTGTTCAGGAATTTACAAAACGAGTCAATAAATGCATCGAAGTTGGAGGTCATCAATTTGAACATTTAATTTCATAAAACGGCGAGATGCAAGGGATTTAAGGACAACAAGCAGGCCGAAAGTGAGAGGCGAGGGGACTCACTGGAAATACAAGCACCCCGAAATTCATTTACTTGCAAGTATTTGCAAATAAGAAAAAATAAAACGAAAACAATCGGTCCTTTTAAGGACCACCAAATCTTAAACGGGAATAACTTCATCTTTACACAGTCTTTTACTTTTTTACTCTGTTAGTTAATGAGTTCACTCGTTAGTACGTAGGATGTTCGGTTAGTTAGTTAGCTAATCAGTTGATTTGTTTGATAATTATAAAGTTGTGTGGCCTCATGACCACGAAACAAAACAAAATTATCCTAATCCGCGGCAAAAAATAATAAAATAATAACTTTGCGGCAAAATTTACGAAGTAAATAAGTATTTTTTATTTCTCCGTAACCATTTCCACGCAAAAATGAGAAAATGGATTTTCTTGAATTACAGCGCCATCTACCAAAAATAAAAAAAAATGTTTCAGACAAAATGTACGTAGTTTTTTATGTAGGACCTGAATCTGCAATAAAAAATAGGGGTTCCCATTTGAAATTTTAAAGTTGCCCCTCGCCCCACCCCCAGGGGCCGGGGGGGGTGGGCTAATTTTAGCACCAGCAGATGCCCCCTCGAAAATAATCAACTTTGGATTATACGCATTTTTTCGTGTGAAGCTTATTTTTCGAGTTATTCTGCTTTGTCAACTTAAAATTTACACCCTGTATATCAGTTTTAGTATATTTTCTTTTACTTGACATAGAAAATGAAATACCTCGGACCTATAAAGAGACTATGCATTCATATTTTACTTAATTCTATTCACTAAATTTTAACATGCCTTCGTGAAATCTCCAATCGTGAAGGCTACTTCCAGGCCAATAAAAATCGTCACAGGAATCAAGAGAAGCTGTTTTGGATCCTTCAGTTGTCTGAGGGTGGCCAAGAGCAACTGTAACCCCGGAGTTTCTTCTGTGTGTCTCTCGAGAGGATCCAGGAAAAGTGCTATGAAAAGTGAAGAGGCTAAAGCACACGCCAAATAAATTCCGCAAAGTATGTAAACCTGGAAAGTATAAACGCTTTAATAAGTAGATGAAAATACATTCTTTCTTCTTGATTTAAGATACATTCTAAAAATTAAAAAGTAAACAGTTCTGTAAAATCACTCAAATACCTGAGTTTTATTGGCATCCTTTCCGACAATGTTATAGTATGTTGAATTTTCATTCGTAAATATACGGTTTTCTTGATATGGAAGTCTTTCATTGCAATAATTGGCACCACAAATGGCTAGCTGGTCATCAGTTATAGTTTCATTGCCGTGAACATTATTTAGTATCAGGGAAGAAATAAGATTGCCTATAATTTGCCCACTCTGAAAAATCATAAAGAAAACTCCGAAGAAGCGAACGAAGACAACCTGGACTGTTTCTCCGATTAAAATGGCATAATCCTTACCAATCTGAAAAAAATTACGAAAGATATTTTACCGGTATTCAGATTTTAGAATGAGAATTATTATAAATGAATGTTCTCAATTCTTTGAAAAAGAATAGGTTTATTCTCAGAATAAATAACAGAAAATATATTTCTGTCATTTTAAAGCAATGTATTTCTGTCGTTTAAATGTCTGGTTTTCCATAGAAGATGATGATCGGCCTCGGTGGCTCAGGGGTTGCGTGATCGCCTCTGATGCCCGAGGACGCGGGTTCGACCCCGGCCGAGGACGACGAGGATTTTTTCAGGGGGAAAATCCTGAGATCACGTTGGAAAATCCGTTGGTCCCGTGTAGTCGTTTGCCGGCTGCACGTTAAAAAACCCTGGCGAGGCAAAATTTGCGGCCCCTATAATGCCGTCCTGAAATGACCATGGCAGTTGAAAAGGACGTTAATACTAAACAAAAAAAAACAAACCATAGAAGATGAGTGTACATCTTCTACTGTATGTGGTAGCCGGGCGACTCAGCAGGACGATTCGTGATGACGTCAGAATTCAGTGCCCAGGCTTTCTTCTTTAGGAGGAGTTGTAAAGGCAACTCATATTGCATCCAGTACAAACTGTCTGCTAATATCAAAGCGCGCCAAACTTTCGCTCATCGCAAACGCGATTCTGAGTTGCATTCGCCTTTTCGAATGATACGTAGTTTTGAGTTAAAAACTACAGAGAAGGCGATTGTGAACTGGATTCGCCTTGTCAACTGATACGCAGCTATCATTTTTAAATTATTCTAAGGTATCTAAATTTTTACTTAAGCAGATATCATTTCTATACGGATTTCGTATATTAGGATGCCATTTGATGTTAAATTTTGTATAATATGTTTTTAATTACCAGTAATATTTACAAATAGGAATATTCAGAATCGGGCTAATTATAAGCTTATTAAACTAGGATACAGTTTAAAATGCTCATTGCCATTAGTTTAAGATAAAGCAAGTTTTCTGATATAAAATTTTTAATTCAAGCAAATATAATAAAAATTTATAAAAGAATAAAATTTTTTCCTCTTCATTTCATACTGATATCGATTTGCTTTCTGTATTGTTCAGTATGAACTTCCATCTCATGTAAAAAAGGATAATTCAGCATAGGAATTGATTCCAGAAATGTTCAGGTAGATAATGTAAGCAATGGGATTTGTGTTTTATTTGCGAATTTTTTCCGGGTTATTATCCACCAATACAAATTGCGAGTTATATTTGCCTTGCAAGAGGTAGATTGTTAAATGAATTTGGACGTCGATATTATTACAATCAATTTATTAGAGTTCAAGTCTTTCGGCTGTCTAAGATATCAAGAGTTGTCTGACTTATTTTGTTGTTTCATAATACATTCTGAAATTAGTGAACTAATATGACGAAAATGGTCAGTACAAGTCTTCAAGTTACATGCCATAAAGTTACTTCGCATAAGATAAGGAAGCTTGTTCTATAATATGAGTGTATAATAAAAACACTTCGATCTGCAAAAGATGGGTATTATCACTGGGCATTCGAACAGGAATTTGCGACTTTCTTTTTCCTCTTTAGAATCGACATACCAAGGTTTCATAATGAGAGCTGGGTGGGATTCATCCATCAGAGCACTAAATAAATCCTTCGAGAGTGGGCATAACGCTTTGATTAGAAAAGACCGGTAATCGATCTAAACTTATACAATCTAAGTGAAATGTCTCCAGCAATACTATCCTATCAAAAAATTTCATGTAAAAGTGTACCCAAGACTTGTTATTCATTACTCGTAAATTGAGACCTCATATAGAGCCAAGTCCAGCGCACATATTAACTTCGACACTTTCATTTACAAATCACTCTGAAAAATATAGACCGTAGCACTGAAAAGTCTCATGCCCATAGTAGATCGAGCAACAATTCAACCATCATTGTTTTCAATGAACAAAAAATAGTGATTGTTAAAATCCAAGATGAAACAAGTCAGGCAACCGAAATGCTCAGGACCGATAGGATTTTAAAGCATTCGAGAACGAAAAGAAAAGCATTTGATTTGTAAAAAAGCCTTTCGTTAAGAATTAGATGAGGTTGCTAAGGTAGCGTCTGGCTGCTAAGCAAGGCGTACTTCTAAGGGAAATGTATACATCAAACTAAATAAAACTACCTGAAAAGTTAAATGGCGAAAGTAGCAATTCTCCATAGATTAGAACTTATACGAATCCTTTAATTTGTAAGTATTCCTATTTAATGAAATAAGCGTTAATTGTTGAAGCTTTCTGTGTAAGGGTCAATTCTTTCTTCATAAACTATTTCCAAAGCATTTCTACGTAAGCAAGTACCATTGAAGGAATGATTAGCTACTAGCTATTGTTAAAATTTGCCTAACGCAAACTAACCATTGATAATATTAGGTATAAGTAATTGCATGTTATATCTTAGCATTGAAAGTTTCCAATGGTTTCATAATGGTATCATTAAAACATGAATCATGAAACCAAATTAGATTATCATTAATTTTACATTATATTCATTCATGACACATCATTTTAAATCGTTTGATATATTATATGTCATATTTTAGCATAGAAAGTTCCCATGAACCATAATGGTTCCACTTAACCAGGTGCCTTGGAACCAATTTCGACTATCATTAATTTTACGTTATATTCTTCATGACACATCAATCCAAATCGTATGATATATTACATGCCGTATTTCAGCATTGAAATTTCCAATGAATCATAATGGTTCCAGGAAACCAGGTGCATTTGAACCAATTTCGACTATCATTAATTTTACGTCATATTCATGCATGACACATCATTCCAAGTCGTTTGATATTTTACTTATCATATTTTAGCATTGAAAGTTCCCATGAACCATAATGGTTCCACTAAACCAGCTGCCTTGGAACAAATTTCGACTATCATTAATTTTACTTTAAATTCATTCATGTGACCTCAATCCAAGTTGCTTGATATATTGCATGCAGTATCTTAGCATAGCAAGTTTAAAATGAACCATAATGATTCCATTAAACCAGGTGCGTTTGAGCCAATTTCGAAAATAATTCATTTTATGTTACATTCATTCATGAGAGGTCATTCCAAGTTGTTTGATATATTACATGCCAAATCTGAGCTTTGAAAGTTTCCACTGAACCATAATGGTTCCATGAAACCACATACCATTGAATCTACTTCGACTATCATTACTTTTCGGTAATATTCAACCATGACATGTTATTTCAAGCTGTTTGATATAATACATGCCATATGTTAACATTGAAAGTTTCCAATGGACCATAATGGTACCACTAAAGCACATACCCTTGAACCAGTTTTGACTGATATTGACCATCGGAATGGTTGGCAATGTTTTCAGAAGTCTTACGTCGACATGTTGAATCATTAATTTTACGTTATATTCCTTCATGGCACATCATTCCAAGTCGTTTGATATATTACATGCGATATATCAGCATTGAAAGATCCAATGAACCATAATGGTTCTACGAAACCAAGTGCCTTTGAACCAATTTCGACTATCATTAACTTTACGTCATATTCATTCATGCCACATAATTCCAATCGTTTGATATATTACATGTCATATTTTAGCATTTCAAAGTTACAATGAACCATAATGAGTCCACTAAACCAACTGCCTTGGTACCAATTTCGACTATCATTAATTTTACGTTATATTCATCCATATCACCTCATTCCAAGTTGTTTGATATATTGTATGCAGTATCTTAGTATTGCAAGTTTAAAATTAACCATAATGGTTCCATTAAACCAGGTGCATTTGAGCTAATTTCGAAAATAATTCATTTTATGTTATATTCATTCATGAGAAGTCATTCCAAGTTGTTTGATATATTACATGCCAAATCTGATCTTTGAAAGTTTCCACTGAACCATAATGGTTCCATAAAACCACATACCATTGAATCTATTTCTACTATCATTAATTTTACGGTAATATTCAACCATAACATATTATTTCAAGCTGTTTGATATATTACATGCCATATCTTAGCATTGAAAGTTTCCAATGGACAATAATGGTACCACTAAACCACATACCCTTGAACCAATTCTGATATTGACCATCAAGGAAGACCATCACGGGTTTTCAAATAATACACAAGTCTTTTCTCTGCTTTAGCTATGCAATGCCAAAGAGAGAACAGCATTTGGCAGTGCACAGGCCATTTATACATGGAATTGTATAGTGAAAAACGTGGTCCTCTATATTATTTGTGACCTTTTGAACCGGAAGTAGTTCGCCGCTATTTTCCACCAACGAACTCAGTCTTCCGATTTCCTTAAGTTGTTGAATGGAGAAAACAGAAGTTGAAAATTCGGAAGCGTTCGAAAGCTAGAGCACCAACAGAGAGACAGACAGACGGACGGAAGGACGCATATTGTGTAAACATAAGTACCTATCGGTCCTAACAATGAAGACTGGAATATCGCTCGATCTACTAAGGTCAGGTGACTTTTCACTACCAGGGCCTACCTTTTTCATAGGCTACGGCTGACAATATTATGCCTAAAATGGTGGCAAAATTGAATACCTTTTGGCAAGGACACATAAGCGCCCTTGTCGATACAGGTTTCAGTTATTCCCTAATAAGAAATTAATCATCCGAGGAAGGTTTAAAAAAAATACTGGAAGTCTGAAGTTCATCTAGTATTTTTAAATCCGTTTTTCTTTATCAAAAACTGCGTTTTTGCCAATGTAATATCTTCTTTCTTTTCTCATAATTTCCTATCGGAAGACATATCATATACGAGGGGAGATCAAAAAGTAGAGGAGTGTCGCATTCTTGGGCAAAGCGGAGAAAGGGACATTAACTGCGCAGATGTCGGATAGGACGGTTGCTGTGGTTTCCCGTCATGTTTTGTGTGACTAGCGGGCTAAAAGCAAAGGCGCGTCAACTGGATGTCCACTACAAACTTGAGGTGCGAGCAGCAATCCGATTTCTATGGGCCAAACGGGTGAATTGCACGGACATTCATCGTGAAATTACTGCACGATAACGCAACACCTCACAAGGCCCGCCAAACGTGCGAACTGCTGCAGCGATTCAAGTGGGAGGTTTGGCAACATCCTCCATACAGTCCCGACTTAGCGCCATGCGACTTTCATCTTTTCGGTAAGCTCAAAATGGAACTCGGTGGACAACGATTTCGAAATGATGAGGAGGTGAAAGCGGCTGTCACCGTGTGGTTACAAAACGCTGGAAGAGATTTCTATGCATCCGGAATCGAAAATTAGTTGACCATTCGGATAAATGTTTAGGATCTCTTGGGGACTATGTGGAAAAGTGAACCTACATTGTATGCTGCTATAGCCGTGTTGCTTTTGTATAGGTGATGTAATAAATGGCCATACCGTGGAAGTGCAGCTTACTTTTTGATCTCCCCTCGTACTATATGTTGCCATTTGAAAACGTTAATAATTCTAAAGAGCGCATAATTACTACCCCACAGCCCCGAGCCTATTGGGACAACTTGGCGCAAACTTCATAATATTGCAGATCTTGACCGAATCTCATTGATTTACAAACCACTATACCAAATAGATCAGTCGGTCACCTCTAACACCCTCCCAAATAACTCTGACCCTAGTGAACCAAAACCAAAAAAATAGCACATACCTAAGGCAAGTCACATTCCGAATTTCAGCCTTGTATGTCAATAATGGAGAAAAAAATTAAGGGAACAGATGGACATTGGAGTTACTTCTTGTGTTTACATTCTTCCGCTATTTAATAAATGGAAAGTGCAGGGAGCAAGGATGCATCGTAAAGGTACCATCAGTAAAGGTTATTCAGAGGAAAATCAGCTTCCACCTTATGACAGGAGCAGTAGTGAAAAACGAACCAGAAACAGAACCCATCCTTCCGTAATACAGCTAACACGAAGCGTGTTCAAGCTGTGGCGTCTTAAAAAATTCATCTACACAGCGTCATCGACGGCATTCGAGATAGCCTAGCTCGTGGTCATCGTCTGACAGAACGGTACATCCGCGAACGATTCTCCAACGCTAGAAAGCTTTACAAACGATACCTTGCACATGGCCCTAAAAAAATGTAGCCCAAACATTTTCCCCCGTAGACAACTTCGACGAATTTTTTTCTTTTCCCTCTTTAGTAATGAATTTTCCTAAATTCATGGATCCCCTGCAAGTCGAAATCGACCCCTGGGGGTCTATATAGAACACTTTGAAAATTAGGCTCTAGGTGAATGTAGGGTATATATCGATGACACCAGGAAGCCGCCGGCTATTCATTCCTAAAATGACAAAGGCCGGGCTACTTTCATCAACCAATGCAAGGAGAAATTTTCTAAAAGGTTTTTAGTGCAGCTATTGTTCTCATGGAAAGCTCAGTTTTCACTTGGTGATTACTAATGTTAAAGTCAACTCGGCTTACTTCCAGCAGAAGGTAATGGGACTAATTTACACTAAAAGCAAAATTTTTTTTTGAACACCGCCTCGAAAAACATGCGTCTAATTTTTTACATTATAAACATCTACTTTTAGTGATTCCACAAAGAGCTTCCGTAAATAAAAACATGTTAATTATATTAGGAAATAGTTTAAATCAAGAAATTTCCCGTCTCTATGACACAGGCGCTCATCGTGTACATATTCACATGGATAAGGCGTCGATCCAAGCCTCATTTTTCACTGGCTTACTGTGCAAAATAAGAAAGAGGAACCGGAATCAAAGTGATTTCATTTTCATCCATCCCGGTTAATTCCCCAGACGGGAGCTCGACAATTCGGTGAACGACAATTCGGTAGGAAGTGGAAATTCGGTCGAGATTTTAAATCACTGAAGAATTTTAGCTATTTTATTCATTGTTTACAATTGACAAATCTTTAAAGAAATTAAATCTTGCAATAATAAAGAAATCTCATATTTCATTCTTTTTATGTATGTTCAATAAAATCTTTTAGATTTGAATTTGTAGAAAACGCAATAGCCTAATAAAGCTATTTTTATTATAAAAATATGTTTTAAACATTAATTTAAAATTTGTGATCACAGTGTAGATGAACTACGTATTGTTCTGACTTTTAAATGTTTTTAAAATTTTATATACAAGACCTTGTTCTTGTGTTTGAAAAAGTGTGGAGCAGCATCCTTTTTGCAATGATTCGCAGAAATATATATTGGAAACTGCGATATCGGGCTATTTTCCATAACAGGGGACATGGCAATGAACCAAAGAGATGGTGGAGGAACGGTATCTCAAAGGGAAGCTGAAGGTCTGAATCGCTCAATTCATCGCTCTATGAATTAACTGCCTCATCCCTGTATAGTCTTAAATACAGATTTTCATTGGTGATTATATTTATTAAAGTGTTCTCTTATTAATATTCATATAATTTGCTTAAACTGAATTATCTATACTGCTGGACAGAATTATAAACTCACATGAATTTTGAACCAAACTTTACTAAAAACAAAAAGATCTACATCAGCTTTTTATATATCATTTTTCAAACATAAATTTACCACTTTGCTGAACGTCATTCGTATATTTTGAAAATTTTGTGATCAACGACAATAAACGCATAATTGCACTTGGAGAAAATTATAAACTCGCCCTTAAAAAACAGAAGTATGGCGATTATTTTTCACACATTAGTACTTTGTTCGTCCTCCGTTGTTTCTTATGACTTCAAATATCCTGTTTGGCATCGAATCGACAAGTACTCAATGGTGATAGATTCCCGTCCTTCCATGATGGCTGTTGTGAGCTGTTGAGTAGTTTGGAATTGCCGATGATCTTTATGAACGTGACGTGCTAATTGTCCTCATACATTCTCAATTGGGTTGAGGTCTGGGGAGCGTGACGGCGAACATAAAACATTTATCTGCTACTCTTAAAACCATTTTTTCTTAAGGTTGGAGTGATGGCATGGAACATAATCTTGCTGGAAAGACTGGTTATCTTCACCAAGATTTTCACCATAGCTTGAAAGTAGACTTTCCAGCTGCAGCACTTTGTATCTCGCAGAGTCCATGCGTCCATTGATCACTACCATACCACTTTTGCACAGAGCAGAACCCCACCCCCTCATTTGACGATTCAGTTTAAGCTGTTCATCTTATCTGATGTTATGCCAATAATAGTCCCATCCATCGGGACCATCAAGGTTGAATTTCTTTTCATCAGAGAACACCACTGTGTACCACTCTTGAGTCCATGACATTTTTTTCTCTTCAAAACTCCAATCTTGCATTTTTGTGAACATGGTTTAGACGTGGTTTTCGTAGAAATTTTTTGTAGACAATATTTGGAGATTGTTGCAGAACCCGTGCAACAGTGCGCCGAGAGCAGTCAAGTGAAAGTACATCTACAATGCGTCCAGCAGAAAGATTGTTTCCAGTTGCCAGTCGTCGAATATGAGATTTATCTCGAGAGCTTAAAATTTTTTCCCTTCCTGTTCGTTTCTTCGCTTTCCCATCAACTGCCCGTTGTAATACAATTCTGACAGCACACTGGGACATTTTACTTGCTGCAATTTTCCTTTGGGACATTGCACATCCACGCAACATCCATACTGTTGTCACGTCTAAATTGTAACATTTTAGTAAGATAAGTAAGGTTGACGCAAATTGGTCTAAAAACTAAATTAAATTCTATTGCAAAGAAAGAAAGTAACTACATCAGTGTTTTAACGTTAAACTTTAGGAATAAAATTAAATTAACTCATGATCAGAATAGTGGGTTTTCTAATATTTTTAATTTCGCTTAAAATTACACTGCGTTGTGTTATTAAATTAAATCAAGTTAACAATTAATCAAGACTGTTTTAGTTGTTTACCATAAAAACATCAATAAGTTTGCCCATAAACCACATATTAAACAAAATCATTTATTCAAGACGATATTAAATAGGAAAGATGTAGATCTTTTTGATTTAGTAAAGTTTGGTTCAAAATTCATGCGAATTTATAATTTTGTCCAGCACTGTATCTGCAGATTTAAGAATAGAAATATCCCTTTAACAATTTACGTATAGAAATGTGAAATTATATATCAAAGCCAAGAAAAGCATTTTTTAAATATTTTTTGAAAATGGAAATGTAAAAGATTTCAAAATTAGTATATTTTTCAGTTTCCTTAGAAATAATCAATAAATAAAGGTATATAATTTACCTCACTGATATATGTACTCTGACTGCTCCAATAAGGGGCCCCAGCTATACCTGTCAATACGGAAGTTGGAATGAGAGTTCCCCACGACGGGTAAAAATTAGCGACGACAAATGTACTGTAGAACAATGGACAGATTACCAATGTCCATTTACATCCTATTTTGTTAATTAGAAAGCTAGGAGTAAATAAAGATGATATTACCTGCAAATGAAATAAGAATTCGCATATGCAATAACATTTCTGAAGTTTTTCGAAACAACTGGTATTATATTAACAGCGCAATATTTTAATAAATAACTTAAAGTAGATTTTTTAAAAGTCATAAATGAATACATGGTAATTGATTATGAAACGGAACCTTTAAGAGGAAATTTGTGTAATTATTACGAAATTATTATTAAAGATTAGGAAATTTCTTTATACGTTATCCAAATTTTTCTATCAAGCACAAGTGAACATATCAACAACAAAATAACTTTTCTCGAAGTACGGGACGGCAAATTTGTGATCAAACCGTCAGGAATCAAATTTGGGAGGTAGGTCTTACGTCGAGTACGGTTAATGATAAACGTATACTAGCTTTTGTTCGCGTGGATTACGGATATGAATTCGATAGATTTCAAATGGAGATAGTAAAATAGGTCTATATATGATTTGAAGAGTCTATATACTAAATTTTAAGTCGATAACTATAGGAAATCAGATTTTCCCATACAAACTTCAACATCCTTCGTACCCTTTTTAGGAGCTGTTTTGAAAACCCAAAAATTATGTGTTTTGAACACTCCTTGTTGTGGAAAAGCGGCCGGCTTCTTGTGTTTTGCTGATGTGTTTTATTATTTGTTTTGACGAATATGTATACAAAGTCGCAATTCGATAAACACGGATTCAGATTTTCCCCATACAAGTTTGAACACGCCATCGTACCCCATTTTGATAAATCTAAAAATATGTTCATATAAACTTGTGTGACTGAGGGTCAGTGTGTGTTTCATTTGTTGGGGGTGGTGCG
>JAHWFO010028172.1:9299-25064 GCA_023313115.1 Rhysida immarginata | reverse complement strand
ATGCAAGCCCGCCAATGTCTACTGCAATCGCAGATGCAAGCCCGCCAGTGTCCACTGCAACTGCAGGTGCATTCGAGCCAGTGTCCACTGCAACTGCAGGTGCATTCGAGCCAGTGTCCACTGCCGATGCCACCAAGCCAATGTTCGCTGCCACAACAGTTAATGCAACAGCAGGCGCCACGAGTGCCACGGAAGTATTCCTTATCGCAAGCACTTCAAGCACAGTCGCTACTAAACTTTCCCCAACAGCACCCGCAACAAAATATGAAGATTCATTGCAGTTACCTTCATCGCAGTATTTCCAACGAATCCCGCAAACTTACCTGATAGATGAGAATTCATCGAAGAATTTGACACTTATTCAGATATTGGGTCTTACACTGTTGTGGATTGTTAAGCTAAACAGCAAATGGCTATTGTTTACTTATAACTTTTTGTTAATTTTTAGCATTTAATGTCGTCAACGACTTAATTTCTTACTTGGTTAAGCAGATGAAAATTTACTTATTTTCAATTTAAACATATTGTATGTTCTTATGTGATGTAATCATAATGAGAAATTATTCAATTCAGTTTATAATCAAACGCTATCTTATACTTGTTAAATCACTAATTTGTATTTACAAAGAGTTCTTATTGATAATTTAGTCTATTGACTTTTGCCTGTACTTTACTTTTTATTAACTTAAGTTTTCCATTGGGGAATTTATATCATCGTCGTTTCTCGATGATTTCTTGGAATTTCGTTCGACTCTAGCTAAATTCATCACCTTTGATGATAGCTAGTATATTCGCAACTGCAATCATGCTTTGGTGTTGCAATCGCTCGCTCGCAACTGCAATCTTCATATTCTGAAATTGCAGTCTTTTGCAGTTATCATACTTTGATATCTGCATTTTTTTGCTAATTTACTGCTGAAAACCTTTTAAGTTGCAGGCTCGCGCAGTCCGTTCTTCAATGTCTGCTTTTTTCGCTAATTCACACTGCAGTTGGCTTTTAAATCGCAGTCTCGCGCAGTCATTGGTATCTCCATGTCTGCTTATTTCTCGCTCGTAACTACAGTGGTCGTTCTTCGAGATTGTAGTTCATCGCAATCATCATACTTTGATGTTTCTCATTTGCAACTGCAATTGTCTTCCTTCGAGGTTGCATTTCCAAAGTCTTCATGCTTCGAAGTTTGTCTTCGTTGCTCGCAATTGTAACCATCTTTGTTGTTAATGTTACAGATTCCAATAAAACTTGAAGCAACTCGCTTTGTGTTTTCGCACAGAGCAGAACATTATTCTGCTATGTTTCGCCTTGTTATTTCGCACAGAGCACTAATTTATTCTGCTTTGTCTTTTTGTTTTTTGATTAGCTTTCCCGCGCTTTGCAGTAAGTTACTCTGCTTTGGTTTTCCAATGTGCGTTTTCCGCTCTTCAGAGCAAACTTTTTGTATTGTTGCATTGATTTTGCACATTGTCATCATACTCATGTATTTAACCAAGAGTTTTGAAAGCCAACCCTTTCAAGCCGGGGGAGAATGTTGACGCCGCAAGCTCTTGCTTTGGGCATTGTTACCGAGTAACAATGCCCATTGCTCATCTCTCGTGCCACGTTACCATAGCATAGTTTTTACTGTGATCTTGCTGTAATTTGTTCGTTAACTTTTTGTTCCTTTTTCTGAATAAAGTCAGAATTATTATTCTGCCAATTTTGTCTACATCTTCTTGATGTACCCGCTCCGCCAACTACATCTTCTTGATGTGCCCGCTCTGCTTTCTACATCGTCTTGATGTATGCCCGCTTCGCTATTCTACTGAATATCTCTCCGCATTTACCGCCCTACGAGAAAAGGCCTCGTAAGGGATAAGCCACTGGGCTTTACGCCTCCCGCTTCACATTTAATATCGCACAACGATTCTACGATTCTTTTTGTGGAATCGTTGTTTTCGCCCTTTGTTTCTCTTTTCTAGCTAAAAATGTGTTTTATTATTTGTTTTGAAGAATATTTATATCAAGTTTCAAGTTGATACACGTAAGAAATACAATTTTCCATACAAACTTTTACACACCCCTTAAGGATTCGTTTTCCAAAAATTCTTTCTTAGTGAGTCACTACATCTATCTATCTATCTTCTATATCTTACTCTATTCTATCTATCTACTATACATATAAGGCGCATTCGTTTATTCGTATGATTTGCACGATGATGACGTCGAAAGTGTGCCCGTGCAATTACCGTTTAGTGCGTTCAGTGCAGTTTCTGTGTCTGTGCACGATCTTTAACCGAATGGTCCGTGCGTTTTGAGCCAAACCAACAACATGGCGATGCTTCAACAACTCCTTTTTAATCACCCCAAGAGTCTAAATTTCAAATTTTTAAAGTCTTTTTCACTTTCGAATTTTTTTTTAAATCTGTATAAACTCTCTTTATCCACTTGAATGCAAAATTTCGACCATCATCGACAGTGATCGAAATCTGGAGCTTCGCTGGATTGGAGTTCGCCATTTGCAATTGCAAAACGCACGAAACGACCCTGCTTATACCTTCGTGCGCTTGGTTCGCGCACGGACTACACGAAGCGCACGAGAACGAAATGCACGGAAATCTCCGAACACCTCTCACAGGCCGCACGAGAGCTACTTCGAACGGCTAGTGCGCGCACTCTGTGCAAAAAAATCACACTGAACGAATAAACGAATGCGCCTATAATAAAACGGTTACGAATTCGCGTTTGTGCACGCATCAAGCAAAAACTACTGGACGGATTTTGATGAAACTTACTATGGTTTTAGTTTATAATCTGGGTCAACATTTAAGGTATTTTTACTAGGGAAAATACAAAAACTGGTTCCAAGCGATATTCAAAATCTTGCTGGCTACTCGATCTCGCCACGAGTATTTTAAATCGCGCTATGGTTAATTATTACCTTTTGAAGTTTAAAATTATTCTTCATAAAATAATACGACGACAACGAATCGAATTATAGACTTCGATTTTACTGTTTTGGTTTGTTTTGGTTGTTTCTGTTTTGGTTTGTTTTGGTTGAAGTTGTACTTCAGCTGCAGTTTTGTACTTTTTTTGCTCTGTCTGTCTCCGCTCTTTCTCTGAGTTCTACGTAAGCGGAGTAGCGGGCACAACTATTTAAAAAATAAAACTACGGATTAGATTTCATATTAATAGCTTCAGCGGTTTCGGCTCAGCAATGATGAATCAGTCAATCAGTCAGGACTTGCCGTTTTATATTTATAAATAATATGGAATTCCTAGCAATTATTTTTTTCCTCTGTTTCCCAATTCCAGTTGCATGTTTAAAGTTTATTGTACCTGATGATTATAATTAATGTCATATTAATATACACTCATCGTAAAAAAAAAAAAATATTGCACCCAGAAGAAATCGTCAGATTGAAAAGATATTTGAAAGGAAGTTAGTACTCACCGAAAACAAGTGATTAAACAATGAGCATAAGTATGAGAAAATTTATTGGTCTAAATGCGAAAATCATTACAACTGTCAATAGGATGTTGGGCCGCCATTATTAAGTACCGGGAGGTGCTTTATGCTATTACTGTGGAGGAACGTGTCTGTCTGTCTGTCCGTCTGTCCTTAACTCTATCTTCTCAAAGCCTATGGAAGATTTTCAAAATCTGTTTTCGTCAATCAATTAATATGGTTCATGATACGAAACAATCACGAAAATGATCGAAATCAATTCAGGCACGTGCATAAATGGTACCTTTATTATTCCAAGTAGCAATTTTCAATGGTAAGATATTGTAAGTAATAAATCAAACAAATCGTAACGACGAGCTATAAGCGGTTAATAATTACTGTTTTCGCCAATGGATAAATATCGTTTCGCGCTTGAACCATTTTGAAGATGGTCGTAATCGATACGATGGCACGTGCTCTCATATTACCTTTATGATACCATCTAAAATTTTCAATGATCAGATATATCAAGTAGTACATCAAACGACTTGAAATGACAAGATAAGAGCGAATATAACGTTATTATGACGTTTTTCTTCCCTGCATGCTCAATCGAATTCATATTCGAAGAACCTGCTGGCCACTCTATGTAAAGCATATCCTCAATTTGTAGAAAGTTCTCCACCATCAGAACACTGTGGGGACATGCATTATCGCTCATAAGAATAAAATCTGGACCGATGGCACTTCTGAATCCTCTAACATGACCTCCTAGTGAAATTGTTTCAGTAATACGTGTTTTAATGATAACATTATGGTACCATTTGAAATTTCCAATGCTAATATATCAAGTAATTTGTAACTACATGTCACGAACGAATATGTAAAAGTAATTAATAAGTTAGAAGATGTGTTGATTTGGATTCAGGGGTATCTGTGATAATGATACTATTATGATACCATTTGGAAATTTTCAATTTAAAGACATTGCATGTAATATATCAAACGTCTCGGAACGACCTGCCATGAACGAATATATAAGAATATTTACAAAGTTCGAAGATGGTTGAATTTTATTCAGTGGTACATGTTCTAATGAAACCATTATGGTACCAATGAAAAATTTCGAACAATTTGTGATGACATGTCATCCACGAATATATAAGTGTAAATAATAGGTTCCAAGATGGATGATTTTGTTTCAGCGGTAGTTCTGCTAATGATACCATTATGGTACCATTTGGAAATTTTCAATGCAAGGACCATGTAACATCTAACAACAAGTAACGACATCCCATTCTTAGAATCGTTATTAAATTCGTTGAATTAGAATCACTGGAATCTGTTTTAAGGTTTTTTAAAAGTTTGGAAATATGTTTCCAATAGTTTAGTGACGCGATTAGTTTAGCCTTTCGATACTTGGTTATATCATTCCTTAACGGTTTATTTCTAATGCATTCTGCCACATTCGTGACATGGAGTTGTACAAATTCTTAACGTAGTCTTGACTCAGTTCATTCCATGCAGACTGAACTTCGGCTTGCAGCTCTTGCAGATCTTGTGCCAACGGCGTAGTGTTAACAGTTTTTCTATGGGTGCAACTTTTTTGACGATGAATATATGACAGATATACTAATAAGACAATGCGGAGGCAATTTAGGCTGGAAAAAGACTATTCCCAATTTTCGCCACAGGACAACATTGCTGTTGAGAAGAAAGCTCGTGCAATGTAGTCAAGGTGTTTTATTAAAATGACACCAATATCAATTCTACTTTGAAGGAATACCATTTCTAGATTGAAAGAATTGTGAAGAGGACCCATATCAATAAATGAGTTAAAGAAGATGATAAAACAGTTAATTCGAGTGTGGCAGCAGGGAGAGGAAGGTCGATGGAAATTGTTGACGGGGATGCTGTGACTGTCTGTAAATGACCCAGCAGCAAGCGCATCATTCTGTAGAACAGGGTAAGTGCCACATTTGCTCATTATCTTTCGGCGCGATGGTGGACCAGTCCAGATGCCTTTTTCTACTATCTCGTCACAATGGACGAATCCTGAATATAAATGTCGTTGCCAAAATAACAAGGTCATATTTGAGGAGGCTATTCCTCCAAAGCCAAACGGAAAGCTTCTATAATAACGGACCATGGCAGCAGATTCGCGCTGGCAGAAGTGCGTGGACTTGGGTAGAGAAGTTGTAACCATTCTTTTAATGTGCGTGTGCAAGGCACTCTTTAATCACGGGGATTTTAAGGACTTGATGACTGACCCTCATACTTTGCTGCTCTACATGGCGGTCACTTCTACGCATACTACTTGGAGATTGTGTGGGTTTACTGTATGTTTCCAGGCATTTTTACTGAGACATTTTATGTTCCTCACCCTGTCCTCAATCATCCCCTTTCCAAAGTCCCCCCCTCCTCCCAAAGTTTAGTAACACTATGTATCGCTCTTAGGGGTGAACATATTTCTATTAACCCACCCCCCATCGCTCCATGAGCTAATACAGATTTGACTCCGACGCTTCAAAGCCCATGCACCTCGACTTTTATGATATTGTAACGCTTCTGTTATGCAGTATTCTCTAATGCATCATAATATTTTTATATCAAATATAGTTAACGTTTCTTGTTTATTTTTTTAGACACATTATTGGATCAAAGTTTCCGCCCACTGGACAATCGCCCTCCGGACAACTCCACCTAGGACAACCGCTCCCTAGGAAAATTACAACCTAGGACAATTGCCTCCTAGGACATATGCCCCCAAAATGCCCCAGACAAGCGCTGTAACTCAATTAAAATGTTTTAAAAAAATTTTGTTTAGATTTTGTACGAAGTTTTATACTGAAAATCTTGAAATTTCAAATTACAATGCAAAATGCGTATGAAACATAAAATTCTTTCAGATAAGGTAATAGAGATTCAGTGAAAAAAATCTCGAGGGAAATATAAATAAAGAAAATATTAATAAAGTAAATTCTTCAGGAGGGGGGGGGGGGGGATAACGACTTTCGAATCAACGCCCACCCCGATTATTCCATTCGACGGTTTTTAAATATGCTATTTTATTGTGCTTATTTTGTGTGATTTCTTCATTAACTCCATTCCTCGTTTTTAATTACATAAAATTTATAGCAAATAAGTTAACTCGATATAGGAAGGCGGACTAATTTGACAGATTTCGATAAATTGCCATTGGATTTGTGTTTTCGAAAATTTCTTATACACATTGTTTCTGCTATAACATCAATATACAGAGTGAGTCTGAAACACTGTCACAAACTTTAAGGGAAGGTAGTATGGATGATTCTAAGCAAAAAAGTTCATATGAACATGGGTCCGAATTTGAACGATAACTGAGATACGAACAGAAATAAAAATGCCGCCCTTAAGATCAACAAGTTAATAACTCACTTTCTATAAGACCTAGGATAATGAAGTTTGAAGAAGTAATAGGGTACATGAAACTTTGTATAACGTTAAAATTTGAAAGAATTCCAACGAGCAGTTTCCAAGTTACGCACTCAACTTCGTAACACGTGCTCAAATGTGAGTACTAACCACCATGTGTTGCAATGTTGATCAAATTTTAACGGTATACACAATTTTATATACCATATTATTCTCCCAAATTTCATCATCTTAGATGTTGTAGAAAGTGAGTTATTTACTTGTTGATCTTGGTGGCGCCATTTTTATTTCTGTTCATATCTCAGTTATCATACAAATTCGTATCCATATTCATACGAACTTTTTTGCTTAGAACCATCCATACTACCTTCCCTAAAAGTATGTGACAGGGTTTCAGACTCACCCTGTATTGGCAAAGAGTCGGAATAAAGAGTCGACTAGGAGGGGGCAGGATCTTCTCATTTAATGTTAGCCTATTTTTCTTCCTCTCTTGGGAAGGCACATTTTTAACGAAACCTGTACTTTTATATAATTTTTAAAAAACAATTTGAGGTCAGTTTTATCGAGTTATCTAAAAATTTAAAAAACAGAACTCTATTGTTTGGAAGTGTTTTTTTATATTTGGGGAGGGGGTTCTTTTAGAAAAAAAATTAAAGATTAATTTACCGAATTAGTTAATTGGGTTTTGTGCATGTTTCTTGAACCTCTTCTAGAACCTTGTAACATGTCCCAAAGCTCTGACAAATGAATTTTTTTATCGGTAGCGAGAAGGAATAGCAGTGTTTATGCTGTCAGAAAGAAATCGACATGTAAAGACCTTTTTTACACAGGGTTTTTACATATTTATTCTTAGGCTGTTGTTTTTCTATACTATTTTTAGTTAATGTAATTATATAAAAGCACACGTCATTATATCATTTACGGGTGGCGCGGGGGGCGGATAAATTTTCCAATGAAGATCGGGACGATGGGGTGGAGGTGAAGCCGAATAGCATTTTATTTTTACTTGTTTATTTTATTTACCGTGAACACAACACGTTTATCAAAATTTCATAATTTTCAATTTACACAATATTTAGTTCAATATGAAAAATAAAACCAGGAATAAGCTTTTTATTAAGATTTAACAGCCAGCCGGAAGGAATTCATAGACTCGCAGTAAAAAAGGGTTGCATCGCTAAATTTCAGCGCTTGCCCATTTTCAAATTTTATTGGCTTACGGATTACAGAGTTTAGATTTGCCAGAGAATAAAAAAAAAATTTCGTAAAGTACCTTACACAAAAATATATTTCAGCATCCGCATTAAATTAAATTTTATTTTTAAATCTTAATAAAAATAATAGATAAAATTCATCGGTTTTAAATTGATCTTTCTTATTTATTTCTTTAAATACAGGGTGATTATAATTAAAGCGTCAGAATTTCGACTACAAATGACAAATGAATCGTAAAACAAAGGCTAAGGTGTAAGTTACACGTTAAACCAACTGTACTGTTCAGTGTGCAAAGCATCCATCAAATCGGTTTTTTAAATTGCGGGAGACTGGCGCGAAACATGTTCAATATGCTGTCCAGCGTTCTGTGCAACAAGTTGAAATAAAGAAACAGCATGTTCCACAACTGATCGAAGTGTCTCCGGCGTCACGTTCAGAATGTGTTGCGCAATGCGTGCCTTCAATTCCGCTAAGTTTGCAATCGGAGCAGTGAACATTGACAGGTATTTTCATTTACATATTCTGACGCTTACAGCGTCATCTGTTGCTAAAATTTGGACCTACTTTTTTTTTTCTTATGCCATTAGCTTTCCCCCTTCTTCAATAACATTCCGTTCCAATTGGACGTCATTCTACTAAGTGGTTCTTTTTTTATAGCGTTTTGAAACTTAAACTTTAATTATAATCACCCTGTATATCTAAAAAAATTATTCGCAATACATGTTTACATTTTATGCTTACAATATTCGTGCGGAAATTATCTCTCATATTAGAAACTTTTATCTCCCAATTTTAAATTTCAAAAAATTAAAAAAAAAATCCACTATAGAAAACAGAAAATAAAAAAGTAAAAAGATTTGAAAACTCATGAAATAATTTTACGAGACATGTATTTAAAAACCTTATAAATATTTACAGTTTCATTTAAGCATTTACATTTGTATTTACAATTTAAAACCTTAAGGATTCATTAATTTTAAGTTTAAGGAAGACCTCCCTGTGCCCCTAAATTAGGTATCACTTAACTGAACAGTTAATTTAACGGGAAAAGTACCAAATTCAAGGAGAAATAATCCATTACAAGAAAGTGTTCCAACAGTCTTAAAATAAGATGATCTACGCTCATGCTGGTATGAGTAAAAACATCTCTGCTCACAAAAGAGGTTACTGGTGTTAAAAAACTTTCTATAGTCCAATGCCGCAATAGGCTTAATCCTACGTGGATATTGCAGGCGACGACACAGAAGAGAAGTTAATATCCCGATATAAAATTTGTGAAAAATGTTGATTTTAGAATATTATAATCTAAAAAATTATATGCCAATAACGAAGCATTTCATGTAAAGATAAATTTTGAATTTAGAAAATTACAACCAAGAATAATGCCAAAAAGTAGTCTTTAAAATTATTTAAAAATTCTCATATTTTTAACGTTTGCGATACTAAAACCGCAAATTACATAAAAAAGTGTAAGGTTTTTCATTTAATGTAATGTAACTGTAATAACGCATTAAAAACGTACAAAACAACATGGTCAATCGCCTGACCACTAAATAAGAAACTTTTAAATTTTTCCTTCAAAACAAAAACATTTTCTGCCTGGATTTTTAAGTTTACAGGAAGCGAAGTATATGGAGATTTTTGAAAATTTAAAAGATTCATCTAAGATAAGTGCTATTAAAATAAAATAGAGTTGTACTATGCATTACACAGTGATGTACATTTAATATACACAATCTCATTAACTATAAATAAAATTTTTTGAGATAATAACTAATTTTGTTGAACAAAAAAAACACAAGAAAAACAACAACTGCATTGAAGTCAAAAGTTTGGAGATTTAATTATACAGATACATAAGTTTGGAGATTTTGTTAAAAACGTTAACTTTTGAAATTTCTAGTTGCAGAAATTTAACTATGGACGTCATGATTATGTAAGTTAATCTAAGATGGGTTGATTCATTACAATTTAGGAATGTGCTGAATTTATTTTCTTAAATTTTCAATAAGCCTCCTACAAAACAGATCCCTCAATCTATTCATGACTTAATTATTAAGAAATGGCACGAAAAAGAAAAACAAATTAAAATAGCAAAAGATCTCAACTTAACTACAAAATCTGTAAACAAGATTATTGTAAAATATAAGAAAATTGAAAGTTGCACTGTGAAGCAAAGGTGCGGCAGAAAAATCATCACAAGTAAAGCCGAAGATAGACATCTAAGAGGTATTGTCAGAGAATCACGCTTTCAAACGGCAAGAGAAATTACTGCCAAATGGAATCCAATCAGAAAACAGAAGTGTCGGCAAAGATACAACCCGGCGTTTGAAAGAGAGAGGTTACTCTTTTCCTTCTGTAGCAAAAAAGCCTTATAAATAAATAAAAACATAGATGTGAGGTTGATTATAACACATGAAAATTAAATTAAAAAACTGTTGGAAGATTTGAAAAACTAAAGCGCGTTTTATTTTTAATTATCCATCATTTCACGTCTTGAAATTCAATTCTTTTTAGCACGACTTCAATCGTTTGCAGGAATAATGTAGCGATAATTTATAGAAACCGCGCCGCATGTAAACAAAAACATTGCACGAAGATGAGGCAAAGCGGAAACCAGGGTAACAGCGCTTCCGGTTTGCATTCATCACCATTTGAAATACTTGTTGATTACCCTCTCGTTTTCTATGTATTACTTAAAAATGAGTAGTGCTTATTTTAAAAGTTTGGATCCTAAGGATAAAGAAAGATATGTTTTCAAACTGAAGATAAATGATTTATAGTTGCCAGATCCACTGAATAAAAAAAAATGAACATTTATTCGCCGATCATACGGTATTGGGTCCTGCTGTTAAAATGCCTCACTTGATCGCTTATTTAGTATAAAAACCGGGAATATACTATTAGCTAACTTTGGATAGCATATATATGGTGTTTTTGAATTGAGTACAGATTTTTTGGGAGATGATAGAAGAGGTCCTTAGAAGTATTTTTTGTCATATGAACATGGGGTCCCCGCAGCTCCGTTTACTTACAATACTGCATTGAACAATCAAATGACACCGGGACGCAGTGTGCGTTGGTAGGCCTAGATTATTTTATTTTTAACAATTAACACAAGCAATCTACTGTAATAACTTTTAAAGTAATTGTTTGCAAAGAAATTTCAAGGTGCACGTACTTGTTTGTTGAAAAGTCTTAGGACAGACTTCGTCAAGGAGATTCCATGGTATCCAACCCCTTTGTAAAATACGATTAGTCCATATGGAAATGAACTAATCGCATTCTGGGAAAGCAGTAGGTAAATATTTGTTTTAAAAAGTTCACTTGATGTACTTTTTACATGTGTAAAATTAAAACAAACAGTATAAATCGTTTTATATGGAATGATTATGCAGACATGCATCTGTGTCTCGGTGCTGCTGGTACCATGGATGGTGCAAGGCGTTTGTATGCTGAACGTTATCCTAAAAGAATTCTTCCCAATTCACGAACATTTGGTGCAGTAGATCGTCGTCTAAGAGAAACATGCGCATTCGCTCATGATAATCATCAGTGTGGACGTCGTCGGTGGTTACGCTCCCCTGAATTAGAGGATGAAGTTTTGGAAAGGTTTAACCGAAATCCATCGACAAGTAGTCGTGCGGTCGGAGCTGCTCTGAATACTAGTCATACCACTGTATGGAACATTTTACATGACAACCTGCAACATCCGTTCAAGCTTCGAAAGGTGCAGGGATTATGTCCCAATGGTCATGGTCCCCGGCGTGCTTTCGCGGAATGGTTTATGCAGCAACAGAATAGGATTCCAGACTTTCATTCCATGGTTTTGTGGACAGATGAGGCAACGTTTACGTGAGAGGGAATGTTCAATAGCTACAATAGTCATCTGTGGTCTCATGTCAACCCATGTGCAACACATGATAACAGTTTTCAGCATCGTTTTTCGTTGAATATTTGGGCTGGCATGATTCACAATGTCCTGATTGGGCCATATCTCCTACCATGCCATCTTAACGGGCAAACATACCTTGGTTTCCTGAAGGAGGAGCTCCGTGGTCTAATTGAATATGTTCCACTAATGACCAGACATTTGATGTGGTTTCAACAGGACGGCGCACCTTCGCATTACACAAGAGCAGTTAGAGATTACCTAAATGAGACGTATCCTGGTCGTTGGATTGGTCGTGGCGGACCAGTTGCTTGGCCACCGAGATCGCCAGATCTCACACCGATGGATTTTTTTTTTATGGGGAAGCATAAAATCAATGGTGTACTCCGAACCCGTAGATACCGAAGAAGAATTGGCGGCTCGTGTTGTCGCGGCAGCAGGTGACATCAACTGTTTCCACGCGTACATCAATCCACGCGTACATCAATCAACTGTTTCCACGCGTACATCAATCCATCATAAGGCGTTGCGAATTGCGCTATGAAGCAAATGACGGTCATTTCGAACAATTACTGTAAAAGTCGTACAATAGATTGCTTGTGTTAATTGTTAAAACTAAAATAATCTAGGCCTACCAACGCACACTGCGTCCCGGTGTCATTTGATTGTTCAATGCAGTATTGTAAGTACACGGAGCTGCGGGGACCCCATGTTCATATGACAAAAAATACTTCTAAGGACCTCTTCTATCATCTCCCAAAAAATCTGTACTCAATTCAAAAATACCCTGTATAATTATACACATGCTATCCAAAGTTACTAATTATCATATGCTCAATAAAATAGTCGTAGAATCAGTCGTAGACTAGAAACAGTAATATCTCATCATCTAAGGGTAAAGGAGGGGTATATATATAAAATTTTTATGAGCAAAAATAGTAATTCGTATGACCTACGGGTACTTGCCTCAACTATGTAGCATAAATTCATGATTATACTGAAGCGTTGGGAGGAGTCGCAGTACTAGTTTATAAACGTTACTAAGCTTATACTTAATAATAAAACGTTTCAGTAACTTACCGCAGATACGTTGATAACGCAAAGAGAACCTGTCCCCAAACCTTCATCATGATTGATAGAACTCTGTATATTAGAAATGCCATTGAAGGCAAGAAAAAGAAGAAAGAAACCTCCGCTAACAATAGCCAAATTTTTTCTTATATTTTTCTTCAAACGTTGTTCTTGAACATTTTTCTCTTTTATATTTTGAGGAATCGCACACTCTGAATGAATTCCATTTCCATCTGCCAAATTGAGACGATTTAGCGATCGCTCTTTTTCTCCATGGAAATCGGCATTCTCGTATCTGTCCAATTGCACATCTGAAGGGGTAAGGTTGTCGTTTTCTAACCGCATACTTACTGAAATTAGCTGTATCTACATTAAGAGAATTTAAAAATTATTAAAATTAAGTTTATATGTTCTGAAACTTTATTTAAAAAAATTGGTAATAATATATTATAAAAATATGTTATTTATTAGCACAAAATTTCTTATATCAAAATTTTCCAAGCTCAGAAATTAAGGAATATTATCAAGTTCAAGCATTTGCCATCAGACCTTTGTGCCGTCTTCTCTTTTATTCAGTAATGTTGAAAAGCATTACTCTCGGTTAGATTATGGTGTGATAAAAGTTGTGATCAATAATGTTTGCAATTTCAATAGCGTTTGTTCTATTGAGTATCAAACAAATATGATTTATGATATCCACGCTGTTCAATATTGATATACAATATGTATAGATCAATAACAAACATAGAACAAAATACTTGATAAGCAATAAAGTATTTATCGTGCGTAGCGGTTAACACCATCTTCACGGCTATGCAGCTACAAAAAATAACAAGCAACTACGATAATAAAAAAGCATACAAATATTAAATATGTTAAAAGCAGCCAGAGTCTCCAACCACATTACAGAGCGTTGTTAGGGATCTATGGTAACAAGTACAGAGGCGCAGAAAAGGTGTATAACACCTTTCGCCACCATTGAGTGTGGTCATTCTCGTAGCCATACAGGGTGTGTAATAGGTTCGACGGTCATAAAGTACCTAGCGTTATCCTTTGCATGATTACAAACTTAAAGTTCCTTATGCAAAATGATAACGCGAAGTTTGCTGAAAGCCTATCGAAAACGTCATTTAATCTCAACAATTCCCGCCGATTTAAATGTAATCACCCCTTTGAATTTAATGAACTGCTGGTGCGGAAAGTTCATAAATGACGTAACGACGCAATTTAAATTTTGAGTTTTTGACATGTTCGATAAGGAACTTTAAGTTTTTAATCATGCAAAGGATCACGCTAGGTACTTTATGACCACCGAACCTGATACACCCTGTATATCGCTGCTATTACCCTGCGTCGAGGTTTCCACTGCAGGAGGCTAAAAATAGATCAAGATGATAGACAGGAAAATGACATTAAGAACAGAATTAATAAAGGTAAAATTATAACATCAATGCTGAATGGTATCTTGTGGAATCTTCTATATATATAAAGAAGGATGTTTGTGGGTGCGTGGGTCTGTCTGTACGTTTTTAATACAAATCTACAGTTTTATTCCGATCTTGATGAAATTTCGCATACATGACCTTCAAAGCATGAGGAAGGTCACTGTCTACTTCAGATTTCGAAAAAATAATAATTATTGATAAAAAATCGATATTCATGGTTATGGCAGGGCATATTAATGAGAAATATCGCATGACCAACAATGCAAGACAAAGTTTTTGCAACAATGGTATCAACACGCAATTCACAAACACTCTGCACGGACCAACAATATATATCTCATGACCAACAATGCAAATAAAAGTTTGTGCAACAATAGGTATCAACAATGGTTTCAACACGCAATTCACCAATAACAATGAGCTCAAAATGATGATGCAATGATAAAGCAGTCCTTTCCAAGAATTATAACAATGCAATATGGATAAGTTTCAATTTGTAACAATGCATAGAATTCCTGTTATTCAGGCTTTTCTTAGAAAAGAGAGTTCTTAGTACTTAACAATTTCTTGAAAATCTTTAAAAATGATCAGTAAATGGAGACAATGGAGAGTTAGCAGACTATTGAGAAAGAGTGGAAAGACGAGAGAGGAAGCACTCCTTTAGCTCCGTGATGTATTGAGCAAATGGGAAGCAAGTAAATAGAAGAATCCGCGACCGCTAGGCTGCACAAAGTGATGAATGGCCAAATTTTGCTTCAACACATCGAGAGAAGAGTGGAAATTGCAACAACACTAAGTATACATCTGAGGTAAGATTACGTGAGTAAGAAATTATTTAAAATAGCAGTGGCATCCTTGGAGGTCCAGCCATTGTGAGCCTTTAAAAAGTTTTTTTTCGAATTTTCATTAAGAATTTTTACTGTATTAATTCTAAGCATTTTCATGTGTTTATTTTTAAGATATTGCAAAATTTAATTTAATTTTTTGAGATTGTTCTGTTTACATCCAAGTAATTATCCCGGGCAACGCCGGGTACCTTTGCTAGTCTATATACAGGGTGTAAATTTTAAGTTGACAAAGCAGAATAACTCGAAAAATAAGCTTCACACGAAAAAATGCGTAGAATCCAAAGTTGATTATTTTCGAGGGGGCATCTGCTGGTGCTAAAATTAGCCCACCCCCCCCCGGCCCCTGGGGGTGGGGCGGGGGGGCAACTTTAAAATTTCAAATGGGAACCCCTATTTTTTATTGCAGATTCAGGTCCTACATAAAAAACTACGTACATTTTGTCTGAAACATTTTTTTT
>JAHWFO010028170.1:0-11161 GCA_023313115.1 Rhysida immarginata | reverse complement strand
ATGGAATGATATGGTACCATTGGAACTTTCAATTCTAAAACATGGCAAGTAATATATCAAACCTCTCTTAACAACATGTAATGAGTGAATATCATGACAAAACAATGATAATGGTTATTGGTTTACTAGCACATGCGCTAATGGTGCCCTATGAAACCATATGGTACCATTGGAAATTTTAATGCTAAGATATGGCATGTAATATATCAAACGACTCGTAATAACGTGCCATGAGTGAATATCACGTGTAAATAATAACAGTTATTGGTTTAGTAGCACGTGCCCTAATGGTGCCCTAATGGTACCATATGGTAACCTTGGCACTTTCAATGCTAAGATATAACATGTAATATATCAAACGACTCGTAACAACGTACCATGAGTGACTATCACGAGAAAATAATGATAATGGTTACCAGTTTAGTAGCACGTGCCCTAATGGTGCCCTATGGCATGATATGGTACTATTGGAAGTTTCAATTCTATCCCATGGCATGTAATATATCAAACGACTCGTAACAACATGTAATGAGTGAATATCATGAGAAAATAATGATAATTGTTATTGGTTTAGTAACACGTGCCCTAATGGTGCCCTGTGAAACCATTGGAACTTTCAATGCTAAGATATGGCATATAATATATGAAACGACTCGTAACAAGGTGCCATGAGTGAATATCACGAGAAAATAATGATAATGGTTATTGGTTTACTAGCACATGCCCTAATGGTGCCCTATGATACCATATGGTACCATTGGAACTTTCAATGCTAGGATATGGCATGTAGAAATAATTTTTCAGTTGAATGAATTAATGAGAAGTAAAAATTCATAATTTAGAAAAAAAAAAATCAAATCGAAAAAAATCAAAAGCACATAATATTTTTTCTCATTTATATATTAATTTTTTTCCTGTGTATTTATAATTGTGTATAATTAATTTGTTTTAGTTTTAAAATATAGTGGTCGTGCCCCCAAAAATGGTCTGCCAATGTAATAGAGCAATGAGGGAGATATAAAAAAATAGAGCAATGTAAATGTGCTCTTGTGTTAGGTTTTACCTGTCAAATTGACAGTAGTGACTATGTCCCATTATAATAGGACACGTTGTGTTAGTATCGCTCTCATGTTGACAGTGACTTTTTTTACTATTCGCAATACTGTTAATTATCGCAGTCCTGCCAATTATCACAATCCTGTCACAGATGGGATATTTTAAAAACGGAATCGAACTTGCAGTTTCCTGTATTGCAGTAACCATTGTACGCCGGGCTTTCGAATAAAATCAAAAGCTATAACATTATTTATCGGATGCTCGGGTCGGTGCAGCAATGTTTGTCTGACGCGAACTGTGATGATCCGTTATAAAAAATTTGAGGTAAGAAAGAAGCCCGGTAAGAAAGGCCAGGTGCGCTGAGAAAGTGTAAAAATTAGCCTGGATAATTGGTAGTCATCTTGGTCCATACCTATGTTATTAGAGATGTACTGTACATTTTCTCCCTCAACATGAGTAAGTATGTCCGAGTGCCATATGGCATTAATTCTTGCAGCTTGATCGTTTCAAAGTGTCAATATAGTCCTTTCACAAAGCCGAGAGTTTTCATGAATTGGTGTCTTCAAGTGAAAGTACTGTACGGCACAAATTACCAGGCAAAACGATTTTGCCATGTGCTGTGGCCAACTTTTAACAATAAATCAGAAATTTGTGAATTTGTTTTGCATCCTATTCGCGCCCGCATATCCACTTATAAGTGTAACCGCGTGATGTGTCGCCACACATTTGAACTCTTCAAGCATGCTCGTATCTTATAACAAACTCCCTGCTATTCCCGACGAAGCTAGAGCTAGAGCTATTTCTCCTTGGGCTCGCAATAGTGCCAACGCGATTTTAATGAGGAAAGTTTTCCTGTCCCACCAAGTGCGCCCAAAAACAGAATATCTCCCATATTATTGTTAATACTCTAACAAATGCGTTCGAATGTGGTGCGCTGTTCTTCCGTTAGATTTCGGACGCCGTTTTGAAAGGTTTCCGCGATGTCTGCTGGATTATAACTTATTTCCGCGGCGTTCACTTTCTACCAATAGCGCTGGCAAGCCATACTGGGGGAGAGGATTTCCTCCAAACGAGACCAAATTTTGAATAGCCACCAAGCATTTATTAAGAGCACTATTACACAATCTATTGTACAGTTCGCCTTCAATATTTTGTCCGATAATCCTATAAAAGTCTTCTGCCAGTTTATCTTGAAATTTTTGCCATAACATTCCAGCATCCAAACCGGCACAAAATATCAGCAAAGCGGTAAACAGATGACGCAAGCGGACTGGAATGTTACTAACTCTCACGGCTTTCCGGTGTGTACGTGAACGCAGAATAAGAGGGAGGACGTTTGTTAAGCGAATTATCTTTTAATATCTCAACAAAAGTACAAAACACAGAATAGGTTAAGGCTGCATGTAAAGGTTAGGTTAATCATTCAGTAACAGAGTTCCATTTGATCATAGAAAAAATAAATATGCTGAAAACTTTGAAGTCGTCATACTATGTGCCATTAGGTCGCTTAAAGGTACCTCAGAATTTTCTCCTTTATAAACCAGCAAGGTACCACATAGGAGGGTGGGGGCTCCTTCCTATTGTAAAAATACAAATAAGCACTATTAACATAAGAAGAGGCGTAGTGAAGTAATGATTCTATTAGCCAGATCTATGGCTCGAGAGTATTCTCCCCAATCTTCTTTTATACAGTATATAATGCTAAATCCTCCTGCACCGTGCCCGTTTCCATAGTGACGAGCAACAATTTAAGTTTTCTTTCCAACAAATGAAAAAACACTGATTGTTAAAATCCAAAAATCGCAGCCGACGAAAAAGACTAATAAAAAATGTTATATTTTTCCTAGGCTATGGTTCAAAAATATATTGTCGTCATAGATTTAACTATTGTTACGTGCTAGTAAAAGCGAACCGCGTTTACCCGCACGCACAGCCAACGCTCCAAAAGTGAAGCGTAAAAAAACCCAAAAGAAAACCTTCTCTTGACTGAAACGAAAACAGTTACCAGAACCCAAGGTAACCGCGAGGATAAAGGAAAACGCTTACTTGAAAGAACAAAAGCGATCCTCCAAGTAAGGTGGAGATTGAGAGAAACCCAGGAGAAAAACTTCGCTACAAAATTAACCCCAGTTAAATACTATAATGACTAACCTGCAACCCAAGACAACCCAAACTCAAGAAAAAAAAACACAAAACAGAAAAAGCGAAATCCAAGAAAGTATTTTCCTTTATTGCTGCAAACGAACATGGATAGAACTTAATAAAGAAAAACAAAATGGTCACAAAAGAGAAGCTGGGTGATCCAACTTTTGCAAAGTCTAAGGCGTTGAAGCGACGGTCTACATAATGGAGCGACACCCAAAGTCCGATAAAAGGCGAGGGTAGAACGTAACAGTTGAATATGAGGAGGGGAACTTGGAAAAGCTTGGAAGATCTAGAAGCTCAAAAGGTCAAGCAGAGCCACCTACACTGTAAGTAAATAAAACCATCAACACCAAGTACTCAAGGAAAATAAAACTGGAAATAAAAAAAAAACTCATTTTCGTCTTTTTTCTCTTTTTACAACAGAGATAAAAAAAAATTGTAATCACAAAAAATTAAATATTTGAATTACAGTGGTATAAGAAAGATAAAAGGTAAACAACAAACCCCGGACCTCCTCCGCTAGGATCCTAAAGACGAAGTACACTATATACACTAAAATACGGACAGTGGAAACAATAACACATGGTAAGAAGGAAAAATTGGAGGTCGGGACGGACAAACAGGCTCATACGTATAACGAAAGGGCGGAAAATGGACAGACGGCAACGACAACATGGATGAGGTTCTGGAAAAGAAAACAAAATTAAAATAATAGATTAAAACAGAAGGATCATATCCAAGTATTAAGAAGAATCGATATCAATAATACAATCAGATAATACAAATTAAAAAAAGAGGAAAAAAAAATAAAAATACATAAGCCGAGATTAAGATTTTGAGAAATTGTGGAAAAGGTCCGTCAGATCCGACATAGCAAACGTAACATTGCTATAAAAAAAACTGCATGGCATTTCATGTGCATAAAGTCAAATCAAGCAAAGATAATCCATAACGTAGGTATACGATCAATGACGGACAGAATAATCGATCTTGCAACAACTGCAGAAGAATACAATGTCAAAGGTCCATGAGACACAACTTATCTTAGATGAACTTGACCACGGGCATTTCGGTCAACGGAAAGGCAATTGACGACCTAAAGTAGAAGCGACGCTTAGTCTATCATGAACACTCAAAAGATAGAAACTTGGCAGTAATCGATGATAAACGTCATAGTGATGAGTTAAAATCGGTTCAGTCCGACACCAAAAACTAACATGAACTAATCGTTCATGATTTGAAGATAAGATTGGCGATGACTGAAAGTATTAGGTTCGATTGACAAAGGAAAGCCATCTCCGATCTCAAGAGAAGGCTGAGGAGCTGATGTTGGAGCTGAGGCTGATGGAATTGCCTCAGCGGACGCCTAATCTTCAGATCTTAGAATCTAGGCGTCCAGGCGCACATGCAATAAGTGGCGGGCAGCCCATATGGGGCTGCGTGGCTTATACAAACGCCTCAAAAACGAGGCCCGTTCACATCTGACGAGGTATCAGAAGGTCATCGGGAAGGTGAAAAGGAAAGACTGGTCTCCTCCGATGACCTCGCATAAGCACTTAGAAGACGTATAGCGCTTTTTAAACTTAACCGGACCTATCCATGACCATTCAAGGAGCAAAAAGATCGAAGCTGAATGGCCACTTTCCTCTATACGATCGAAGTTGATAGATGATGGCCCTGCGATCGACTCCAACGGGCCAGCCAGGTTTCTTTATTTATGAAGGCGATCGCAACGGCTAGGTCCGGTTTTAATACCTCGCCAGTAGAATCGTTTAGGAGGAAGCGCACAGACTGATATGAGAAATGTACCAGCCCATAATGCTTTCTCAAACGATCCCAGATCGACATAGCAAACGGGCACTCGTAGAAAATGTGACAAATGGTCTCGGCTACGCCGCACACGGAACATCCAGCAGACGTGACCACCTTCCATAAGAACAGACGATGAAGGGAATAAAACCCGTGATGCAGCAGCCGCCATTGATAATTAAACAATGTTTTCTCAAAAGCGAAAGATTTTAAAAGCTTCATAACTGCTGCCCACGGGCAATCGGGAAGAAGTCGCACGATGTCGATTCGTCAGGGTCAGTCTGCTGAAAGAACCATGCAAGCCGAAGCATTCCCCATTGCTGAGGATCAATACGGCGTAGTATCAGTAATATCAGTTCAAAGTCCTGGTTGAAAGCTTTGTATAAATCGGGTTGATGTTGATATGTTACAACTGGCAACAAGGGGGATAACGGAAGCCTATTCACCTTGAAAAACAACCTTAGATGTAAGAAAAGGAAGTTCACCCATAAAGGGGGAGGGCTAAGGAATACCCGAATCAAGGCAGCCCGCCTGGCCGCAATGAGATAGTATCGGGTAAACCCAACCCCCCTCTCTCTAAGGGAATAAAGAGGAACGCTGCTCTCAATGGATGACGTTGCTGAGCAGTCGTCCCCCAAACACAGTTCACAATTGCCCCACGGAGTCTCGTGAGAAGATCATGCGAAGGCAAGGTGAATAGGCATTTAGATGTTAAAACTGGAAGCACATGCGTCTTGATGAATCTCACCTTGACAAACATCGATGTTGGAAAACGAAGACTTTTATCAAGGCGAGCGATGCACTTCTCAACCACTTGTTGCCAGTGCATGGTGTCCATGGTCGGTTGAAAAGAAAAGACATAACCTAACACTGTAATTCGGTCGCACCATGTTATTGGGAAGGTATTGAGAAGGTCCACAGTCCACTTCCCAATAGCAACACCTTTAGACTTGACGGGGTTGATGGAACTCCCCGTCGAAGTACTAAAGCGGTCAAAGTTTTCTATAAAGATGCCCAAGGAGTACGAGTCGGACGCAAATAGTACTACATCATCTGCATACGCCAAAGTCTTGATGTTTATGGATGCAGCTGGCAGATCGTATCCTCGAACATCTTGGTGGCGATTCAAGTATTGCAATAATGGTTCCAAATAGAGGATGTATAGCAGGGGGGAAAGAGGGCACCCCTGCCTGACACCTTTACACAAATTAAAGGTGGCAGATATGGAACCATTAATCGCCACCCATGATGCGGCTGAACCATTCAGTGCGGAAATAATCGTGGCAAAAGTCCGAAGACGAAGGTGTCGAAATACACATGGTTTACTTTGTCGAACGCCTTTTCTTGGTCAAGGCTTAAAACGGCAAGTGTTTGTTTACGAGCACACGCTTCTTCCATCACACACCGAATCATAATAAGATTATCGGACATCCTGCGCGATGGAATGGAGCAGGATTGTCCGGGGTTGATAAAATCTTCAGCGAGAAATTTCAGCCTTTTTTGGAATACACCAGTGAAGAACTTGTAGTCGGTGTTTAAAAGGGTAATTGGCCTCCACTGGGTAACCAACTCTGGATTCGGCATTTTGGGGAGTAAGATGATATGCCCCATACTGAAGTCCGATGTGATGGAAGACGGGTCTTCAATAATCGAATTAAACACTTGCACCAGGAAAGGGCCAAGAAGTTTCCATGTCGCATTGTAGAACGAGTATGGTATGCCATCCTTACCCGGGCTGGATTGATGACGGCCGTCCGCTGACAGGAACTTCTTGACTTCGTCTTCGGTGATCGGACGAGAGATAGACAGGTCAGCATCCTCAGAAATAGGTCTTAGCGCCTTGATCCGCTGCTTCGTTTCGACTGACGGAATGATTGGGTTGTCGAAAAAGGATGAAAAATGGGCGTGGAAGGCTGACAAGATGTCGTGGTCAGAACTCACTTCCCCATTTTCCACCACCAATCGATGACATCGTTTTTTGTTGGCACGTCGTCTCTCCTCGGCGAAAGCGGCAGATGATGAAATCCTGACGTCAGTCGCCTAGGAAAGTTTGGCTCTGAGCGCTGTGCCAGCCGCCTTCCGCATCATTAGAGCGTTGATCTCACTCTTCACCTGACGAATCTCCATCTCGAACTCCTCCTTTGGGGTAGATACTTGGAGGAGCCGGAGGATCTTTTGTAGCATGGGGAGATGACGACGTCGGCGACGAGCAGCATCTAACCCAATCTTCCGAAAGAACCGTTTGATCTTAGTTTTTAGTTCCAACCACGAGACAAGCGTAGGAGGCACATTACGAAGGTGTTTGTCGACGAACTGAGCGAACGCACCCTGGTATTACTCTTCGTCGAGCAGAGAAACACTCAGGAACCACTTGCGATGGACTGCAGAGCCTGCGGATGATGCTGAAAATGGAGGATTCCGTGACCACATGATGGCACTGTGGTCGGAGAATGAGCATGGAATTACCTCCATTTTGCCCGGCGTACCAACAAAAGCATTGTCGACGAGAAAAAGGTCTAATCTTGATGTAGTGGGCCCTTGATGGAAAGTAGCCCCAATGTGATTACTCTGTGGATTGTGTGTCCATAGGTCGAACAATGCATTTTGCTGGCACAGACGATACACATGACCAGACGAGAAGATGTTGTTGTCGTCTGGATGGCAGTTCAAATCTCCAGCAATCACCACAGGCAACGATGAACACAAAAAGTTATTTAAGTCTGTGAAAAACGTTGGTTTCTCTGCTGATCTACACGGAGCATATACATTAGGCAATCGGAAATTGACACCAGATGTTGAAATGTCCAAAGAAATTACCCTGCACTCGCAGTCATATACACAATTCGACACCAGAATGGAGGGGTTGAAGATAATGGAGGCAACCCCTTTCTTATTTGGCGACGAAGAGTTGATGAAGAATTGTCCGTTGGTATATTGACTACGAAGGCCCGGAAGATCGTAGCACTGTTGTGAAGTGGCGAGCTTTACTTCTTGAAGTAATAAGATGGCCGGCCTGTACAGGGCAATGAACGATAACAACACCGATTGCTTAAAAGAGGAACCCAGAGAACGCACGTTCAGGGAGATGACCTTCATTGAGGATTTTTAATGGCGCACCTGCTGACCTGTATCCAGTTGAGCACTTGGGCTTCCCAGATGATACGGGAGGCTCCGTCGATCTTCTCATCGGAGATCGCAAACGACCTGATTAAACGTTTGAACAATGAAAGACTAGGCGAACAACGGGAACGCGCGAGTAACCAACAATAGCGTTAGAAAGAAGTCCCCGTAGAAGAAATACAGCAAACAAAAAAATATATTTTTTAAAATAGTAATAGAAAAAAATCTTTTCTAGCTCCCAAAGTAAATCAAAAAGAATGAAATAGTTAAATTTTTTTTAACGTTAAAGAACACGTCTTATATCTATAGCATGAGGCTAAGACATCCCTTATCATTTGCTAAAGAAAGAGAATTCAAAATCAATCCTTTTTTTACCAAAAAATTAAAGGAAATATCTAAACGACGAAAAAATCAAATAGTAAGTTGAGAAATCCACAGGACGAGCGATTCTCAAGATCATTAATCGATGACGAAAAATGACCCAACGGACAACAAACAAGACGAGTCCAACGAACGACGCGATGGAATACGGGCCAAAACTAGACGCTAAACTAATTGTCTCGGTGAGAAATTAAAATTCAATTATCCGTCAAACGCCCAAAAAAAAAAAAATTCGTCACGGGATAAACTTCAGAAGACGCGAGATGGCGACATTAGTGACGCAATATACGAGGAATTGCGGTCTCGGTCAATACATAAATGAAACCCACTAGAAGAAAAAACTTATTTAGCGCGAGGAAAAAATAGAACAAATAACTCTCCAAACGAGGTATCATTAACCCAAGAACAACGCAAACAAAACGCGTCGAGTGATCCCTTTAATTCATAAAAAAATAGGGGGAACACAGTAACCTCCGTTAAGGTAATTAATTAAGCGTCTGATCCATAAGGCTCACGCCCGGGACGGCCGATGATCGCCCAGTTTTGGTAAGGACTACAGGCGGTAGAAACCAGGAATATCGGTAAAATGGGAAACTTGAAACACACAGCGCCAGAAGGGCACGCTTAAGGTAACTCCACCAGAGTGGGATAAGGAATCTAACAAAAGAGATCCCGAAAATTAGTTGAAGTAAACGCTCAAAAAAAAATTTTCAATGAACGGCTGTTAAATTTTAGCCAGAAAAAAGTAACAGCACGTTACACCATACACATCTATTGATATTTAAAAAACAGCACACTAAAACAAATCAATAAATCAAATTAAATTCTTGGTAAGTAATTTAGCTATTCTAAATTACGAAATTCAGTACATGTAAGCGATTCTTATTTTTTTAATTTTAATAATTAATAATAACATTTAAATAAAATTTTGAAATTGATTAACAATTCAAATCACAAGTACGTAATATTAGTAAAAGTCACAAGTACTAATATTATAATAGTTTTTACATTTTACGATATTCGCTATATAAGAATAAATTTTCAGCTGAATGAATTAATGAAAAGTAAAAATTCATAAATTAGTTAATAAAAAAAATTAAATCGAAAAAAATCAAAAGTACATAACATTTTTTCACATTTTTAACTGACTTCAAAAAAAGGAGGTTCTCTGTATGACCTGTATATATCCGTATGTATGTATGTTCGCGATTTTCTCGAAAACCAATGATCCGATTTTGATAGGGTTTTCGCTCTTCGATTGAATATTTTTCTGGGAAGATTTTTAACTATTCAAATAAGTTATGTAAAAAGGGTTTTTATTTAAAACCCTTCTTTTATCATGTTTTATTATTATAATATCTCTTCAACAATATGGCATATCTTTGTAACAATAAACAACGGATATTTTTAATCGTCGACATAACGATTCCTTTGTTGTGGCAGTTGGACAGTACGTAGAAATGGATTAGTACCATTAGAATACGAAACAGTGAAACGATTTGAAAAAAAAAATTTTAACATGTATTTTCATCGGTCCTGCGCATGTGTACCAAGTTTCAGCTCTCTAGCTTCTAGGGAGGTTGGTTTAATATTGATTATAAAATTTGACCTAAACACTCTAACATTGCAAATTAAATAAAAGCGTTTCATAATAATAATAAAAAAAGGTGGTTCTCTCGCTGACCCATGAGTATTTTTCTGGGTAGTTTTTTTTATTACCGACTTTAAAAAAAAGGAGGTTCTCTGTTTGACCCGTATATATCCGTATGTATGTACGTTCGCGATTTTCTCAAACATTATTGATCCGATTTGGATAGGGTTTTCGCTATTCGACTGAATACTTGTTCTGACCCATGAAGTCGGTTCATTTTATTGTTAAAAAAGTTCTTGTTTCTCATTATGTTTATAATAATTTGTGTGTGTGTGTGTGTGTGTCTGTGTGTGTTTATGTGTGTGTGTGTGTGTGTGTGTATAAATGTGTATAATTAATTTTTTTTAGTTTTAAAAAAAAGTGGTCGTGCCCCCAAAAATGGTCTGCCGATGTAATAGAGCAATGAGGGAGGTAAAAAAAATAGAGCAATGTAAATGTGCTCTTGTGTTAGGCTTTACCTGTCAAATTGACAGTAGTGACTATGTCCCATTATACTAGGACACGTTGTGTTAGTATCGCTCTCATGTAGACAGTGACTTTTTTTATTATTCGCAATACTGTTAATTATCGCAGTCCTGCCAATTATCACAATCCTGTCACAGATGGGTTTTTTTAAAATTGGAATCGAACTTGCAGTTTCCAGTATTACAGGAACCATCATACGCCGGGCTTTCGAATAAAATCAAAAGCGATAACATTATTTATTGGATGCTCGAATCGGTGCAGTAATTTTTGTCTGACGCGAACTGTGGTAATCCATTAAGAAAATTTTTAGCTAAGAAAGAAACCCAAGCTGTCTGTTTTCAAATCTTTGTCCCCATTCCCTTCTATAGGTAATAACCGAAACAACGTCGAAATGAGGTTCTGAGAGGTAGGACAGATGTTCTCTACTAGATAGTGTTTAGCATCACAATAAGGCAGTCTTTAGCTGCTGAACTGCTACTTCTCCGCATTGAGAGGCCTTAGCTACATTTGTTTTCCAAGTCGGTGGTGGTGGGG
>JAHWFO010028161.1:80457-103321 GCA_023313115.1 Rhysida immarginata | reverse complement strand
TACAGATTTTGTAGTTAAGTTGTTGAAATCTTTTGCTATTTTAATTTGTTTTTCTTTTTTTTTTTTTTACCATTTCTTAATAACTAAGTCATGAATAGGTTGAGGGAACTGTTTTGTAGGAGGCTTATGAAAATCTAAGAAAATAAATTTTAAATTTAAATGTGGTTAGTCTCCTTTTAATGGGGAAAATCGTAAAATTAAAATTTAATAAAAGCAAAGAAATAAAGTCAGCAATCTTGAAAAACGATGAAGAAACTTGTGAGATGGAAGAAAACTTAAACGATGTAGTCTATTGAAGATGTTGTTGATAGTAGAAATAAATTTAGTCTATTGAGGATGTAGATGAAGTCTTATGAAGATAATGTTGATAGTGGAAAACGATAATCTTGAAGGAAGTGTTGGTTTTGAAATACAGATGAAATTTTGAAGAGGGTGATCCAAATATTTGGGATAAAATTTATATAAAAAAACGTTTTCGAGAATATTTCTCATCATGAGTAGGATAAAACATTTTGGAATGGTGAAAACAGTTGAAATAAGAATTTAACAATTGATGAAGCTAAGTTGGTTGTAATTGTTGGTTATGATTGTTGTTTAAAAGTAGTGTCCATTCATTGTTTATCTCTATTGATGGCTTTTTGTAATGATATTTATTGTTTCTTTAATTATAATTTTCTTCTTTTCAAATGATTTTTGTGTTATTCCAATGTGGTGTGTGGTTTTCTTTGATACAATGATTTACTAAATGGTTGTTTTTGTCTTTATGGCAAAGTGCTCTTTCATGTTCTTTTAATCTTATTTCTAATTGTCGTTTAGTTTGACCTGTGGAGATATGTTCACAATTTTTACGTGGTATTTGATAAATTATATTTCTAGTGTTCCATTTTTCTTTATTATTTTGACTTATTTCTTTGAAATCGATATTCGTGCTATTATTTTGATTGATTGTTGTTTTTAGGTTGGTAGTGGTTATTAATGTTTTAGTAATGTTATTTGTTATTTTTGGTATGACTTTTATGTTTGGTATTTGTTCAAATATTTTATTATTGTATTGTATATCTTTTTTGTTGTTCTTGTAGAATTGGTATAGTTTTTGTTGTATTGTTTGTAAACCCATCTATCAAAATTTTGTCTATTAAAGTTATTGGATAATTGTTTTTTATTAGGTTCTTTGTAAATATTGTTTAATAGTGTTAATTTTTTGGTATGATAATAATGTGGTATGTTGTTACCTTTTATTGGTTTTTCATATATCTCAAAATGTAGATTATTTTCATTTTTTATAATGTTTATATCTAAAAATGTGATACGGTTGTTGGTCATGGTGTTATGTGTATATTTTAAAAGATATCGTTCTTCTAATAGGTAACTTAATATTTCTATTGGTGTGTTTGTTATCTCTAGGATGTCATCCAAGGTGATCTAGAACAAGGTGGGGGTCAGTTTGCCGGAAGAGTAAAAATTGCCTTACTGCGCAAGCGTATTTTGACGTCACTAGATGACATCGAAACCTATACCCGCTAAATCGAAACCTCAACAGAAACTAAAACATGGCGGCAATGAAAGCAGTCGTGTGATAGCCACACTTGACGACTCGTTCATTTCCTTTATACTATATATTTTAATTAAATAATAATGCCATTATATGAAGGGACTTACGTAATTTATAATTATTGTAAAATGTACTTACGTATTATCTTTTTAATGTGAACACAGGGTTGACGTTAACTATGAGCATATCGCGCGATAACTGATCATGCGACCAAGGTAAGTGAAATTTACTGAGACTAAATAGAAAAAGGGTTATATATCAGTTCGTTAGAAGGGGAGTGAGTGGGTGTCTTTAAAATGTAAAATCATTTACCTTGGTCTCATGTTCACTCATCGCGCAATGTGCGGATAGTTAAGCGAACACAGAGACAAGGACGATAACGTATTTCTCATTATCATTAGGCCTAGTTAGCATTCGAAATTGATTCGTCGGAACCGTTGGCAGTTAAGAGACAGATGATAATTTCGATATTATTTCTTAATAACTTTATTTATGCAGGCATTAGGAAATTTGAATTTATAAAATAGTAAGTTTACAAATAAACGTTTCTTCAGAAATCAACTTAAGAGTTTTGTTTTTTTACGTGAAAACGTTTTCTTTTGTGACCAGAATAATGGCTACCGCACACGCCGGAAGTAAAGCCATAAGTCATCCAGTGACGTCACAATACGCATGCGCGTTAACCACTTCTGACAAACTGGACCTACCTGTTATTCTAGATTACCTTGGATGTCATCTACATATCTCATCCATATTTTTATGTGTTGTTTGTCTTGTGATTTGTTTAGTAAACCAACACTTCCTTCAAGATTACGTTTTCCCCTATCAACATTATCTTCACAAGACTTCATCTACATCCTCAACAGACTGGGTTTATTTCTATCAACAATATCTTCAAGAGACTACAACATCCTTTGAGTTTTCTTCCATATCACAAGTTTCTTCATCGTTTTTCAAGATTGGTGACTTTATTTATTATTTATTTATTTTTTTTTTATTATTAATTTTACGATTTCCCCCATTAAAAGGAGACTGACCACATTTAAATTTAAAATAAAAAAATTAATTTTTTGTAAATTTACTAAAACAAGGTTTCACTAAAAATGTTTTTATTTTTATTTATTTAGTTTAATTTAATAATTAAACTCCATTTACACTGAACTCAAAGACATATTATATTTATTTAAAATTGTATTAAATTAATTTAAAAACGTATTAAATCTATTTAGAAATGTATAAAATTTTTGTTATTTGTCTAATTTTTAATTTAATTGTCTGCTGTCTCGAGGTAACAGAGAAAATTATAAAAAATATTAATTAATTTATTATTATTAATTTATTATTTTTTCTCATCAACAACGTCGCAAAATTTCTCGCTTCGTCGAACGTTTTCGCTTCCTGTCAACAGATGGCGTCGCAATCGCCGTTGCTTTCTCTCTCTACGCGGGAGACTTTGAACACAAGGCACGACTAGTCAACTTCATAATAATGTCAAAACTTCATAATAATAATAATAATACCACTACAGAAGCAGCAGCATATGCACCTTATTAAGCTGTGATGCTATATCTTTATTACACGCTACTGTCTACTATTTAGTTAATATACTACTACCCAACAATCTTCTGATACTAACTAACTAACTAATTAACAGTGAATTGGCCCACCTTTGTCCTGATCATCGGCGAGAGGCCATTGCCTTTCCGAGCTGCTATCCACTTCATTTATTACATCCAAGTCTAGTTTAGTGTTGTTGTTATTATACGATGAGTATTCTGGAAGAAATTGAACAGGAACTGTTCGACCCGTCTGAAGACAGCGACAACGGTGACGAGGCCGAGGAGGCGACGGAGGTAGGCGGCCATGCCAACGCCGACGGAGACAGCGCAGCGGCCGCCGCCGAGGAAGCCAAACGGGCCGTGCGCGTCAAGCGAGCCATCTCTCGCCAGCCTCGACCCAAATTGGACGCCGACAGGTACGCGAGAAATTAAATAAAAATGCGTGCATCGTAAGTCAAAGATCACGTGACCAGGCACTTCCCTCCTAATGAATAATCAATTTCCTTTTTTTCTTTCTCGTTAGACTGTGTGGAGAACGTGGTATTCCGGAGTTGCTGAGACTTACCAAAGATCTTACCTTCAAGGGCAAAAAAGGTCACGAGGTTTGTATTTCCCGTACGTGCATAGTTTAAGTAAGGTCCAATCGGCTACCATGAAATGATCTTAACGACAAAGAGATCTACAAAGGTTGCTCGAAAAGTAATGCCCCCGTAGCTGTAACGACCACTTTATTAGAGACACCCCACTAACAGCGTTGCACCTCCTTTAGCAGCAAGGACTGCCCGAATACGTGCTGGCATGGCACCGAACTGTCAAGCTCCACTTCATCCCATAAATGCTCAATCGGGTTGAGATTGGGCGACCGAGCTGGCCACTGAAGCAGGTGGAAGCCCTCGTCGTGTTCCTCGAACCAGTCCAAGACCATTCGAGCACAGTGTCAGGGAGCATTCAACAGACCAGCAGTCCTCCTCCACCCGCCTGGACGGGATGGATCCAAGGGCTCGTGCTGTCTGCACCAGATGCGCAGTCTGTCATCCTAGGAACCACGATTCGTCGGACCAGGCAACCTTCTTCCACTCATCCAGTGGTGATGCCTGTGTGCCCATAGAGGGGCACTTACCTATTTTGCGGTGACAATGACATAGTACCCATGCTGACCGCCTATTGTCAAACCCAGCTCGGTACAAGGTGGTTTGGGATGCTCCCGCAATGAACTGTGGATGATTCGTGCCAGTCGCAGTTGGCCATGTTCATCCGCGGCCCGGTTTCGTCCGGAGTTGTGTATGTTAGAGGTTGTTTTTTGGCGTAACAGCCATTCACGGAATGCCCCCGACACTGTTGCACGGGAAAACCCGAGGAGGTTCGATGTTAGCGAAATGCTCAACATGCCTCGTTCAAAGTCGGTCAAATCCTTGGATTTACCCGTATTCAGTCCGCTTCTGCTACTGCCGACTGCAACTCGTGATCCAATGCATCCCTTTTATGCACCGCTTCGGCCTGTTCCATTATTTGGGCGTCACTGGGAGCCCGATCCTTTTTCCGTAAGCGGTGTCTCTAATAAATTGGTCGTTCAGTGTATCTGATATGAACCAGTCTGAGAGGAATTTCAGAGCTGTTGCCGATAATGGCAGCGTTGGGGCCTTTGCTGCAGCACAATAATGCTCGTCTGCACACGATTGCCACACACCAGAGGCATTGCAGCATGTACACTTCAAAGATGAAGATTTTCATCACTTCCCAAAGAAGAAAGAGCACCTTAAGGGACACGAGTTGCGTTCTGATGACGAGATGAAAGATGCCATTCGATTCTCGTGTCGACAACAAGAACCCTGGAATTCCTCTCCGATGGGTACTAGTCACATGTTGGTGCAATGCGTGGAAAGTGATGGGGACTATGTAAGTATCGGGTAACTTTAATGCCTGTCGCTGTTTTTAAAAGTTGTCCGTCCTGTATAAATATACACACACGCGCGCACATGTACATTGACTAATAGAGCAATATTAATTAATAGCAAATCCTTTTTATCTTGCAGAAAGAAGATCTTGATCAGTTGATGCGAATTTTAGAAAATTGGGCGCACAGATTATTTCCAAAATATTCGTTCGATGACGTCTTAGCTCGAGTCGAGAAATTGGGTGCAAACAGAGCGGTCCAAGTAAGTATGCAAGCCAATCTCGTGTCATTATTCATATACAGCAAAAACATTGTGATGGTGTGACCGAGGCACGTTTTCTATTTGTACGGAGGGTTGATCCAGATAAAATGAGATGACTTCGCAGTTCTGTTACGATGGTGTAATACCATGTCGCCACCATTGGTTGTGTTCGATGCGAGAGCCACGTTGTTGGACTATCGCCCAGCACCGTAATTTCCACTGAAGTAGGCTGACTTTTAGGGGCTCCATGGGAAGTTCGTTCCGCACCTGCTGACACACTTTCCATAGCCCATCGTTCTTGGTCGGCGACTTCCGAGCCGTCGTTTCAGGAGACCAAAACCACAGAAATCCATCGGTGATGCGTCAAGAGATTTTACAGGCACACGAGAGAAGGGAATAACTCGTATGCCCGTCTCCTGTTCCATCTTCCTGTAGTAAGCCGCAGATGACTTGGCAGTGTGGCTTGATGCCTTGTCCATGTGGATCCAAACTTTTGATTGCTCACCAGGGTACAGAAGTGGGATATCCTGCCGATATATGTGGTCCATTACATTGCTCTGGAAGTAAGCTGCACTAATTTTACAGTTTACAGGAACTCGACGACGAATCGTGAGCAGTCCACGTGAGCAATATCCGGCAACCACCATGAAGCCCTTTGAAAACTTTTCCTTGCACCTTCGGACAAAATCGGACCTGGCCTTGCCCCCTCTTTCGCGATAGTAAATTGCCCTGGGTTTGTTGGTGTCATTGAGGTACACCCAAGCTTCATCCAAGGAGACAACCCACTTCCATCGGTCACCTGCAACATGGTTTTCATACAGTTTTCTGGTGTTGGTGAATCGTTCCTGCACGTGCCTGGTGACCGCGCGCTTTATGACGTCGCTTCGCTCCAGCCCAAGATTGTCATGAATTATTCTGGAGACTGTTGCCTGTGAAATGCCTTTCCTTTGGGCTAGACTTCTCTGTGTGTGGGGATTTTCTTTCAGCTCTTCAGACCGCATTTCTCGCACCACCTCAGCTGGGTGTGTCGGCTGGGGCTCGTTTCTGGTCTGCTTCTCTGCTCGTCCACGTTCATTACATGGTCGCAATTTTTTCTTTTTGATTATTCGACCCACAGTAGTTTTGGATATCACATTTCGTTTGCATAATTCCACAATGCACAAAAGACTGAAGTTGCGTCGGAAAGGCCAAACATATACCCTTCCCAAAACGCTGTGATTTTGGAAGCCATGTTTCAGCACGAAATGTCCCAAATGACAGCAACAAGTGCATACAAAGCTAATCCCCATAAATAGTGGACGAGTCATTCAAATCACATTCCGTCAAGGTCATACGCGGCGTTTAAAGTCGTCTCATTTTATCTGAATCAACCCTCCGTATCACTTCCGCATTTCATTCCTGCCTTTTGTGATCCTTGACAATGCCAGGAATTAAAATCGAAACTACGAGGGTGGGCTGAAAAGTAAAGCCTCCATGGCTGTAACTTTTTTATTTTTTAACCGATTTTCAAAATTCTTTTTGTACCTGATACTCACATTTCTCCTCTATGTAATGCACTACTCACTGTTTGACATAGTCCTCATCCCTTTCCACGCATTGTACCAACGCGTGACTAGTCGGGTGAACCCGTCAAAGAGGAATTCCAGGGTTGTCGTCGACACGAGGATTGAATGGCAGCTTTGGATCCTCTTCTGCAGCACGATAACGCCACACGTCAGAGGGGGTTGCAGCGCCTACAGTTCAAAGATGAAAGACTATGCACCTTGCGACTTTCACCGCTTCCCAAAGAGGAAAGAGCACCTTAAGGGGCACGAGTTGCGTTCTGATGACGAGGTGAAACCTGCCGTTCGGTCTTGCTGTCGACAACAACCCTGGAATTCCCCTCCGACGGGTTCACCCGACTAGTCACGCGTTGGTACAATGCGTAGAAAGGGATGGGGACTATGTCGAAAAGTGAATAGTGCATTGCATAGAAGAGAAATGGGAGTATCAAATAAAAAAAGAATTTTGAAAAGCGGTTAAAAAATAAAAAAGTTACAGCCATGGAGGCATTACTTTTCAGCCCACCCTCGTACAAGGTTTGACAATAAGCGAGATTGACACTACTTTGAACATGTGCAACCACGACGATGTTTGTTAGGACGTGATGATCTACTGGTCGAACAAACCTTCATTCCAAGGATATGCTCCACCAGTCGGAAGCTGTGCCTCCACATTGACCATTGGTGATGTTCCATTAACGAGCCTATCGGACAGCGACGCTAGTCGGTTTCCAAGTCTTCACGGACAGGAAATCACTCAAAACAATCATCGACACAGGCATCACAATACTCCACTCCAAGTTGGCCCCCTGGCAATGACTGGATGCCCTCAGAACGTTCTTTTCCCCTTCAGTCCAGTTTGCTCTACGTAAGGGCCTTTTCACCAAGTGGCAACGAGTTGACAAAGTGCTGCATCATGTGCTGAGACGTGAATGAACCTGAAAATTACAGAAGAACTGTGAAACATTAACTGAGAAACAATTCTCCTAATACTGACACAAGATTTGGGCAAAAGGAAACGTCGTGCTCGGTTTGTGCCACATTTCTTAACGAATGAGCAAAGGAGTTTGTTCTTCCTGGACAAACAGTAACCAGGGAGATTTTGCAGCGTCTGATAAGAGAATCTGGCCACAATTTCAAGCAAAAGGAACTTGATTCTGACCTCACGATAACGTCAGATCGCACGAAGCAGTGCTTGTCCAGGACTTCAGCCAGTAACGGAATTGTGGCAGCAGATGAAGGGCCAGTTGTATTCCAGCACGACAATGCACTGTGCCAAAACGCTCATGCTGTCAGACCCGGATTCAAGAGATAATGTCCAAGAACTTCGGTGGCCAACCCAAAGTTCAGAACGTCCTCGGGATGAATTGGAGCGACTGGTTGGTTTGTTTGGTATTAACGTCCTTTTCAACTGCCATGGTCATTTCAGGACGTCGTTATAGGGGTAGCAAATTTTGCCTCACAAGGGTTCTTTAACGTGCAGCCGTCAAACGACTACGCAGGACCAACGGCTTTACTTCCCTTCCGAAGGAAGTGCGTGATCTCAGGATTTCCCTCTGAAAAATCCTCGTCGTCCTCGACCGGGATCGAACCCGCGTACTCGGGCATCAGAGGCGATCACGCAACCGCTGATCCACCGAGGCCGATTGGAAACGCGCATCCAACTTGTGCAGGCTTTGTAGGAGGAGTGGGCAAAACTACTGGTTGCTTGCTATCAGAAACGTGTGTGGATGCTGTGCTACAGTACGCACTGTTACACAGTCTGTAAATTGTGCAGTCTCGTTTATTAATTGTCTCGTCTTGCATTCTAAGACTACGTTAACATCTCTTAATACCGTTGCAGACATATATCAAGAAAGTCAGGCTCGATATGCCATTACATTACAATGGCGAGGAGATTCTAAGTGACAGCGATGACGATGACCCTTCAAAAACGCAACCGCCTCAACAGGACGACAACCAAGGGACACCGTTTGACGACGTTCTGAATCCATTCGATGATCTCCTTCCCAGAGAGCACCGTGCTCCTTCCCCCGTCTTCAGCGGTACACCACAAGCAAGAACCTCGGCAATGGTGGGTGGATCTCTATGCTATTGTCCTTTTTATATCTACGAATAATTTTCACACTTTCTAAAAGACCTCTGCCTTACACGCAGGATCTGACAGAAGATCAAATCGAAAGGATAAACCAAAATCGTCGCTTGGCCGAAGAACGCCGTCGCTCGAGATTAACGCAACAACAAGATGGTAGAGTTTTGTTTTCTATACCCGTCGGGCATAAATTGTTGATACCATAAGAAACGATCAGTCGCTTTCCAAACGAACTTTCGTTTACGTTGTTTCAAACGATATGTAAGGAGCGTTCAAAAAGAAACGGGATGTGCATGCCGGTGACAGGATGGCGACATCGTTGAAGCACGTCGAATGGCCCACTGTCTCGATCATCAGCAGCACTATTCCAAGGAAGGGATTGAGTACCTGGCACGAGGGGTGGCTGGAGACGAGTCTTGGCGTCGTCAGTTCGAAATAGAATCGAAACGACAAAGTCTCCAGTGGAAGCATCCAGAGTCGTCGTCACCACCACCAAAAAAATCCCAGGCAATGGCTCTGAGGGGCAAACGATTCACTTCGGACCACGACGATGTCAAGCAGTACACTATATGATCAAAAATATCCGGACACCCCTCACGGATCATCGATTGGCCCAATGTCACATGATAATGACTTGCACATCATTTAAATAGCTTCCCACACCTTCAGACACAACTCTGCTTGGACATTGGCAAGAATGGGTCATTCGGCAGAGCTCGGCGAGTTCCAACGTGGAACCATCGTTGGATGTCACCTATGCGGCAAGTCCGTGCGTGACATTTCCAGCCTTCTTCAGATACCCAAGTCAACAGTAGGCGATGTCATTATGAAATGGAAGACCCGGGGATCGACAACAGTTCAACAACGAACCGGTACACCCAAGAAAATAACAGACAGAGACAGTCAAGTGCTTCGTCGTGTCACCCGCAGCAACCGGAAGTCCTCGGCGGAAAAAATTGCCATGGAGTTTCGAAACGCCTCTGCAAACGATGCCAGTACCGTGACAATTCGTCGGGAACTGCACACGATGGGATTCCATGGCCGTGCTGCTGCCCACAAGCCCCACGTCAGCAGGGTCGACGCCAAGCGACGTCTGGAGTGGTGCAAAGCCCACAGAAACTGGACAATGGACCAATGGAAACGTGTAATGTGGACAGACGAATCTCGCTACACACTCTGGCAATCCGACAGACGAGTTTGGGTTTGGCGCATACCTGGAGAACGCTTCTTACCTGAGTGCACAGAGCCCACAGTCAAGTTCGGAGGAGGAGGAGTCATTGTGTGGGGCTCTTTTTCACGGTACGGACTGGGCCAGCTCGTTCCTGTGCAAGGAATCATGAACTCCGACCGTTATCTGAATGTTTTGGACAACTGCACTTCCAACGTTGTGGCAATTTTTCGGAAACTGGCCATTTCTCTACCGACACGACAATGCTCCGTGCCACAAAGCGAGACGTGTACAGCAGTGGTTTGCGGACTCAGGGGTCGAAGAAATGGGTTGGCCGTCACAAAGTCCCGACCTCAATCCTATAGAGAGTCTGTGGGATGAATTGGAAAGACGCTTGCGGGCCAGATCACATCGGCCAACTTCTGTACCTGAACTGATTCTCGCTCTTCGGGAGGAATGGAGGAACATTCCGGAAAGTACCTACCAACGTTTGGTGGAAAGTCTTCCCCGAGGGGTGGAAGCTGTGATTCAGGCAAAGGGATGTGCAACGCCCTATTGATTTCCATGAAATCGTGGCTAGAGCGCAAACGTGCATGTGTCCGGATATTTGTGATCATATAGTGTATGTGCGAGACGGCTGTTCACCGCCTTACGTCACAGTGGGACAAGTGCCTCGACAGCCAGGTTCCTAGGCCTCCGGTTCGTTTCTTTTTGAACGCTCCTCATAGATAACATTATGAAAGTTTTTTACGATACCAAAAATTTATGCCCATCCAGTATTTCCCGTTGATCTTGTTTAACAACGACATTTGATTTTCATGTAGAAGAGTCGCCTGCCGTTGCGAGGACTTCACCAGACGAAGACTTAGCAATACCTGGTACTTCAAAGGGAACCCTGTTTGCAACACCTAGTACGTCGGCGGCGACGGGTTTTGAAGATTTCGATGACATGCTGGACGACGATTTTTTTGACGAACAGTTCCAAAGCGTAACGACAAACGAAATGAGTGCTTCGACTTCTAAAGAAGAGTCCGAAGTGGTGGGTCTGGACACGATGATTAATTTAATTGAACAAAATAATTAACGATTTTATACAACAACTAACAAAAATATTCTTGTACATATCGAAATTTCTTTTTTAAATTTGATTAATAAATGCAATTCAATTTAACAAACGCTCCGAGTATCATTCTGGTTCGATTCCTTCTATTTCCTCCTCGTCTCCGCCGATAGCTCGCCAAAACGCCACGGCAACCTTCAAGGAAAAAACATTAGTATAAATTTATTGCCATCTCTGGGAATAGATGAGAAGGAAGAAGGAATTCACAATATCGTAGCATTTCTTATTCCAAAGAAGCGACGCTGGCAGCAGTTTTCCGAACTCTTGCACTATTGAAATCGGCCATCTTGAATCTAAGTCAATTTTTTTTATAATGGAAAGGGGGTCATGTGATATATCAAATAACATGAGCATTTTCTGACAATTTCATTCCTGTAAACAGATTTGAAGTAGCAGTTACGGTTCTCCGAAAACGTTCTATAGCACTTTGTCTGGAAACTATTTGTTTGCGAGTAATCCAATATCATGCAGTAGGGAAGCACGGTAGTTAGCAGACGATATTTTAGCAGTTCCAGCATTTCGACCCAACACTAGGTTGAGTGGTTTGTTCCATTAGTTGTGTACGCTTGTTTCCATTACTCTACATCTACTAGGAATAGCAATTTCAGAATGTTTGCGTGCTTTGACATATGCATTACGATTTACGTAAAAAATAAGTCAGGTACACGTATTCCAGTGCAGAATACACTGACATGCACCTAATGTGTGATCTTGCGGACGGAAATGCTGTGGAAGCAAGAAGACTCTACCAAGAACGCTTTCCGAATAGACGTTTGCCAAATAACCGAACATTTGCATCTGTCGATAGACATTTGAGAGAGCATGGTTCCTTTGGCCATCAAACAGACAAGCACCCGTCGTATTTCTTCCATGGTACACATTCCGCACTCATCCGTTTGGCGCATTCTTCACCGTCAGCTTTTGCATCCATACCACCTGCAACTGGTTCAGGCACTGAACCCAACGGACTATCCGCACCGACAATGATTTTGCCAATGGATACAACATAGTCATGCTGCAGACCCTAGTTGTCTCAGTCAGATACTTTTCACGGACGAAGCAACCTTCACCCGGACAGGAATCGTAAATTCTCACAACTAACACCATTGGGCAGATGCTAACCCGCACGTTACCAGAGCTCGAGCGCATCAAGAGCGTTTCTCCGTGAACATTTGGTGTGGAATTGTCGGAAATAACTTAATCGGCCCTTATGTGTTGCTGCCACGATTGACTGGGCGAACGTATCTTTTGTTTCTGCAGAATGCATTGCCAGAATTACTGGAAGATGTTCCTCTTTTGATAAGATCTAACATGTGGTTCATGCATGATGGCGCTCCAGCACATTTCAGCCATGTTGTGTGAGCACACCTTAATGCTGCATACACGAATCGATGGATAGGTTGAGGTGGACCTGTAGCCTAGCCTGCAAGATCACCTGACTTTAACCCCTTGGACTTTTTTCTGTGGGGTCATGTCAAAACGATCGTCTACAGCACAGAAGTTCCTAACATTATGGATCTGCGACAACGAATTGAAAATGCATGCCAAACCGTTCGTAATGCTGGCGACGAACTCTTCCATGACATCAGACGGTCGCTCATGCAACGAGCCGAAGCGTGCGTGCGAGCTGGTGGCGGGCACTTTGAACAATTCCTGTAATTTGGAGCCACGGGTTTAGTTGGCTGTATCGCGTAAATAAATCGTTTCCAGACAAAGTGCTATACAACGTTTTCGTCTTCTTTTGACCTGAAGAATATGTCACTAAATTTATTGTACAGAATTTTCAAACATCCTGTATAAGACGACCCCCTCAAAATTTGCAATTATTTCAAGAAAAAAAATTTTTTAAGTCAACACTGAACTATATGTACTCCCACACTATTGAAATTCTTTAAGGGTGTGTCTAAAAAGTCCGTCCAGTCGCGAAATTTTGGAGCCAACAGTTCAGTCACTGTCGAACCCGTCACAACGCTCATTTTGGAGTCAACAGTGACTGACTCGAAATTTTGACTATGTCCGATCGACGCGGGAACGATGCAGGCATACCCGCATCTTAAATTTTTTCCCCGTTTCGAATGACCCTCGATTCATAATGCGACCGGTCACGCTAATCGCGATCGGCTTTGGATTAGCGGTCGCAATTAGCGCGTCCGATTGCGTTATGAATCGAGGGTCGTCCGAATCAGGAGAAAATTTAAAATGAATAAAGTCAGCTACGTATGCCTGCGTCGTTCCCGCGTCGATCGGAGTAGTCAAAATTTCGAGTCACTGGTGGCTCCAAAATGAGCTTTGTGACTGGCTTTGACTTGTCGTGACCGATCGGACTGTTTAGACACATCCCCTATGTTTTTAAGTTGTTGTGCGATCTGTTATTCTTACGAAGCACGTGGAAAACAAGCAATTTCATTGGATAACTCCGTGGCTATCCGCCTTGGTCTCGTTTTCCTCTAATGGCTGAACGCTAAGACTAATGGGATAGTAATGGCGACTTAAATCAGTATTGCCAACTTCACGGATTCAATGGATTCTAAGACGACCCCCCATTTTTTGCCCTCTAAATTTGAAAAAAAACAAACCTCGTCTTAGATTCAGGTAAATACGCTAACGTATTCAACATGGTGTTCCTCTTCGTCAAGGCACATTTGAAGGCAATGAATCCAATTGTCGTGCATTCGCAGAGCCTTAGAGCAATATCGACAAGATCCCTCTTTTGCACAAGGTATCTTGTTCAGTGGTGAAGTCAACCGCCACAACCACAGGTATTAGAGTGACCAAAATTCACACTGGATCGGACCTTCCAAGGTAGTTGTGATGTGGTGCTGTGGAATATGGGGTACCCGTGTAATTGCTGCAAGAAGTGGCGTTTCCCTCACTTCTGAATGAAGATGGCAGCTTTCCCTCTTCCTTTCAACAGTATGGGGCTCCACCACACAACGCTGCAGATGTTTGTCAGTGGTTAGATGTTCATTTTCTTGGTCATTGGATTGGCCGGACTTTTATCTATGGAGGGTCGTTTAAAGCAGCTTGTATATGCGTTCCATCTCCAGCAACGCATTGAAGCACCGTGTGCCAGCATTTCAGCAGAAATCATTCTGCGAGTGCATGACGATTGGATTCGGCGCCTTCAAATGTGCCTTGGCCAAGAGGGACACCATGTTGAACACATTAAATGACTGTAAACCTTTATGGAGAACAGTCCAGCCTGTAATTCCAAACAAAATGGGTTGTAACTTTTGAACCGTACCTGCTACTTCAAATCTGTTTACAGAAATGAAATTGTCAGAAAATGCTCATGTTATTTGATATATCACATGACCCCCTTTCCATTAAAAAAAAATCGACTTAGATTCAAGATGGCAGCCAAGTTCGCTTTCATTTTCTGTTCTTCCAGCCAATTATTCGTTATTAGGTCGTATGGGCCGTATGGGTTGCTTCTTCAGGGGGGGGGGGGGAGTTAAAGCTATGAATTCCTATTCCCTGCTCATCTATTCCTGAAATCATACGAAAATTTCAATTAAAAGATACAGTCCTCCCTTGAGTCAACTACGTAATTCCGAGCCCATACTAACTCCGCCATTTCCTGGCTGGGAGAAATTCAAATATTCGGATCAACACAAGGAAAGGGAGGGCAACAGTCAAATATCAGGTCGTTGCATATCGAATGTCGGATTGCAGAGGTCATCTAGAAAGGACACCTTCACACGTGCTATTTGAAATAGCCCGCATTGCAATCAGATCGTTGTCGCCAATGATCTGGCAGCTTCTCGAGCCCTCTCCGACAGAATCCATGGTCACGGGACTCGATAAACTCCCGGAATGCGTTTTCGACGTCTGCTTGGGTTAGGAAAATTGTCCACGCTCTGGAAAAGATGGTAATCGGTAGGGGAGGGTGTGGTAACCCTCATAGCCCAGAGCCTGTAGCGCCTACACGGTCGTTCGTGGAACGTGCAGACGTGTGTTGTCATGCAGGTTGTTCCTGACACAGTTCACGACAGTAGGTCACAGCGTTGATAGTCTCCCCCTGCTGTGAGACCCATGCACTACACCGAAGATGTTCCTCCAAACTGTAACCGTGGGCTTCCTGTGGGACCCATTTGTCCTGCTTTTTCACTTTGCTGACACTTGACGCTGATACAGCATAATCCCCTGCAAGGTCCTGAACAGTTTTTGACGGGTCCTCTTCTTCAGATCAGTGTCATTCAACAAGTTGGGCAGTCTGCCGGTGGCTCGTTTGCCAGGTCCGTCATTCCCGCCCGGAATTTTCAGAACCAACGGACAGTACATTCGTTCATGGTGCCTACACCGAATACCTTATTGATGTTTCGAGAGGCGTTGGATGCAGTGCGATTCAACCTGAACTCGTAATGCATTATCCCGCATAATTCGTATGAAGTCATGACTATCTGCGCTTGCTTCAAAATAGCGCAGACATGCAAATTTCAGGCAGCTGATAGGTTTATCTCTGGGAACGTACCACTTTGTTATGGGTACTTGCTACTGAACGTGGAAACAGTGCCGAAGCGCAGAACCCACCTCGAAATCCGACATTTGATATGCAATAATAAAAGGTAGTACAAGATGCGATCGAAAAGTTCGGTGAAAGGTCCCATAGTTGAACAACCGAGCTGGTTAGGATGTTGGACTCACACCGACAGAATTAGAGATATGCAAACTAGTACCCCACAACGTCCAAATCATGACGATGAGTGAGAAGGCGTGTCGTTGCAAAATGGAGCAACATGTCAACATCAACTTTTCCTTCAACAGGCCTTCCAAAGATGCTTGCAACAATGGCAAGAGCGGCGGGAGAAGCATGTGCAGTCCCAAGGAGAGTACTTTGAAGGGGAAGTAATGTTTAAATCCTACAGATGAATCAAAGGTCCGACATACTCATACACACCTCCTAGAAACCGGGTGTTTCATAGGCTTTGACCAACTTGTTAGTTGAATAACTCGTCAGCAGGTGGAGCTAGTGCCATGGAAGGAAATGGGTTAGGCTTATTTTCGACGAGACTGAAAAAGATCTTCATTTCAAACTTGAAGGATCGACACCTGAGACTAAAGGAAACTGAAGTCGCTAGACCACTTCCTGAGTGTTTCGGCAGGGCTCTGGTCACAACGATAAAAAATCGTGACCAAAAAAAACACGCTCTTCGACTGAATATCGAGACACTTTGATATGAACAACTGCAGTACTGTATTCATTGAAAATAAGCCTAATCCATTTCCTTGGACTTCCTGCATGTTTGTACAAACTTTCACGGCACTAGCTCCACCTGTTGACGAGTTATTCATAGCCTATGAAACACCCAGTATATACTGGGTGGGCAAGAAATAACGTGAGGTGTTCAGAGCTCGCTAGCGGGAATTCTATTAGGCCAAATGCAGTACATTTTGGTGTATATACTTAGTGGAACATGCAGTTTCAATTTCTGCAAAAAAAAAAAAAAATAGTACCAAAAGTAGTCATAGGGGGCACTTATTTCAAGAAAACAATGAATATCTAATTGTCAAATGTGTTTTAATATGACCACCAGTGTGCTATTCCAATAGCTGCATGCGGTACACAACATTAATTAGTCTGATAAGTACCGTTATTTGATCTTTTAAGGTTGAGAGGTCAGGAACATGTGCTTGATACACAAGGCTTTTCAAATATCCCCATAACCAAAAATCACAAGGGTTGAGATCAGGCGACCTGGGTGGCCATACCGTGGGAAATGCACGACTAATTATTCTGTTGTCTGAAAAACGTTCTCGCAACAAGATCTGCTGCACCTGAAGTCCGATGTGCGACGGCGCACCATCCTGCATAAAAATGGTAGAATCCAGACAACTCTTTTCCTGCAATCGTGATATCACAAAATTCTCAAGCATATCGGCATACCTGGCAGAATTGACGGAACAAGTCATTGGTCCACGGGGACGGATTTCTTCAAAAAGGTACGGGCCGATGATGAAAGAAGCAGTAAAGCCGCACCATACTGTTAGTTTCGGTGAATGCATAGGAGTTGGCAGACACACTTGTGGATTTGATGCAGTTGTGGGTATTGATATCACCATTCAAATAAAAATGTGCCTCATCACTCCATAAAATTTGCCATGGCCATGCATCATCCACTTCCATACGCGCTAAAAATCTCAACGAAAAGTGAGTTCGGGTACTTCATCTCCAGGAAGCAAATGTTGAGCAGGTGTGAGTTTCTAGGGATAAAATGTCAATATCTTATGCAATATTTTCCTCACCGTCGAATATGGGATATCTGTTTGGCGTGCTATTGCGTGTGCACTGCTGGTACCCTGCACAGTAGTCGTCTCCTGTTCCACAACAGCAGTTGCAACTTCTTCAACGTGTTGCTGCCCGATTCGTTTGCATCCCCGGCCTGATTACACTCCTAGAGTTCCGCTAGATTCAAATCGTTCAATCATTTTCCATAAGTTAGTTATGTTCATCGGTCCTCTTCGTAACGTTTTCAATCGCCGGAATTCACGAAGGGCAGCACTTGCATTGCCGCTCTTCTGATAAAACAACTTGACTAATAACGCCCGGTCAGGCAGAGTAAGCATCATCGTCAGACCATTCGTTCGTGAATGATGGGAATCCTCAGCCTTACCTTTTAATGTCATGATTGCTGAACACGGAATGCGCTTATGCAAATGTATTCATTGTTTTCTTGAAAAAAGCGCTCCCTATGGCGACTTTTGGTACTTTTTTTTTTGCAGAAATCGAAACTGCATGTTCCACTAAGTATATACACCAAAATGTACTGCATTTGGCTTAATAGAATTCCCGCTAGCGAGCTCTGAAAAGGCCGCCATATCCATCCCCTTTTGATCATTCCACTCAGGGCTAATTGATCTTGCTTCATTTTTGCCCCGTTTCGTATCTCTATTGCGCAATACAAAACGCTGCAAACCTGTGTTTGTACTCATGGATTAAGTAAAGCAAGGCTACATGCTTGTTGTCAAAGTTCACCGTTCCCAGTGAAAACCACCGAAATACGCAGACTTCCCTCTTCTGACTCGTTTATGCTTCAAGTGATCTCTATCTTTCACTGAATGCCATTCCCTGGATTATTTTCCAATCATCGTCATCACTATCTTAGAGCACCCATTGGCATCTAGCAGCTTCTGCCAACCTGTCTCCAGTGATCAATCCCTTGGCTGTAAAACTTGCCGGCCTTGGACTCGAAGAAGTCAGTGAGTGCCTTTTGCAGGTCTGTATCATTGGCAAAGGATTTTCCACGAACATGGTTGCCCCGAGAATGAAAAAGGTGATAATCCGTTAGAGCAAGATCTGGTGAGTCAAGTGGATGACAAAAAGTTTCCCAACCAAACCGCTTACATGTGACCAGGCATTGTCATGAAGGAAGAATACCCCTTTGTTGGCTCCTTCTACTGCAATGCCTGTTGCACACGTTCAACTGCTGGGAGTGCAGGTCCCCAGTGATGGTTTGGCCAGTTGATAGCAGCTCGTAGTGAACCATCAGGCGTCTACTCCACCAGACACTCTAGACTATGGGGTTGATCAGAAATAACAAATTCTCCCGACCTGAATTTCTGGAACCAGTGCCTTGCGGTGCGTTCATTCACAGCATCATCCCCAAATCAAAGACACATTCGGCAACTCGACGCCGCTGCTGACAAGCCCCGCTTGAAGTCATAGAGCAAACAACACCAAACCATCTCCTTCGATACCACCATTTGCCTTCACTTCTGCATGAGATGTGATTGATGCGAATATCCAATAGCCCTGTATTTATACATGCTAACCCTTCTGCTCCCCACCCTGGCAGAATTTGGACCACACAGTACACTCACTTGCATATCTTCTATGACAACATATAAAGCTCTGCGAATGTACGAGAGTGGGCTGAAAACTAATGCCTCCAAATTACTTTTTTTTCAAATGATGGCTTATTTTGTTCTCTTATCAATGCATTATTCACTTTTCAACACAGTCCCCTTCTCTGTCCACACACTTTTGCCAACGTGACACTAGTCGTGACATCCCGTCGGAGAAGAAGCCATTTGGTTGTTTTCGACACTAGGATCGAATCACGTCTTTCAGCTCGTCATCAGAGCTGAATCGATGTCCTTTAAGCGATTCTTTAAGCTTTGGGAACAAGTGAAAATCGCTGGGAGCAAGGTCAGGGCTGTACGACGGATGCACTAGAACCTCCATGAACTTCAGTCGCTTCCTGTGTATCTCGACTTGTGTGCGGACGTGCATTGTCGTGCTGCAGAATAGGGTCCATACCCTTCCAAACTCGGAGCAACTGGGCGCGAAGCTTCTCTAGCGTTTGCACGTACTGTTTTGAGTCGATCGTGGTTCCTGGTTCCAAGAAGTCAAGGTGGACGGTCAACATGACTTTCCATGCTGACTCGACAACCCTGAACTTTTTGGGACGTCGAGATGTTGCATGACGATATTCCAACGATTGTCGTTTGTTCTCTGGGTCAAAATGATGTGCCCACGATTCATCCCCCGTGAGAATGTGCTGCAGAAAAGCCTCACCCTCACGCTCGTACTGGGCCAACAGATCCTGGCAAACGTTCTTTCTCTTCTCTTTGAGTTCAGGAGTGAGCATGTGCGGTATCCAACGAGCACACGCCTTACGATATCCCAGCAACTCGGTTATGATAACGTGCTCTCTCTCCTTGGAAATTTGGAGTGCTGTAGCGATGTCATATTGCTTAATTCCGCGGTTGGAACGAATCGTTTGATTGACACAAACTCGATGTTGCTCGTCTGTTGCCGTGATTGGTCGTCCACTGTGGGGTTGATCAGCTAGGCTAGTCTTTCACTAATCTTGCCCATCTTCTCACTGTACTGGCGTCAAAAGTTGCATTGCCATATACAGCTGTTATTTGGCGATGAATTTGGACAGGATCGCAACCTTCAGCTGTCAAAAACTCAATCACTGTGCGCTGTTTCAACCTGACTTCCATGGAGGCATTACTTTTCAGCCCACCCTCGTACCATTCCAACCTTCAAGCCAAACCTACTTTCTTAAAAATACATTTTAACTTACCTTCTCCGCATAAGCTTTCCTCTCTTCAAAAGGTAAACTTTGCGCCTTCTCTAAAATATTATCGGAAAAAAAAAAAATCAATTTATCCCCTCTTAGTGTCGAATTTCCTTCAAAGTCCAACGATCTTCTGCTTTTACCTTTCATCTGATGAAACTGTTGAAATAAGGATTCAAACGAAGGCTCCGCAGAATCGCAATCGTCCAAAAGTTTACTGAAATCCAAGTCATTCGATATGGATTCTATTTCGACAAACATAAAAACACGCATCTTACTTATACAAACAACGACCGTTAGGGGAATGGAATGGAAGATACCTACGATAAACTAACCTGGAACGTCTACGTCTTTGCGGCTTGTATCTAAATGAACATCTTCGCTCTCGGTACCACTCTTTTTATCCTGAGATTCGGACAGATTCAAATCTTTAATAGTCTTTTCCATGGCCTCGACTAATGGAGAAAGAACGATCATCGTGTTTATTCTACGAAGAATCGTAATCATAAATTTAAAAAACATACGGATGAGTCATAAGTCCCTCTGGGCTTTCAGAAATCGGTAGTGTATAAGGAGCATTCAAAAAGAAAAACTTGCAGGAATTAGGAAATCTGAATATTCCAGTAATGTATGGTGAGGTGGTCTATCGTTTACGGTATGTACCGAACGCGGCCGCCATCTTAAGGCTGGTTCCCACTAGCGCGGAACCGCAACGGAAATACCGCGTGTGACGTAAGCAGAGGGGATTTGACGTCATACCGCAGTGTAAAAACCGCTACCGTCTAGAGTCGAGATGGATTCAACTTTACCGCGACGGCAAAATCCGTCGAGGTAGCGTCCACCAATGAAATCAGTGCTTTTGTGTGACGTTGACAATCTCCAAGATGGCGACGCGTTTGGATAGTATCTTTTTGGAGTGCAGCAATCTTAGCAAACATTATCAAGTAAACAGCAACACGCTTGCGTGTATCTTCGTCCATTTTTGTATATTGGCAAAGACTAAAAACACTTTCTCCATTTTTTTTAATGCGTCCATTAAGAGAAAACGCTAACCGGTCGAAGAGACTCTTAGCTAAACGATAAGCGATCGAAGAGACCCTTGGGCTACAGCGTAACGTGCCGCGATAGTGGGAACTGATCGGCGGAATTACCGCTGTGCTTAACCATGGAAAGGGGGTCGTGTGACATATCAAATACAACCTCTGACAATTAAGTTTGCTGAATGACGTCATAGTGCTAACGGTCGTAAGAGTGCGCCACCGTCGTATTTTTCCTCGGACAGGTCGAAACTTGTTTAAACAAATTTGAGAGAATCAGCGCTGCGAGTGTATTTATCGTGTTTAAACAGGACATTGAAGAGTCAAGGTGTAGTGTGCGCGGTCAAAACCCAATATGGATCAGCGAACGAAAGAGACTCATGAAATGGTAACAGCACTTTAAATTGTGTTTATGAGTGGTTTAAACGGTTCCGAGGAGGCCCGAACACCGTGGAAGATGTTCCCCGAAGTGGCCGGACATCCAACGTAATGATACGAACTGAAGGCTATCCCTAAAAACGACTATGTCATGAGTTTCCAGGACTTGTACAGTCGTTCCCAGAAGTAAGGATAGTAACTGCTGTTTCATGTAAGCCAGCAATCCACTCGCAATATGACACCATTCACCGAACTTTATTGTCACAGGTTATAATATGAGCATGTTCCAACATTTTCATTCCTGTTTACCGATTTGAAGTACCAGTTACGGTTCAAAAGTTACGACTCATTTTGTTTCATTTTGTAGCAGATAACTGAAGATGGCCTTTGACCACGGAGGAGAGAACCGAGATCATTTTGAGTTTGGAGAACGAAGTTTCCGTCTCATAGTTGCAAATTTTAACAACCAGCCCCCAGAAAGACCTCCAATTTCACACAACACTGTCAGGTGCTTAATTAAGAAATTCCGACATGAAACTGGGACTATGGTTGACAAGGCATGGAGTCACCGTCTAATTAGTGCTACTGACTAGACAACCTCAAGAGCCCACGACGCAGCACATGGAATCAGCCAGTCGCCGATCGTACAAATCCTTCGTGCTCATCAATGGCATCCATTCAAGATTCAGATACTCCTGCACCTAGAGCAACATCGACAAGATCCCTCTTTTGCACAAGGTATCTTGTTCAGTGGTTAGATATTCAATTTCCTGCTCATTGGATTGGTCAACGTGGTGCTGTGGAATGACTTCCCAGATCACCTGATCTCGGGTCATTTAAAGCAACTCGTATATGCAGAGAAAATCAGAAACAGACACCATTTCTGCGTTGCTGCATTGAAGAAGCGTGTGCCAGCATTTCTGCTAGTGCATGACAAATGGATTCGGCGCCTTCAAATGTGCCTTGACCAAGAGGGACACCATGTTGAACACATTAAACGACTGTAAACCTTTATGGAGAACAGTCCAGCCTATAATTCCAAACAAAATGGGTTGTAACTTTTGAACCGTATCTGCTACTTCAAATCTGTTTACAGGAACGAAATTGTCAGAAAATGCTCATGTTATTTGATATATCACACGACCCACTTTCCATTTAAAACAATTGACTTAGATTCAAGATGGCGGCCATGTTCGGTACATACCGTAAAAGATAGGCCACCTCACCCATAC
>JAHWFO010028161.1:45601-65412 GCA_023313115.1 Rhysida immarginata | reverse complement strand
TATAAAACGGGAACATCGATAAATCTTAAATTTCTAGTTACCTGTAGTTTCAGTGCAACGGTGACAGACTAATAACTGGACTTCCGGACTAAATTCTTTAATGAACACCATCCATTCTTTAACTCTGTCAAAACTGGATTCCTGTGAAAGACGTAAAGACAACATGTATGTTTCACAACAGACTCTCATATACAGGGTATCCCACAAAGGACCCCCCCAATTTTTAAAGTAAATATCTCCAAAACGGACATCGATAGATGAACGAAACGTGGCGTTTATTTCGAAAGCCATAAAAATCTAATACGGAAGTTTCGAAATTAGTTACAAATGTTGCCGACAGGTGGCGCTGTCATCTGTAACTACGAGGGTGGGCTGAAAAGTAATGCCTCCGTGGCTGTAACTTTTTTATTTGTTAACCGATTTTCAAAATTCTTTTTGTATCCGATACTCCCATTTCTCCGCTACGTAATGCACTATTCACTTTTCAGCATAGTCCCCATCCCTTTCCACGCATTGTACCGACGCGTAACTAGTCGGGTGAACGCAACTCGTGCCCCTTAAGGTGCTCTTTCCTCTTTGGGAAGCGGTGAAAGTCGCAAGGTGCAAAGTCTTTCATTTTTGAACTGCAGATTTTCATCTCTGAACTGTAGGCGCTGCAACCCCCTCTGTGTGTGGCAATCGTGTGCAGACGAGCGTTATCGTGCAGCAGAAGAGGATCCAAAGCTGCCGTTCAATCCTCGTGTCGACACGACAACCCCGGAATTCCTCTCCGACGGGTTCACCCGACTAGTCACGCGTTGGTACGATGCGTGGAAAGGGATGGGGACTATGCCGAAAAGTGAATAGTGCACTACATAGCGGAGAAATGGGAGTATCAGATACAAAAAGAACTTTGAAAATCGGTTAACAAATAAAAAAGTTACAGCCATGGAGACATTACTTTTCAGCCCACCCTCGTAATTCAGAAACTTCCGTAGGAGATTTTTTCATTCTTCTATCGATCTCCGTTTGAGATGTCCGCTTTTAAAATCGGGGAGTCCTATATGGGGCACCCTGTATAATCAATCTTTCATTATCTTACATTTAATAATCACCAGTTTGCTGTCAAAATGGATAACCACAGCCTGAACGCTTTCTGCAAATTCTAAATTTCCAATGGTCTTCTCCTTGGCGGTGCAGAGGTGAATGTCTGCCGTGTAGTACTTGGTTTCAATGCACCAAGGATAAGCTTCGATCGAATCAACCAGGGCAATTGGTGTCGGAACATCCTTGTCACCTAAAATGGCTTTACGTACAAACACAGCACTTACTTTTAATAGGTACATGACACTTAATACATTCAATTTACAGGAATAACATTTTAAAGTACGAGGTGCGTTCAAGTTCTAAGGTCTCCAAATTTTTCTCTGACAAAATACTTAACCCAGAAGTTGTAAACTACTGTTACTTCTAAAAAATTGGTAGAGAGACTTTACAACACAACAAAGGCAGAACAGAGTTTCCGACTAGTTTCGCCATTTATTCCTGGCTTTATCAAGGATACACACAAGAGGGCATAAGCCTTTATATACAGAAAATATGGTACAGAATGAGAACATGATTGGATGAAGAAATAACAAATAGTAAATAATATAAAGTGTACAGTGGCGACATTGAAAGGAGAATGGTTGGATAGGGAACCAATAACAATGAAATTATAAAGAAACCTTGAGAGGAAAACTAATTGAAATATAAAGGAAAAAGTGATGTCATAACACAAACAAAATTGAAAACGCGGACCTAGAAGAAGACTCATCCGGAGTTAACGTAAACTAAGGTATCAATAAAAAATGGAAAGGAAAGTAAATCTGCAAATTTGAAAAATTACAAGATATCGGATAACGAATTTAAAATTGAATAAATATCAAAAACGGTTTGGCAATTGAGGAGGTGATCTGGAGAGGAGATCTTAGCTTTAAAGATCTCAATAGCTTCGAGAGTGGCAGTCTTGAATGGGTCGTTGCTTAGATGGAGAACGGTCATGATTTCACTTTGCTCTTTGGGGGCATGTCCCGTGCAGGCGAGGTGGTGTTCTTTGTTTCTTTTGTTTGTGTTATGGCATCACTTTTTCCTTTATATTTCAATTAATTCTCCTCCCAAGGTTTCCTTATAATTTCATTGTTATTGGTTCCTTATCTAACCATTTTCCTTTCAATGTCGCCAGTGTACAATTTATATTATTTACTTTTTGTTATTTCTTCTTCCAATCATGTTCTCATTCTGTACCATACTTTCTGTTTATAAAGGCTTATGTCCTCTTGTGTGTATCCTTGATAAAGCTGGGAATAAATGGCGAAACTAGTCAGAAAGTCTGTTCTCCCTTTGTTGTGTTGTAAAGTCTCTACCATTGTTATCGATAGAAACAGCACTATGGACCCCTTACTCAACGATTGGTCTTAATTAGCCAACCAATAATATTGTTTTTATTTCTTTTCTATTATTGGTCTGCCTTGCATTTCTCTCGCTATATAAACCGCTTTCTTCGGTTTCTAATCAGTTCACTTTGGGTTTTCCCAGGGAGGTGCAACTCATAGCTTTTTCCGTACTATCTGCAAAATTCAAGATGGCTGACTGGTCAGGCAACTCTACTCGCACTTAGCTGAGAAAGGCAGAGCAATCAGAACAAAAGGTTTAAATAGTTTCAGTTTTCACGCCATGGATTTACAGCGTATTTTCTTATCTTTAATCTGCAATTACACTGAAATCTAATTTAATAAATAATGAAATATGAAATAGGACACTTATTTATGGGCAATGATGTACACTTTATTTATGGACAATAAAGACATTGTAGTTGACAAAGAACAAAAAATCCCAAATCGAATATTTATATTTGGGCAAAAGGACTAGTTATTAAATATTATTAATTGTCAGTTAATGTTGAACAGTTACTATCTCAGTTTAATGCCGTGCATTCATAACGCATGTTTTAAAAGCAGTTTCAGTTTGTCTAATGACATTGATTTGCTCTGATATTTTAAAGCATGGTGTTATTACAAAAAAAAAAGTTTAAAGAAGCTCAATGATAAAAACTGAGTTCACGAGAATCATAGGGATCAATTTTTTTAATCCTATTGAAAATCGCATGCCTATAACGAAGACCAAGCCTCTATTCCTTCCATACATTTCTTTGTTTGCAAATGTAATCTACATTACATTTATTTGGTTTTTCATGCACTAAAATATTTCTTAAAATTATAATTACGATATCCTATTCTGATTTTTTCCTCATTTGAAATTTATAACCTAATCCTTCCAGAACGGTTTCACTTTCTTTTTACTGGGATCACATGACCGCGCTTCAAATTCCGGCCATAGAATTCTACTTCTTCCTTGTTCCAGCCTTTAAAAGAACCCGCCTTCAAACCGGGAAAATACTACCGTAAATACTGTATTAAGCGCCCGGGCGCTTATTTGCAAAAATTCAGCAGACCCCCAGGTGCTTAATGCAGGCGGGCCGGTATTACAGGTCCGGCGCTTATATAATTCTGCACAACTGTGATGGATACCATTATGCAAAATTCTCGCCCATCTCCTTCATCTTTTCTAAAGTATCATACTGTGTTTTCCATTCCCATTAGGATCAATGCTAAATTGCTTGGCTGTAGCCTCTGTAGAATGGTTTTCAGCCTACTTTACTGTTGCGAGATTAAAATTGATGCTATAACTGTGAAGTTTTCATTTTTCATCAGCTATGTTGCTTGACTGAATCCAAAATTAAAAGCAAGAAATTAGAAGACAATCGTGCTGGTATCTAATTTCCGGTTTAGCAGCGGCATTTGGGAGAGCAAACATTCCCGTGAGAAAGCAGCAAGAGAAGAAAAATACACGAAATGAACTAAAATAAGCGCCCGGGCGGTTATTGAAGGTCCGGCGCTTATTTGCAAAAATTCAGCGGACCCCCGGGCGCTTAATACCTGCGGGCCGGTATTTCAGGTCCGGCGCTAAATACCGTATTTACGGTATGTATTGGTATATTGCTATGCTTACAGTAGACATGAGAAAAAAGTGAATACAATTCAATTTTGTTTCTACATTCGAGCAATCTAAATATATTCATAAACTGTAATAACTTATTATTTCGCATATATACAAAAACTAAAAAAAAAAAAAAATCACAAGTTTTATTAAATTTTTCAGTCAATTGTGCATTGAGTTTTAGCTTGTCGTTTGCTATTTATGACTGACTAGGATTGCAGCGCCACCGGTGGCGCCCTATCCGTTGACGAACAGTTTTTTCAATAGACTTTCCTCCTCTGGTATATATCTATCTCTATGGGTTTTCCACGTGTTCTCCTTGGTTCCTGCCGAATGATGAGAGCTTTGCTCTCGAAAAGCGCTTCCTGGTTGTATTTTTCTGTTTTTTTGTTTTTGTTATATTCTTTATTACTTTTGTTGTGGTCAAAGAGCCCTTCTTTATACTTAATGTCGATTTGGGCTTTATAGGACAGCAGGCACCTGGTCACCCTGTTCCTATCTGAGCAAGCTGTACCTTATCTCAACTTAACTTTGTACTAAAGAAACAACTACACCAAAAACAAGACTTCAGCTTGTCACTCGCTGTGTTCATTTACGTAATGTTGCGCACTGTTCACCATGCTCTCCACAAGCTACGTTAGGTTAGGTTAGGTTAAATACCAAACATGTAAAATGAGAAAATTCCTTTAAAAGGTTTTTAAAGTAAAACATCTAGACAAATAGGTTAGTTTCATTTTCCACACATTTTATAATAACATAAGTTTCATGCGAGCTGTAAATTGCTCGTACCGCTTTCTATAGCATAAAGTTAAGTTGAAACAACAATGAATCAGCGAAAAGCAGCATAGGGGGGCGTTACCATTTCATCCCTGTTAACATTCGTCAACACTTTACGCTTGCTTGTCTCAAGTCCCCGATCAACAAACCATGACTTTACTTTTACTTTAAACTGGGAGTTAAATAGAAATATTTCAAATCAACAGATTATTATTACTATTATTCGTTTAACTTCTGCTCCAAATAATATTAAAATAGGAAAACAAAATCCACACATTTCGAATTCTCATAAACCGTGTTTACGTTCCTTCCTTCCTAACATAAGGTTTGCCGGTTTGCCAATGAAGTAGCAGTAATTTATTTTTGTTACACAGAAATATGCAAAACTGCTAATTCATATATTTTAAAAAATAAACCCATACAGCTAATTAACATACATTTAACAAGATTCTTTGGTTCCTCTTCGCAGCAACTCACCACCAACGCACAAGGTCGTGCCATCTCGATTCAAAACAAAGACGCCATTTTTAATGACGACGCTTCTTCGGCAGACTTTTTGTGATCCGTGACAGACCAAAAGTGTGAATAGTTTTTCGTGATTAAGAAATTAATTAATTATGGAAAGAAAGAGTAATATTTTTATAACGCTTTATTAAAAAAAAAAAAAAAAAAAAAAAAGGCAAAGCACGCTCTATGCCCAGCATCACTATCACCCACTGAGATGACAACCTTACCTTTGATGCTTTGATGGCGGACAATCTTCTGCCATACGAATTTCGATTCAATGAAATGTAAATCTGTATTCATTTGCAAATACTCACATTAAAATCGTATATTTAACCCATTTACGTGTCAGTAAGTTGTCTCAAGAAAGGCTGCTATGTAGTAAAGCGATATCAGTGTAATTTTTTTGTTTCAATTTTTCTTATCATTTTTGGGTGTGTAAAATTATCAGAGGTGTGTTTGGAAAACCAATTTTCTTGCTCATTTAACCTCTGCCATTTAATACTTTTATGGAAAAAAAAAAAAAAAGCTGTACCTATGTCATGATTATTTTTGTTTAAATATTGAAGTTGTTAAATAATAATAAAAAATTAATATCTTTGTATTCTTCTTTTATAATGTAAAAATCAGGAAACTAAAATATATATAAAAAAAAATAATAAAATATAAAATCTTGTAAACATTCCAAGGAGGAGCTTTATCAGTGAAGCAGAAACACATTTATACAATTACTTGCACAAAGGATTGCTTCCTCTGTCGTCTTTCCACTTTTTCTCAATAGTCTGCTAACTCTCCATTATTTCCAGTTACTGATCATTTTTAAAGACTTTCAAGAAATTGTTAAGTACTAAGAATTCTCTTTTCTAAGAAAAGCATGAATAACAGGAATTATATGCATTGTTACAAATATATTGTTGGTCCGTGCAGAGTGTTTGTGAATTGCGTGTTGATACCTATTGTTGCACAAACTTTGCCTTGCATTGTTGGTCATGAGATATTTCTCATTAATATGCTCTGCCATAACCATGAATATTGATTTTTTATCGATAATTTTTATTTTTTCGAAATCTGAGGTAGACAGTGACCCTCCTCATGCTTTGAAGGTCAAGTATGCAAAATTTCATCACGATCGAAATAAAACTGTAGATTTGTATAAAAAACAAACCAACAAACAAACATCCTTCTTTATATAGATAGAAGATTAAAAAGAAATTAATCCCCCCTCCCCCTGAGTTGGGTAAGGGAAGTAGCAGATCCTGAAGTCATCTATTTTTACCCCTTCATCTGCACTTTTTACCTTTTCCCAAAGTTTTTTAATCAAAAATTAATTTTCTCGAACGTAATTTGTAGAAAATGTAATAAAGCTCCTACTTTCTTTCCTTTCTCATCATTTCCGAACGTATATCACAAGCCATATGTTGCCATACTTCTAAAGACCAAGTGACTGCCACCCCTGCAAATCCGACCCCAAAGGAACAACTGGGCCTAAACTTCATAGGAATCTGGATACTGAATTTCATGCCTTTACGTACCTAAACAGCACATAAATATGTTGTCCTCCCACCCTCGTAATTCTGACCCCAGTGTATCAATCAAAACCAAACTAAATAGTAGAGATGGACATGCCCAAAGGAAGCTACTTTCCGAATTTCAACCTTCTACCTCAAAAAATGTAGAAATTATGAAGTGGAAGGAATAACATTATAAAAACAATAAGTAGCTCCATTCTTCCACTACTTAATATAAAAGATTATGAGCACTTGAGCAATTGTGGGTCAACAAAGCGATTTAACGTGCACACGCTGATGTCAGTAATGCTTAAAAGATGAACAAAAGTAACAATGCATTCCTTCTCGACAAATCGATTGTTATATGACATGCCATTATCTTGGTATTTTTTACACTCACTGTTTTAGCACGTGAATTCGACTCGAAGGGGTCCACGAAAAATTCTGAGAACTTGATACGGTCGAGCTAAGACTTGGATGATCATATTTCTGAAAACAGAATTTGAAAAAAGTCAATCCGTTTTCAAGTTATCATGCAAATGACGGATGGACGGATAGATAAACGTACAGACCAAGGGGGCATTCTTTTAAGTAGCTTTTATGCTAAAGCTCCTAATAAACAACAAATGGATACTACTTTCAACTGTTATTTATGTTAAAAAAATTCAATCAGATGACTCCCCACTACCTCATCCTGAAGAGGTCCGCCTTCCACTGCAACGTGCTCTCGCACCGGAGTCAATAGCACAAGCAGTACCAACCTTGTTTAATACGGATAGAGTATGCCACATTGGAGTGGAAGGCGGACCTCTTCGGGATGAGGTAGTGGGGAGTGAGGGAACCAGCCAGGCCGCGCCGCATGAACACAGTCGCCCAAATTTGGCTCGTGCTACGCAGCGCCACGCCATTTAGCTTAGTTTGAGGTTCAATTTGCAGCGTTGCTTGCGATTTGTGATCCCCAGTGTCGTATATCACTTTAATCACCTGAATTTTGTCTACATCGTAGTGTAGTTTTTTGAAGGAGATAATTTACACCGTGTATATTTTACATTAAAAAAGGAGAATACAAGAGCAGTTAGAGATTACCTAAATGAGACATATCCTGGTCGTTGGATTGGTCGTGGCGGACCAGTTGCTTGGCCACCGAGATCGCCAGATCTCACACCGATGGATTTTTTTTTTATGGGGAAGCATAAAATCAATGGTGTACTCCGAACCCGTAGATACCGAAGAAGAATTGGCGGCTCGTGTTGTCGCGGCAGCAGGTGACATCAGCGACCGTGCTAATCGACTGTTTCCACGCGTACATCAATCCATCATAAGGCGTTGCGAATTGTGCTATGAAGCAAATGGCGGTCATTTCGAACAATCATACAGTAGATTGCTTGTGTTAATTGTTAAAAATAAAATAATCTAGGCCTACCAATGCACAGTGCGTCCCGGTGTCATATGATTGTTCAATGCAGTATTGGAAGTAAACGGAGCTGCGGAGACCCCATGTTCATATGACAAAAAATACTTCTAAGGACCTCTTCTGTCATCTCCCAAAAAATCTGTACTCAATTCAAAAACACCCTGTATATTTGCTAAAAGATACTTACATAGTAAGCACAATGTACATGGGATAGCAAGCACATTGATTGATGGGCATGGCTCACGAATTCACAGGGGTAACGGATTCTGGGAATGGACCATTAGACGTTGTGGGAAGAGCTTGGATAAGTGATTAATCAGAAATGGCACGTCGTCATGAGTCGACGTCTTTTGAACGGGGTATGATAGTAGGTGCCCGACGCATGGGATGTTCCATTTCAGCAGTGGTGCAGGAATTTGGCTTTCCCCGCTCAACTGTCTCCAGGGTGTATCGAGAATGGCTGGATGAAGGCATCACAGTCCACAACAGTCACCAAACCGGGCGTCCAGCTGCCCTGAATAATCGTGACTGGCGACACCTGGGACGAATGATTCAGAGTGACAGGAGCGCAACAGTGCAGCAAATCACAGACCAGTTCAATACTGGCCACACTAGAAACGTCTCTCGGTGGACAATCCGTCGGAATCTGCATGCCCTCGGGTTTGGCAGCCGTCGCCCTACACGGGTGCCAATGCTTACCCAGCGTCATCGGACACTCCGGCGTGCATTTGCCACCAACCATCTTGGCTGGACTCTGAAACAGTGGCGTAACGTCATATGAGTCACGATATCAACTGTACCACGCTGATGGGAGGCACCGTGTGTGGTGCAGAACTCACGAAACGATGGATCCCGCACCGCAACAGGTGGTGGTCTGTCAGTAATGGTCTGGGGTGCATTTTCCTGGTTTGGAATGGGCCCTCTGGTTATCCTGGACCAAACGTTGAATGGTCCACGGTATCGTCAACTCATCTGAGACCACCTGCACCCGTTTTTGACATTTCAACACCCTGACGACGTAGCAGTCTTTCAAGATGCCAATGCTCCACCACATCGCTCCAATGTCGTCCGTGAATGGTTCGAGGAGCATGCAGGAGAGGTCCAACGACTGAGCTGGCCAGCCCGGAGCCCTGACACGAATCCCATCGAGCATGTCTGGGATGCTGTTGAAGTCAGGCTCCGGGCACTGGATCATCCGCCCACGAACGGGCAGCAACTATCTTCGGCTCTGCAGACTATCTGGTGTCAATTGCCTCCAGAAGTGTACCAGGGACTTGCAGACTCACTACCACGCCGTATTGCTGCACTCCACAGGGGCAGAGGTGGCCCGACCAGATATTAAGTAACTATCCCATGAGTTTTGCTAACTCAGTGTATATACCATTGGTAAGCCAAAGTAAAAATTTCAATTAATAGAAAAGAGTGCCATAATAAAATGCCCAAGAAAGAAATAAAAAACAATTTTTTTTTTTATTAAAAAAAAAATTTATTATCATAAATAATTTCCACGTATATCCATTTTATATATTATAATGCGTCCAAAAAAATCTGTGCTCGCATTGAAGACGATTTTAATCGTTTTAACTGGCCGCGAACTGTTTATTGGAAAGCTGTTAATGTGTTAAGGATTTTTCCCTACTGGTATTGCAGAAAATGAGTTACTTATAATGAATGAATACAGTCGAAACCCAAGGTAATCTAGAATAACAGGTAGGTCCAGTTTGTCAGAAATGCTTAACGCGCATGCGTACTGTGACGTCACTGGATGACTTATGGCTTTACTTCCGGCAATGTGCGGTAGCCATTATTCTGGTCACAAAAGAAAACGTTTTCACGTAAAAACAAAACTCTTACGTTGTATTTCTGAAGAAACGTTTATTTGTAAACTTACTCTTTTATAAATTAATATTTCCTAACGCCTGCATAAATAAAGTTATTATGAAATGATATCGAAATTATTATCTCTGTCTCTTAACTGCCAACGGTTCCGACGAATCAATTTCGAAATCTTAACGAGGAATGATAACTAGGCCTAATGATAACGAGAAATACGTTATCGTCCTTGTCACTGTGTTCGCTTAGCTATCCGCACTTCGCGCGATGACTGATCATGAGACCAAGGTAAACGATTTTATATTTTAAAGATACCCCCTCCCCTTCTAACGAACTGATATATAACCCTTTTTCTATTTAGTCACAATAAATTTCACTTACCTTGGTCGCATGATCAGTCATCCGCGATGTGCGGATAGTTAACATTAAGCTTGTGTTCACATTAAAAAGATAATACGCAAGTACCTTTTACAATAATTATAAATTACGTTAAGTCCCTCCTTATAGTGGCATTATTATTTAATTAAAATATATAGTATAAAGAATGAGAATTGTGAAGGAAATGAACGAGTCGTCAAGTGTCGCTATCGCACGACTGCTTTCATTGCCGCCATGTTTTAGTTTCTGTTGAGGTTTCGATGTCATCCAGTGACATCAAAATACGCTTGCGCAGTAAGGCAATTTTTACCACTTCCGGCAAACTGACCCCCACCTTGTTCTAGATCACCTTGGTCGAAACCCATTAATACGAAATCACCGGGACCATAAATTTTTTTCGTATTATCCATCAACTCTGAGAACTTTCAAAATAAGCGAAGAAAAAATATTGCTATACGAGGGTGGGCTGAAAAGTAATGCCTCCATGGCTGTAACGTTTTTATTTTTTAACCGATTTTCAAAATTCTTTTTCTATCTGATACTCCCATTTGTCCTCTATGTAATGCACTATTCACTTTTCGACATAGTCCCCATCCCTTTCCACGCATTGTAACGACGCGTGACTAGTCGGGTGAACCCGTCGGAGGGGAATTCCGGGGTTGTTGTCGACACCAAGACCGAAAGACAGGTTTCACCTCGTCGTCAGAACGCAATTCATGCCCCTTAAGGCGCTCTTTCCTCTTTGGGAAGTGGTGAAAGTCGCAAGGTGCAAAGTCTTTCATTTTTGAACTGCAGTTTTTCATCTTTGAACTGTGGGCGCTGCAACCCCCTCTGATGTGTGGCGTTATCGTGCTGCAGAAGAGGATCCAAAGCTGCCATTCAATCCTCGTGTCGACGACGACCCCGGAATTCCTCTCCGACGGGTTCACCCGACTAGTCACGCGTCGGTACAATGCGTGGAAAGGGATGGGGACTATGTCGAAAAGTGAATAGTGCATTATATAGAGGAGAAATGGGAGTATCAGATACAAAAAGAATTTTGAAAATCGGTTAAAAAATAAAAAAGTTACAGCCATGGAGGCATTACTTTTCAGCCCACCGTCGTATTTTTTGGGACACCCTGTAGAGTAAAGCATATGAAAAATATGTCTATCTATCTTAAATAAAAGGATATTTGTAAGCTGTTATTATCTTCGGGGTAAAAATCGTCTAATTTGGAGAAAGAAGGAATCGCATCGGATATGCCTTCGATCCAACACTCCTTTCCGCAAAATCCTCCTTGAAATTGGATTTGCAATTCTTCTATGTTGGCGAGTTTGGGGAATTCTAATAAAATCCACTGTGGAGTTCCCTGAAGTTATTTAAAAAAAAATTAATTTTCTAAAAATAAAAATTTGGTTAATGTTAACTATGTGCACATCGCGCGATGACTGATCATGCGACCAAGGTAAATGAAATTTTTACTACGGTTATACCCAACAAAGATTGCCTATCTCGCCGCCACATTCGTTAAGGAATCATCATCAGTGTTCGTCTAAGTCACAGGAAGAACAAGTTGTGATTTTACGTTCACAGGTAAAAATCACTGATATCAGAGAGTAGCAATCAACAGTTAACGTGGAATCACGAGTTAGCTCATTACCGGCAAACCGTAGACGCGAAAATAGCAGCAGAATCATAATTTAATGAACTGCTCTTTCTTGTACTCAATTCCTTTCTCCAATTCTTTGAGTGATGTGAATTCTTGGTCCAGCAGAATTTCGAGCTGGATCCCTCTGTTTTCATTTTGTATCAGATTCTGCTTTCCTTATCGGCAAGTTGGCAACGCGACGATGATGGCCAATCCTTGTTCTCTAGGTGGTGTTGGCCGATCCCGGAGCCGTATCGTCATGTGACTAAACTAGCCAATCAGAAGTCAGAGCTGGGATCCAGCAAAAATTCTGTTTTTTACCAGTACGGGGACTGGAGACACTTCGAACTAGAAAAGGGGGTGTATATCAGTTCGCTAGGGGGAGGGGTCTGCAGAGCATAGCCCTCCAGAGGTAGGTCCCTGGATGGGTTACAGAGATACAGAATTTGATCTATAATGCGCGTTTTGGAGAAGGGAGGGGAATGGTGAGGTGCAGCAGTTGGTTAGGTATGGGTGTCGAGAGGGGAGTTCTTTAGACAGGGGTGGAGAATATTAATGCTTGGTGATGAATGGAAATCTGGGGGTGAGGGGATCGGATTCTATTGCCGGTGGTGGAGATAAACTAAAGCTGGGGGGTCACATTTAGTAGAGATGATTGGAACGAATTTCAGAGTCGAGTGTTGTAGGGCGGTGTTTTAATGGTTGAAAATAGGGGTTGAGGGACAGAGGTAAGGGGCATTGAGAGATATTAAGAGATATTTCGCAGATGATTCAGAAATCTGTTTTTAAAAATAGCTATTGAAGGAGAGGAACGGATTTCAGACGAAAGGCTGGACCAAAGTTTTAGATTGGAAGCGGAGACGCTTTCACACGACGCCACCACAACCGCGCCACCACCCTTTTTGGTGGAGTGTTCCTCGGTGGCATGCTCAGATTCGCCTGCCCCCAAGTGGCCACCAGAATTGAGTCACCCTTTATTCACGGAAATAAGCAAACACCCAGCTGGCGAACTGGCTCCACAGGTGTTTGCGAGGGGTGATATAGGAAATAGTCACCCTTTGTTCATGTTGCCCCAAAAGATTTGTTACTATGGAAACCCCCTTCCTCAGCTCCCCAACAGTGGTGGTGGTGCGACGTTGTGTAAAAGGCTGTACTGTCAGCAGTGTAACGACCCGGCCGCGCCACCATGGTGGCCTCGTGTGAAAGGGACCTATGTGTGGAGAGCACAAAAGGGGTGAAGTGACGGAAATTGTAAGGAGGGGAGCTAACGGGGAGAAAGGAAGACAAAGGTAAAGAGGTGAGTAAGAGATTGTTGAGGGCCTTACAAATAAAGGTTGCCAAGTTGAAGGCATAGAGTAAATGAATGGGAATAATACCCACAGAATTTGATGCGACACGGGAGAAGGTTTGCAGAGTTTCAGATAGATACGGAGAAACCATTTTTGAAGACGAAAAAGGCGTAGAAGGTTAGATTTGGTAGAGGAATCCCAGAATTGAATCCCGTAGGAAAGAGAGGACTGGAGTAAGGTATAATAGTAAGGTTCATGCATGATGGTGCTCCAGCACATTTCAGCCATGTGGTGCGAGCACACCTTAATGCTGCGTACACGAATCGGTGGATAGGTCGAGGTGGACCAGTAGCCTGGCCTGCAAGATCACCCGACCTTAATCCCTTGGACTTTTTTCTGTGGGGTCATGTGAAAACGATCGTCTACAGCACAGAAGTTCCTAACATTATGGATCTGCGACAACGAATTGAAAATGCATGCCAAACCGTTCGTAATGCTGGCGACGAACTCTTCCATGACATCAGACAAGCCGAAGCGTGCGTGCGTGCGAGCTGGTGGCGGGCACTTTGAACAATTCCTGTAATTTGGAGCCACGGGTTTAGTTGGCTGTATCGCGTTAATAAATCGTTTCCAGGCAAAGTGCTCTAGAACATTTTCGTCTTCTTTTGACCTGAAGAATATGTCACTAAATTTATTGTACATAATTTTGAAACACCCTGTATATAGAAAGAAGGATGTTTGTTTGTTTGTTTGTGGGTTTGTTTGTTTTTTATACAAATCTACAGTTTTATTCCGTTCTTGATAAAATTTCGCATACATGACCTTCAAAGCGTGAGGAAGGTCACTGTCTACCTCAGATTTCAAAAAAATATTAATTATTGATAAAAAAATCGATGTTCATGGTTATGCCAGGGCATATTAATGAGAAATATCTCATGACCAACAATGCAAGACAAAGTTTTTGCAACAATAAGTATCAACAATGGTGTCAACATGCAATGCACCAACACTATGCAAGGATCAACAATATATGTCTCATGACCAACAATGCAAATAAAAGTTTGTGCAATCTAGAATTCAATGCATAGAATTCCTGTTATTCAGGCTGTTCTTAGAAATGATCAGTAACTGGAGATAATGAGTTAGCAGACTATTGAGAAAGAGTGGAAAGACTACAGAGGAAGCCATCCTTTAGCTCCATGCTGTAGTGAGCAAATAGTAAGCATGTCAATGGAAGAATCGGCGACCGCTAGACTAAAAGTGATGAATGGCCAATTTTTGCTTCAAAACATCGAAAGAAGAAAGGAAATTGTAACAACATCAAGTGTAAATCTAAAGTAAGATTACGTGAGTAAAAAGTTATTTAGACTAGAAAGCATCCTTGGAGAGGTCCATCCATTGCAAGCCTTTAAAAATTTTTTTTTCGGTAAATCAAGTCCCAGTATTTCACCTAGAATGGATTTTTTTTTCAGTGAAGAGGTAAATTCCTATCTTTCGGATTTTTCTTAGAATGGATAGTCCCTTTGCTCTGTATTGTAATGATCGAGTTATTATTTAACCAATTTGGAGGTTTAATTTAGCTTTCGAGGTTGTTCTGTTTACCTACAAACGTAATTATCCTGGGCAACGCCGGGTCCTCTGCTAGTAAATAAATAAATTCATTTACCTTGGTCGCATGATCAGTCATCGCGCGATGTGCAGATAGTTAACATTAACCAAAAAATTTCCTAAAAAAAGGAATAATAACAATAATAAATTTTAAAAATTGACCCCTTCCCAAATTACCTGATCGGAATTCCAGCAAGTGTCATCGTTTTGATCGAAGATGTATTTTTTACCAAATTGTTTGATGTCTCGGTTGAGCACTGAACTTACCCTGGAAAAAACGAACATGGGTATTATTTTTGAATAAAAAGTAAACAAATGTTCTTCTTCTTAGGTCCTTTCTCCTAGGTGGTGGAGTTGACCTATCGAATGGGAGGAGGACACACTATCTTAGAGAGGTTGATAAAAGTTTAACCGCTGCGCTAGCAGATGCAAGAATTCTAGGGAGAATGTGAGCTTTAGAGAGGAAATCTTTGGTACAGGATAGGATTAGTGTTGTGACAAATACTTTTTGAAAGTATTTGAAATACAAAATACAAAATATGTGGCTGCAAATGTATTTTAAAATATTTCAAATACTTCCAGTCAAATGTATTTTAAATACCAAATACGTATTTACAAATACAAAAAAATACTTTTAGTTTACGATTTTTTAAATTTTTCTTCAATAACAGCAACTTTTCAAATCTGGCATCACTCAGACGGAAAATTCGCAATCCAGGCCCTGTCGAGAATATACAATTTTTTTTATTATTTTTTTAAAGATGTCGTTTATACAGGGTGTCTAGCAAAACGATTTCGTAAAATTCCCTGACTTTTCCTGGTTGATCCCGTTAATTGAACCCATAACTACAATACTCATTTCCAAAAAAGTTGGGACAGTGCAAAATATCTAGAAAAAACAAAAAGGGATGATGTAACAAAACTATCTCACTAATACAAAATAGCAGATACGTTTATGAAATGACATAAATATAGTGTGCACCAAAACATTTTGTATCGTGGCCGGGATGTTCATTTTGAATGGGGGTGTTGCAACACGTTCCAAAATAGTAGGGACATACGTTGTAGAAAGCGCCGTTAGTAGTGGAACCTTCCGAATTGTTCGGGAATAATCTAGAATGATGACGTCGTACTACATTCCGTATAAATAACAGTTGCCATCCGTCGTTCAGGTAACTTATTCGGAACGATGGGTCGAGGCAAGCCAGTTAGCGAAGATCTTCGTGTTCGAATCATTCAAGAATTCACAAACAACGTTTCTCAGCGTGCAATAGCCAGAAGATTTAACCTGTCATCATCTACAGTACATAATATTATCAAGCGCTACCGAGATAGTGGTGAGATCACAGTTCGGAAAGGCCAAGGTAGAAAACCTATTCTGAATGCTCGAGCTCTTCAGATCCTCCGACGTCACTGCGTCACGCATAGGAATGCTGCGATTACGGACATAGCCACGTGGGCCCGCGATTTCTTCGGGAAACCATTATCGTTGAATACTGTACGCCGGTGCATCCACAAATGCAAACTTAATTATACCGTGCACAACGGAAGCCATACATCAACAAACGACAGCAACTTCGCCGTCTGATATGGGCTCGAGCCCATCGCAATCGGTCCCAAGCACGCTGGAAGAACATATTGTGGTCCGATGAATCAACCTTTACGATTGTTTACGGAAATAATGGACGCCGTACACTCCGGACCAAAGACGAAAAGGATATTCCCGCGTGCTACAGGCGTTCGGTACAGAAACCACCGTCTGTCGTGGTCTGGGGCTGTATTAGTGGCCATGGAATGGGAGACTTGCACATCTGCAATGGCACCGTCAATGCTGAAGCGTATATACAGATCCTGGAACAAGCTATGGTGCCATCTAAGAGGCACCTGTTTGGACGACGTCAGTGTATATTTCAACAAGACAACGCCAGACCGCATGCAGCGCGCATAACTTCTGCATGGCTACGTCGGCAGCGCATTCGTATGTTGGATTGGCCCCCCTTGCAGCCCGGATCTGTCGCCTATAGAAAACATTTGGCGTATTATTAAACGAAAACTACGACAGCGACGACCCCGGACAGTTGAACAGCTGAAAACCTATATCCAACAGGAATGGGACAGAATTCCGGTTACGGTGTTAGAAAGATTGGTGTCATCGATGCCCAGAAGATTACAGTGTGTCATCGAGAGGAGAGGTGAACGCCGTGCTGTCCCAACTTTTTTGGGAGTGTGTTGCACGTGCCAAACAGGAAAACCACCTGTATCTTTCTTTAAGCATATAAGATATGTGATCCCATGCCTAATTTATCGTTTATGTATTGTAATGCGTTGAAATAAACGGCAATACAATAATCCAAACAAACGTGTTGGAGTTCTTCTTATATGTTGCACTGTCCCAACTTTTTTGGAAATGAATATTGTATAAATTCATGAACTTAACTACAATGAATTAAAACGTTACCCATTTTAAAACTTATCTTGAAGAAAGAATTAGCAAATAAACTATCTGTGGCACAGTACGAGTTGTGAGAGCATCCCAGAGAAGTAGTGATGAGTACTAATGAGAAGGTTTGCAATAAGACCCTAGAATGGGCTAAATGAAGCAGCCAATGAGAAGGCATACACATGAAAAGACGTTTAATAATCTGAAGGCTTTCGGATTGGTTTAATAATGGAAACAAAAAAAAACGCCGGAATATCGATGACCCTAATTGAAATGACCCATGCAGCACCTCTATATTTACCTCCATGTCCAAATTTTTACCTCCAAATTTACCTCCGAACAATTCGTACCTTCCTTTTACGCCTCTGTCGAACTTCAAAACCTCTAGATACAGAGGTAAAACCTCTGATCTGGCAATACTGTGTACGACCTCCTTCGCACGGCAAAGCACAACCGCAAGCAGTATTCAAGCAATGAACGAATTAACCAACTGCAATGAAATCAACAGAGGGTTTATTTGGTTGATCCCTCATTTGTAGTTGGGAGTCGTTCTGATTGGCAGTACTGCTGATTGGGAAAATTGACTGGTCCAACAACAATTTGAGGGGAGGAACAGTCATTTAAAATCGAAAAAAGTATTTGAAATACAAGATACTTTGAAAGTGTATTTGGAAATACTGTAAAACTATTGTATTTGAAATACAAAATAATAAATACGATCAAATACTCTCAAATACTAAGTATTTCAAATACATCACAACCCTATCGCCATTGAGATCTCATCGCAGGATTGATAAGGAGGACGGAATTGAGCGAGAAAGGGACATTACGTGCTACGAGGAGACGCCTAAAAGAGTTTCGAGGAATAGAGTAAAGCGGGCATTCTAGAAGCATGTGTTCTGAATTTTCCCCCGCCCCCCAGTCGCATAGGGGGGGGGGGGGGGTTTATTAAGCCAAGTCTGAACAAGTATTGTTTGTTGGGATAATGACCTGATCTGAGACGGGAGATAAGCATCAAATCCTGTTATGATAGGAGTATAGGCCTGACCAGTGGGCCATCAGGCACGGCAGTATAGCTTCTGCCCTGGAGAGCTTGGGTTACTCCAATCGCTTTTCCATGCGTTGAAGAGTTCTTTTGCTAGATAAGGCTTCAAAACTGGAATGGATGCTGGAAAGACTAGCATGAATTCAGAATTTCTGCCCTGTTTAGCTAGGAAATCAGCGCAGGTGTTCCCCGTTATGCCACTGTGCCCTGGGCACCAGATGAAGGAGACCTCAATATTTGACTGCAGTAGGACAAATACACTAGATGGGAAGAAGATTTCCAGCAGCGTTGCCAGATTTTTAAAGCTTGAAGTACTATGCCTGGCGGCAAAAAAGTACCACTTGTTACTACGCACCGAACGTGAAAGTACTACTTTAGTACTACATTAGAGATGTGTAGAAAATTATGTATATATATTATACACGTACACGAATTGTGACTCTAACCGTATGTTTAAATGTTTTTAAATATTGTGGACTTAAACAATTTGAAAGTATATATACGAGTATATAGAATGGGGATCATGCATGGAATTTTTCTTTAAAAAATAACAGTTGTTTTTTATACATTTGGACACGCTGAACATGAAAAACGTGCTCAAAAACTCGATTTGATTTTAAAAACGCGAAACCACGCCATTGATATCGAACACTATAGAAACAGTATAATTTCTAAAATTTTCGTGCATTACATTTCTACCTACAAAAGTAAAATGGACAAAAATGAAACGGAAGCGTTTTACATCGTCAACATTAATTTATCATTGATGAAAAATGGGAAAGAAAATTCCTCAGCCTGGGATCGAACCAGGAGCCTTCTTCTCACCATGCAGACGCGCCAACCAATTGCGCCACTGCGGACATGGAAGCAATTAACGCTATCTATATGCGTATAGTTCGCAGGCTGGGACAATCTTTCCTACTGGCATAATATTCGTTAAAAAATAATTATTGGATGTCCCAGCCTGCGAACTGGGTACTGCTCCAACCAGCCCTGAAGGCATGACCGCAATGGTGCAATCGGTTGGCGCATCTGCACGGTGAGCAGAAGGTTCCTGGTTCGATACTAGGCTGTGGAATAAACGACAGCTTATAATTATCGCAGTTGCTATTTGCTTATCCTATTTCTTTTGGTTCCCCGTCAGTATAAAGGCGGATTCACAAGCACATTTTTCACTTACGAGCATGAGAAACCTTTAGGCTTATTATCTTTAGTAATACGCGAGCAGTCGGTATCACTCTCGGTGGTCCCGGTATCGCCCATCACTACCGTGAATGCTGTCCCAAGGTAAAATAATTGACTGACGTACTGCAGTTTGCTAACCACGTGGGTCTGGATGGTAAATTGGACGTGCACTGTGATTGGTTG
>JAHWFO010028161.1:0-27249 GCA_023313115.1 Rhysida immarginata | reverse complement strand
ACCCCCCCCCCCCCCCCCCCAAAAGATAACGTCCTGGCTACGGCCCTGCTATGAGTGAGGAAGAAAGATTGATGGACATGTATGAAGAGAATCCATGCCTCTGGAACCCTAAACTACCCGAATCAACCAATGACGAGCAAGCAGCTCTCTGGAGAAATAGAATATGTTCTATCTCTCAGCGGCCTGCCGCGAGCGGCTTCTCGAGACAATATGACACGCTTTTCGTTCAGCGAAAGCGCCCTCACCAGTGTGTATTTTCAAGCGGCAAGACGCTTGCGTTTCGAGCGGCTTCTCGCGTTTTGACGCAGATTTCACACACCATGGCGTCTCTTTCCGCGGCTTTCCGCACGTTTTGACGCTAGAGAGGCCTTTAAAGAGGTTAATATGGTTAATTATGTAGTGCAACGCCAGATAATGTGTTAACAAACTTTCAATTACCCTACCCCCCCCTTTTCCATGAATGTTTCCGATACGGTCAAAGACCGACGAGTTAGTCCCTGTGGGCGCAAATAAACAGATAATCAAAAAAAATGACATTGAGTTAGTAATGTATGGGTGAGGTGGTCTATCTTTTACGGTATGTACCGAACATGGCCGCCATCTTGAAATCGGCCATCTTGAATCTAAGTCAATTGTTTTAAATGGAAAGTGGGTCGTGTGAGATATCAAATAACATGAGCATTTTCTGACAATTTCATTCCTGTAAACAGGTTTGAAGTAGCTGGTACGGTTCAAAAGTTACAACCCATTTTGTTTGGAATTACAGGCTGGACTGTTCTCCATATAGGTTTACAGTCGTTTAATGTGTTCAACATGGTGTCCCTCTTGGTCAAGGCACATTTGAAGGCGCCGAATCCAATCGTCATGCACTAGCAGAAAGATTTCTGCAGAAATGCTGGCACGCGCTTCTTCAATGCAGCAACGCAGAAATGGTGTCTGTTTCTGATTTTCTCTGCATATAGGAGTTGCTTTAAATGACCCGAGATCAGGTGATCTGGGAAGCCATTCCACAGCACCACGTTGGCCAATCCAATGAGCAGGAAATTGAACATCTAACCACTGAACGAGATACCTTGTGCAAAAGAGGGATCTTGTCGATGTTGCTCTAGGTGCTGGAGTATCTGAGTCTTGATGATAATTCTAGTAAATCAAAATTATACAAAAAAGTAAAACATGGGCAAATGTCCACTATTGAAACCAAGAATCAAGGGGTATGTGGATAATCGTAATTAAGTATAAAGAAGGGCTCTTTTACCACAACAAAAGTAATAAAGAATATAACAAAAACAAAAATAACGGAAAAATACAACCTGGAAGTGCTTTTCGAGAGCGAAGCGCTCATCATTCGGCAGGAACCAAGGAGAACACGTGGAAAACCCAAAGTGAACTGATTAGAAACCGAAGAAAGCGGTTTATATAGCGAGAGAAATACAAGGCAGACCAATCATAGAAAAGAAATAAAAACAATCTTATTGGTTGGCTAATTGAGACCGCCACTGAATTAGAGGGGAATCACCAATAGGGCCTAAGTCGGAGTTTTAATAACGTGTTGTTCTTGGATTTATGGATAGCCATGCTCTCGAAAGCATCTAGCAAGTGTTTTTTATTGATAGATTGGAACCGTTTTAAGTTGTCGATGGAAAAATCGTGACCCTTCTCTATTGAATGTTTGGCTATGGCTGATTGACTACATCTACCGAATCTTGTGTGTCGAGGTGTTCCTTGAATCTGGTGGATAAACTGCATTTGGTCTGAGCTTCGAACATTGCGAACAATGGATGACATAGATGCCTGACTTTTGTATATCCGGTACCTTGTCTTTGGGGTTGCCCAGCAAGTTTCGTATTTGGTTGGGGTTGCTGAAAGAAAGAGAAATGTTATATTGCTTGAAAATTGAATTTAAATTTTTAATAAGTAGTTTATTGTAAGGAACGGATATAGTTCTATGCTTATCTTTGATGGGATGTAGAGTGGTTATGTCTGACAGAAATATTTGAAAGTTCCTCTTCCTCAAAAGATCGTCAATCATTTTCGAGTTGTACCCGTTTTTCTCGGCTATTTTTTTAATCAAATCGATCTCTTGTTTGAATGAAATATTGAGTGCCCTATCCAACATGAAAATAAAAGCTGAAACTTCTTTTTGGGTCCAAGGATGGCTTGAATCGATGGGAATGTAGTTAAGGTGATTGGAGGGTTTCCTTTGAATATCAAAATGCAGGGAGTGATTATTCCTAATTATCACTAAATCCAAGAATGGTAATTTATTGTTTTCTCCAACTTCACAAGTAAACTTGATAGAAGGGAAGAAAGTATTGATGTGATTAATGAATGCATTAACGTCACAGGAGTTCGTGTCGAAAACTGAAAACATCGTCTACGTAACAGAACCAGGTGTCGGGAATCGGGAAAGTAAAAATTAGAATCCTTAAGAATGGCTTCAAAACTTCTTAGGAAAACTTCAGCAAGAATAGGGCTGAGACATGATCCCATCGGTGTAGCACCTATCATTTTCTAAAACTGATTGTTGAATTGGAAGACGTTATTATTAATACAAAGTTTAGTTAACGCTATGCATTCATCGCTCTTATTCGCGGGGATCTTGTTTTTGACAAGAATATCCTTGAGGAATTCGAGAGTTTCCGGAATGGGAACGCTAGGAAATACGAGGTGCATTCAAGTTCTAAGGCCTCCGATTTTTTTTCTCCGGATTGGAAAGAGATAGAAACATGCGCATTGTTTTAAAATGAGGCCGCGTTCATTGTCAATACATCCCAGAGATGGCAGCACCGTATGGCAGATGGAATTTTACCGCCAGCGGCGAGAATGAGAACTGTTTTAGATACTTAAAATGGCGACGTTTTCCTTACTTGAACAGCGTGCAATCATTCGTTTTCTGAATTTGCGTGGTGTGAAACCAATTGAAATTCATCGACAGTTGAAGGAGACATGTGGTGATGGAGTTATGGATGTGTCGAAAGTGCGTTCTTGGGTGCGACAGTTTAATGAAGGCAGAACATCGTGTGACAACAAACCGAAACAACCTCGGGCTCGCACAAGCCGGTCTGACGACATGATCGAGAAAGTGGAGAGAATTGTTTTGGGGGATCGCCGAATGACTGTTGAACAGATCGCCTCCAGAGTTGGCATTTGTGTGGGTTCTGTGCACACAATCCTGCATGACGACCTGAAAATGCGAAAAGTGTCATCCAGGTGGGTGCCACGAATGCTGACGGACGACCACAAGGCTGCCCGTGTGGCATGTTGCCAAGCAATGTTGATGAGCAACGACAGCATGAATGGGACTTTCTTTTCGTCGGTTGTGACAATGGATGAGACGTGGATACCATTTTTCAATCCAGAAACAAAGCGCCAGTCAGCTCAATGGAAGCACACAGATTCACCGCCACCAAAAAAATTTCGGGTAACTGCCAGTGCTGAAAAAATGATGGTGTCCATGTTCTGGGACAGCGAGGGCGTAATCCTTACCCATTGCGTTCCAAAGGGCACCACGGTAACAGGTGCATCCTACGAAAATGTTTTGAAGAACAAATTCCTTCCTGCACTGCAACAAAAACATCCGGGAAGGGCTGCGCGTGTGCTGTTTCACCAAGACAACGCACCCGCACATCGAGCTAATGTTAGGCAACAGTTTCTTCGTGATAACAACTTTCAAGTGATTCCTCATGCTCCCTACTCACCTGATCTGGCTCCTAGTGACTTTTGGCTTTTTCCAACAATGAAAGACACTCTCCGTGGCCGCACATTCACCAGCCGTGCTGCTATTGCCTCAGCGATTTTCCAGTGGTCAAAACAGACTCCTAAAGAAGCCTTCGCCGCTGCCATGGAATCATGGCGTCAGCGTTGTGAAAAATGGGTACGTCTGCAGGGCGATTACGTCGAGAAGTAACGCCAGTTTCATCGATTTCGGGTGAGTAGTTAATTAGAAAAAAAATCGGAGGCCTTAGAACTTGAATGCACCTCGTAATGGTGGTCTCAATTAGCCAACCAATAAGATTGTTTTTATTTCTTTTCTATGATTGGTCTGCCTTGTATTTCTCTCGCTATATAAACCGCTTTCTTCGGTTTCTAATCAGTTCACTTTGGGTTTTCCACGTGTTCTCCTTGGTTCCTGCCGAATGATGAGAGCTTTGCTCTCGAAAAGCGCTTCCAGGTTGTATTTTTCTGTTATTTTTGTTTTTGTTATATTCTTTATTACTTTTGTTGCGGTAAAAGAGCCCTTCTTTATACTTAATCTGAATCTTGAATGGATGCCATTAATGAGCATGAAGGATTCGTACGATCGACGACTGGCTGATTCCACATTCTGCCTGGGGCTCTTGACGAAGGACACCAAAACCATTGTCGAGGTTGTCTCATCAGTACCACTTATTGGATGGTGACTCCATGCCTTGTCAACCAGTCCTAGTTTCTCGGAATTTCTTAATTAAGCACCTGACAATGTTGTGTGAAATTGGAGGTCTTTCTGGGGGGCCGGTTGTTAAAATTTGCAACTATGAGACTGAAACTTTGTTCTGCAAATTCAAAATGACCTCGGTTCTTTCCTCCATGGTGAAAGGCCATCTTCAGTCACCTGCTACAAAATGAAACAAAATGTGTTGTAACTTTTGAACCATATCTGCTACTTCAAATCTGTAAACAGGAATGAAATTGTCAGAACATCAGAACCTGTGGCAATAAAGTTCGGTGAATGATGTCATATTGCGAGTGGATTGCTGGCTTACGTGAAACAGCAGTTACTATCCTTCAAAGTAATCCCCGTCGATAGTAATGCACTTCTGGGAGCGACTGTACAAGTCCTGGAAACTCCTGACGTAGTCGTTTTTAGGGATAGCCTTCAGTTGGGTTGTAATCATTACGTTGGATGTCTGGCCACTTCGGGGAATGTCTTCCACGGTGTTCGGACTTCCTCGGAACCGTTTAAACCACTCATAAACACACTTTCTTTGTAAAGTGTTGTTACCATATCATGAGTCTCTTTCGTTCGCTGATCCATATTGGGTTTTGACCGCGCGCACTACACCTTGACTCTTTAAACACGATAAATACACTCGCAGCACTGATTCTCTCAGATTTGTTTAACCTTCTTCCCCATGACGGGGTACCCGGGTGCCATTTTCGTGTTTAACATAAAAATTATCTATCATACATTCGTATTTTCCCCGTGGTATTTTTTGACATCTTTAAGTTGGTAATCCTATACAGTTTTAAGAAAAAATAATTGTAAAAAAAGTTTGTAAGTCTTTTACACTTTACATCCATGATAAAGGCACCCCTATAACTATTACCCAAGAAAACGATATAAAAAAGAATGATCACACTTTAAATGAATTTTAATTACAAAAACAATTCTAAGATAATTACAATATCAATCAGTAAAAACATCAGTTCAAAAGTTTACACATTTGCAGAACAAGCATAACATTTTGTGATTGTTTTGGTATGCTCATCACAAAGTGGGCGATGACAATTGATGTCTTCTGAGCAAGAATGAGAATCCCAAGATAACTATCGAATTCTTCGTCTTTCAACTCCTTCCAAACTTTGGGAGGGCTGCTTGGATTTTCTGCATTCCACTGAGAATATACACTGAGTTAGCAAAACTCATGGGATAGCAAGCACATTGATTGATGGGCATGGCTCACGAATTCACAGGGGTAAGGGATTCTGGGAATGGACCATTAGACGTTGTAGGAAGAGCTTGGATAAGTGATTAATCAGAAATGGCACGTCGTCGCGAGTTGACGTCTTTTGAACGGGGTATGATAGTAGGTGCCCGACGCATGGGATGTTCCATTTCGGCAGTGGTGCAGGAATTTGGCTTTCCCCGCTCAACTGTCTCCAGGGTGTATCGGGAATGGCTGGATGAAGGCATCACAGTCCACAACAGGCACCATACCGGGCGTCCAGCTGCCCTGAATGATCGTGACCGGCGACACCTGGGACGAATGATTCAGAGAGACAGGAGCGCAACAGTGCAGCAAATCACAGACCAGTTCAATACTGGCCGCAGTAGAAACGTCTCTCGGTGGACAATCCGTCGGAATCTGCATGCCCTCGGGTTTGGCAGCCGTCGCCCTACACGGGTGCCAATGCTTACCCAGCGTCATCGGACACTCCGGCGTGCATTTGCCATCAACCATCTTGGCTGGACTCTGCAACAGTGGCGTAACGTCATATGGTCAGATGAGTCACGATATCAACTGTACCACGCTGATGGGAGGCTTCGTGTGTGGTGCAGACCTCACGAAACGATGGATCCCGCATGCCAACAGGTGGTGGCGCAGGGTGGTGGGGCGTCAGTGATGGTCTGGGGTGCATTTTCCTGGTTTGGAATGGGCCCTTTGGTTATCCTGGACCAAACATTGAATGCTCCACGGTATCGTCAACTCATCGGAGACAATCTGCACCCGTTTTTGACATTTCAACACTCTGACGACGTAGCAGTCTTTCAAGATGACAATGATCCACCACATCGCTCCAATGTCTTCCGCGAATGGTTCGAGGAGCATTGCAGGAGAGGTCCAACGACTGAGCTGGCCAGCCCAGAGCCCTGACATGAATCCCATCGAGCATATCTGGGATGCTGTTGAAGTCAGGCTCCGGACACTGGATCATCCGCCCACGAACGGGCAGCAACTATCTTCGGCTCTGCAGACTATCTGGTGTCAACTGCCTCCAGAAGTGTACCAGGGACTTGCAGACTCACTACCACGCCGTATTACTGCACTCCACAGGGCCAGAGGTGGCCCGACCAGATATTAAGTAACTATCCCATGAGTTTTGCTAACTCAGTGTACAGATTTGGCTATCCTGTTTGTTTCCCTGATTATGATATTGCACCTAATGTTATCAAAAATGCACTTGAAGGTTTCAAGAACTGAAAGGAATTGAGCTTTTTTTACAGGTCCTGGTTTTTGGTAAAATGTTTTGCTGTGGTGTTTGAGTACTTACAGGACTTGTCAGATTCCATGCAGTTCCATCCTTGCCATACAGCATCTGCTGATCGGGAATACTTTCTTCATTCTCAGCTTCACTGGAACTTTGAGAACAGTTATCTATTTCTATTTGGGCATTATGATCAGCATTGACGTCTTCTCTATGAGATTCTTCATCTTCAAGAGCTTGATTGTTTTTTGGTGGAACGCTGAGATCATCAGGAATGTTGGAGCAATACAACTCATTATCATTTTCTGAATCATCAATGAAATTATCCAGAGATGAATTAGGCATTATAGTAAGTGCATATTACTCAAAACTCATTGAATTCAAAAGTGTAGGCATATTAGTAAGTGCATCATCTTACCGACTAAATTCTTCCAATGAGAATGCTTGATCGCGTTTTGCCATTTTTATGTTGGTCTTGTGCTAGTATAAAACTAACAAGTTCCAGTATAGAAAGCGTCCAGTGAATACCAGAAAATAAAACTAACAGTTTTCAGAAAAACAAAACTGAAAGTTTTCAATAAAACAGAACTGATCACATCTTTGCTCTAAGGCAAATCTTTGAGAAATCCTGGGAGTATGCAAAAGAGGTCTACGCTTGCTTTGTGGACCTCGAAAAAGCATATGACAGGGTTCCTCGGGAGAAGCTCTGGCAAGTGTTGCAAGAGTATGGAGTGGATGGGCAATTACTGGTTGCTATCATGTCTCTGTACGAAAGCTCTGAGATGTGTGTCCGGATAAATGGCATTAAGTCAAGACCGTTCACCGTGGGTGTTGGACTCCGCCAAGGGTGCGTACTGTCGCCCATCTTGTTCATTATCTTTATGGACTGGATAGACAGGGGCAGCCGAGGCGATGAGCGTGTTTGTGTGGGCGACTGCCTGGTGGAGAGGTTGCTCTTTGCAGACGACCTTGTCCTGCTTGGGTCTTCTCGCACGAACCTTCAGCATGCACTAGACCGGTTTGCAGCCGAATGTGAAGAAGCTGGGATGAAGATCAGTGTGGCTAAAACCGAAGTTCTGGTTCTTTCAAGACAGCCTGCTCAGTGCGCTCTCCATGTTAGGGGAGCCTCATTGAGACAGGTGGAGAAGTTCAAGTATCTCGGGATTGCATTCACGAGTGATGGACGGCAGGAGAAAGAATTGGATGCTCGGATCGGTGCAGCAAGCTGTGTCAGACGTGAACTGTGGCGATCCGTGGTAACGAAACGAGAGCTGGGTAACAAAGCCAAGCTCTCCGTCTTCTAATCTATCTTTGTCCCCATTCTCAGTATTCATGAGGCTTGGGTAATGACCGAAAGAGTGCGATCGCGGGTACAAGCGGGTACAAGAAATGAGATTTCTGAGAGGTGTGGCAGGTGTTACACTCCCTACTAGATAGAGTGTATAGCAGCATGATAAGGGAATCTTTAGGTGTTGAGCCGCTACTTCTCCGCATCGAGAGATCTCAGTTGCGCTGGTATGGCCACGTGATACGGATGCCGCAAACTAGTCTTCCTCGGCAGTTGTTATTTTCCAAGCAGGTGGGTAAGAGACCAAGGGGTCGGTGGATACCAGGTGGCTAGACTACATGGAGAATCTGGGTTCGAGTCGCTTGGATATTACCAGGGAGGACATGCGCCTGATGGCGGAAGATCGCGATCGCTGGAGATCCTCCATAGGGCTGCTGCCCCCGCAACCCTAACGGATAAGCGGGTTTGAAAAGTAAGTAAGTAAGTAAGTAAGATGGCGGCCATGTTCGGTACATACCCTAAAAGATAGACCACCTCACCCATACATTTTCTGGAATATTCAGCTTTCCCAATTCCTACAAGTTTTTCTTTTTGAATGCTCCTTATACACTGCTTACTGGTCTACCGATTTCTGAAACCTCAGAGGGACTTATGACTCACCTGTATGTTTTTTAAATTTATGATTAGGATTCTTTGTAGAATAAATGTGATGATTGTTCTTTCCCCATTAGTCGAGGCCATGGAAAAGACTATTAAAGATTTGAATCTGTCCGAATCTCAGGATAAAAAGAGTGGTACCGAGAGCGAAGATGTTCATTTAGATACAAGCTGCAATGACGTAGACGTTCCAGGTTAGTTTATCGTAGGTATCTTCCATTACATTCCCCTAATGGTCGTTGTTTGTACATATAAATAAGATGTGTGGTTTTTTTTGTTGAAATAGAATCCATATCGAATGACTTGGATTTTAGTAAACTTTTGGACGATTGCGATTCTGCAGAGCCTTCGTTTGAATCCTTATTTCAACAGTTTCATCAGATGAAAGGTAAAAGCAGAAGATCGTCGGACTTTGAAGGAAATTCAACACTAAGAAGGGATAAACTGATTATTTTTTTTTTTCCGATAATATTTTAGAAAAGGCGCAAAGTTTACCTTTTGAAGAGAGGAAGGCTTATGCGGAGAAGGTAAGTTAAAATGTATTTTTAAGAAAGTAGGTTTGGCTTGAAGGGTGGAATGGTACATTCGCAGAGCTCTATATGTTGCCATAAAAGGAAGTGATAGAGGATATGCAAGTGAGTGTACTGTGAGGTCCAAAATCTGTCAGGGTGGGGAGCAGGAAGGTTAGCATGTACAACCTGTGACAATAAAATTCAGTGAATGACGTCAAATTTGCTAACGGTCGTATGAGTGCACCATCGTCGTATCCTGCCCCAGATAGGTCGAGACATGTTTAAAAAATTTTGAGAGAATCAGCGCTGTGAGTGTGTTTATTGTGTTTAAACAGGACATTGAAGAGAGAAGGCGGTCGAAACCCAAAATGGATCAGCGAACGAAAGAGACTCATGAAATGATGACAACAGTTTACAAAGAAAGTGCTATTACTTTGAAGTGTGTTTATGAGTGGTTTAAACGGTTCCGAGAAGGCCAGAACACCGTAGAAGACTCCCCCCCAAAGTGGCCAGACATCCAACGTAATGTTATGACCCAACTGAAGGTTATCCCTAAAAACGACTACGCCAGGAGTTTCCAGGACTTGTACAGGCGTTCCCAGAAGTGCATTACCAACGACGGGGATTACTTTGAAGGATAGTAACTGCTGTTTCATGTAAGCGAGCAATCCACTCTCAATATGCCATCATTCACCGAACTTTATTGTCACAGGTTGTATAAATACCGAGCTGTTAGGCATTCACATCAATCACATCTCGTGCAGGATGGAGGTATCGAAGGAGATGGTTTGGTGTTTTTTGCTCTACGACTTCAAGGTGGGCTTGTCAGCAGCAGCGTCGAGTTGCCGAATGTGTCTTTGATTTGGGATGATGCTGTGAATGAACACACCGCAAGGCACTGGTTCCAGAAATTCAGGTCGGGAGAATTTGCTATTTCTAATGAAGCCCATAGTCTAGTGTGTCTGGTGGATTAAAGGCCAAATGGTTCACTACGAGCTGCTATCAACTGGCCAAACCATCACTGGGGACCTGTACTCCCAGCAGTTGGAACGCGTGCAACAGGCATTGCAGTAGAAGGAGCCAACATTGGCGAATCGCAAAGGGATATTCTTCCTTGGTGACAATGCCTGGTCACATGTGGTGTGGATGGCCAGGGAAACCGTAGAGCGGTTTGGTTGGGAAACCTTACTCACCAGATCTTGCTCCGACGGATTATCACCTTTTCCATTCTCGGGGCAACCATGTTCGTGGAAAATCCTATGCCAATGATACAGACCTGAGAAAGGCACTCATGGACTTCTTTGAGTCTAAGACTGGCAGAAGCTGCTAGATGCCAATGGGTGTTACTTTGGGGACTAGTGATACGCTACTTTTTGTGTACATCCTTTTGCTTTCCGGAATTAAAACCGCAAGAACTTTTGTGGTTACTTAGTACTTCAAAATGGCTCTGAGATAATGATGACGATGATTGGGAAACAATCCAGGGAATGGCGTTCAGTGAAAGATAGAGATCATTTGAAGCATAAACGAGTCAGAAGAGGGAAATCTGAGTATTTCGGTGGTTTTCAGTGGAGAACGGTGAACTTTGACAAAAAGCATGTAGCCTGGCTTTACTTAATCCATGAGTCCAAACACAGGTTTGCAGCGTTTTGTATCACGCAACAGAGATACAAAACGGGCCAAAAATGAAGCAAGATCAATTAGCCCTGAGTGGAATGATCAGAAGGGGATGGATATGGCTGCCTTTCCATAATAATAACTCTAAAAAAGCTTACTCAATTGATATAAAGAATACACCAGGGCACAATATAAGGTACCCTCTAAGTACGTGTAATTTTTTTTCGGTTCTGCTATTTGCCGTTGCTGAGGAGGTAACTGCACAAAATTGGTCACAAATATATACCGGGTGTTTCATTGGCTATGACCAACTTGTTAGTTGAATAACTCGTCAACAGGTGGAGCTAGTGCCGTGAAAGTTTGTCCACATACGCAGGGAGTCAAAGGAAATGGATTAGGCTTATTTTCAATGAATACAGTACTGCAGTTGTTCACATCAAAGTGTCTCAATATTCAGTCAAAGAGCGTGTTTTTTTTGGTCACGATTTTTTATCGTTGTGACCAGAGCCCTGCCGAAACGCTCAGGAAGTGGTCTAGTGACTTCAATTTCCTTTAGTCTCAAGTGTTGATCCTTCAAGTTTGAAATGAAGATCTTTTTCATTCTCGTCGAAAATAAGCCTAGCCCATTTCCTTCCATGGCACTAGCTCCACCTGTTGACGAGTTATTCAACTAACAAGTTGGTCAAAGCCTATGAAACACCCGGTATGTAGGAGGTGTGTATGAGTATGTCGGACCTTTGATTCATCTGTAGGATTTAAACATTACTTCCCCTTCAAAGTACTCTCCTTGGGACTGCACACGCTTCTCCCGCCGCTCTTGCCATTGTTGCAAGCATCTTTGGAAGGCCTGTTGAAGGAAAAGTTGATGTTGACATGTTGCTCCATTTTGCAACGACACGCCTTCTCACTCATCGTCATGATTTGGACGTTGTGGGGTACTAGTTTGCATGTCTCTAACTCTGTCGGTGTGAGTGCAACATCCTAACCAGCTCCGTTGTTCAACTATGGGACCATTCACCGAATTTTTCGATCGCATCTTGTACTACCTTTTATTATTGCATATCAAATGTCGGATTTCGAGGTGGGTTCCGTGCTTCGGCACGGTTTCCACGTTTAGTAGCAAGTACCCATAACAAAGTGGTACGTTCCCAGAGATAAACCTATCGGCTGCCTGAAATTTGCATGTCTGCAATGATGTTTAATAGCGTTTGAACCAAGCACAGATAGTCATGACTGCATACGAATTATGCGGGATAATGCATTACGAGTTCAGGTTGAATCACACTGCATCCAACGCCTCTCGAAACATCAATAAGGTATTCGGTGTAGGCACCATAAACGAATGTATTGTCCGTTGGTTCTGAATATTCCGGGCGGGAATGACAGACCTGGCAAAGAGCCACCGGCAGACTGCCCAACTTGTTGAATGACGCTGATCTGAAGCAATCTGTGGAAGAGGACCCGTCAAAAACTGTTTCAGGACTTTGCAGGGGATTATGCTGTATCAGCGTCGAGTGTCAGCAAGGTGAAAAAGCAGGACAAATGGGTCCCACAAGAAGCCCACGGTTACAGTTTGGTGGAACATCTTCGGTGTAGTGCATTACAGCTTCCTGCAGCAGGGGGAGACGATCAACGCTGTGACCTACTGTCGTGAACTGCATCGTATGCACACGAAACCGTGTCCGGAACAACCTGCATGACAACGCACGTCTGCACGTTCCACGAACGACCGTGTAGGCACTACAGGCTCTGGGCTATGAGGGTTAGCACACCCTTCCTTACCGATTACCATCTTTTCCAGAGCGTGGACAATTTTCGCAACCCAAGCAGATGTCGAAAACGCATTCCGGGAGTTTATCGAGTCCCGTGACCATGGATTCTGTCAGAGGGCTCGTGAAGCTGCCAGATCATTGGCGACAACGATCGGATTGCAATGCGGGCTATTTCAAATAGCACGTGTGAAGGTGTCCTTCCTAGAAGGCCATTAAAGATGACCTCTGCAATCCGACATTCGATATGCAACGACCTGATATTTGACTGTTTGCCCTCCATTTCCTTGTGTTGATCCGAATATTTGAATTTCTCCCAGCCAGGAAATGGCGGAGTTAGTATGGGCTTGGAATTACGTAGTTGACTCGAGGGAGGACTGTATCTTTTAATTGAAATTTTCGTATGATTTCAGGAATAGATGAGCAGGGAATAGGAATTCATAGCTTTAACTCCCCCCCCCCCCCTGAAGAAGCAACCCGTACGGCCCATACGACCTAATAACGAATAATTGGCTGGAAGAACAGAAAATGAAAGCGAACTTGGCCGCCATCTTGAAATCAGCCATCTTGAATCTAAGTCAATTTTTTTTTATAATGGAAAGGGGGTCATGTGATATATCAAATAACATGAGCATTTTCTGACAATTTCATTCCTGTAAACAGATTTGAAGTAGCAGGTACGGTTCAAAAGTTACAACCCATTTTGTTTGGAATTACAGGCTGGACTGTTCTCCATAAAGGTTTACGGTCATTTAATGTGTTCAACATGGTGTCCCTCTTGGCCAAGGCACATTTGAAGGTGCCGAATCCAATCGTCATGCACTCCGCAGAAATGCTGGCACACGGTGCTTCAATGCATTGCTGGAGATGGTGCCTGTTTCTGATTTTCTCTGCATATACGAGCTGCTTTAAATGACCCCCAATAGATAAAAGTCGGGTGGTGCGAGATCACATGATCCACAGCACTACATCGGCCAATCCAATGACCAGGAAAATAAGCATCTAACCACTGACGAACATCTGCACCGTTGTGTGGTGGAGCCCCATCCTGTTGAAAGGAAGAGGGAAAGCTGCCATCTTCATTCAGAAGTGAGGGAAACTCCATTTCTTGCAGCATTTCCAGGTAGCGTCGAGCATTTAGGTTCTAGTCAATGAAAATGGGTCCAATTACACTGGTACCCCATATTCCACAGCACCACATCACAACTACCTTGGAAGGTCCGATCCAGTGTGAATTGTGGTCACTCGGTTGTGGCGGTTGACTTCACCACTGAACAAGATACCTTGTGCAAAAGAGGGATCTTGTCGATATTGCTCTAAGGCTCTGCGAATGCACGACGATTGGATTCATTGCCTTCAAATGTGCCTTGACGAAGAGGGACACCATGTTGAACACGTTAGCGTATTTACCTGAATCTAAGACGAGGTTTTTTTGTTTTCAAATTTAGAGGGCAAAAAATGGGGGGTCGTCTTAGAATCCATTGAATCCGTGAAGTTGGCAATACTGATTTAAGTCGCCATTACTATCCCATTAGTCTTAGCGTTCAGCCATTAGAGGAAAACGAGACCGAGGCGGATAGCCATGGAGTTATCCAATGAAATTGCTTGTTTTCCACGTGCTTTGTAAGAATAACAGATCGCATAACAACTTAAAAACATAGGGGGTGTGTCTAAACAGTCCGACCGGTCACGACCAGTCAAAGCCTGTCACAAAGCTCATTTTGGAGCCACCAGTGACTCGAAATTTTAACTACGTCCGATCGACGCGGGAACGATGCAGGCATACGTAGCTGGCTTTATTCATTTTTTTCCCAATTCGGACGACCCTCGATTTGTAACGCAACCGTAATCCAAAGCCGATCGCAATTAGCGTGACCGGTCGCATTACGACCGGTCGAGGGTCATCCGAATCGGGAAAAAATTTAAAATGCAGGTATGCCTGCATCGTTCCCACGTCGATCGGACATAGTCAAAATTTTTTTTTCTTGAAATACTTGCAAATTTTGAGGGGGTCATCTTATACAGGGTGTTTGAAAATTATGTACAATAAATTTAGTGACATATTCTTCAGGTCAAAAGAAGACGAAAATGTTCTATAGCACTTTGTCTGGAAACGATTTATATACACGATACAGCCAACTAAACCTGTGGCTCCAAATTACAGGAATTGTTCAAAGTGCCCGACACCAGCTCGCACGCATGCTTCGGCTCGTTGCCTGAGCGACCGTATTATGTCATGGAAGAGTTCGTCGCCAGCATTACGAACGGTTTGGCAAGCATTTTCAATTCGTTGTCGTAGATCCATAATGTTAGGAACTTCTGTGCCGTAGACGATCATTTTCACATGACCCCACAGAAAAAAGTCCAAGGTATTAAGGTCGGGTGATCTTGTAGGCCAGGCTACCGGTCCACCTCGACCTATCCACTGATTCATGTATGCAGCATTAAGGTGTGCTCGCACAACATGCGCCATCATGCATGAACCACATGTTAGATCTTATCAAAAGAGGAAGATCTTCCAGTAATTCTGGCAATACATTCTGCAGAAACAAAAGATACGTTCGCCCAGTCTATCGTGGCGGCAGCACATAAGGGCCAATTAAGTTATTTCCGACAATTCCACACCAAATGTTCACGGAGAAACGCTCTCGATGCGCTCGAGCTCTGGTAACGTGTGGGTTAGCATCTGCCCAATGGTGTTAGTTGTGAGAATTTACGATTCCTGTCCGGGTGAAGGTTGCTTCGTCCGTGAAAAGTATCTGGCTGAGACAACTAGGGTCTGCAGCATGACGATGTTGTATCCATTGGCAAAATCGTTGTCGGTGTGGACAGTGCCTGAACCAGTTGCAGGTGGTATGGATGCAAAAGCTGACGGTGAAGAATGCGCCAAACAGATGAGTGCGGAATGTGTGCCATGGAAGAAATACGACGGGTGCTTGTCTGTAGTTCATCATGTATGATGTCAATTATCACATCCTCCTTATCCAGAGAACGTGCTACAGGCCGCCCTTGTCCTGTTTGACGGCCAAAGGAAGCATGCTCCCTCAAATGTCTGTCGACAGATACAAATGTTCGTCTATTCGGAAAGCGTTCTTGGTAGAGTCTTCTTGCTTCCACAGCATTTTCGTCCGCAAAACCATACATTAGGTGCATATCAGTGTATTCTGCACTGGAATACGTGTACATGACTTTTTTTTTTTACGTAAATCGTAATGCGTATGTCAAAGCACGCAAACGTTCTGAAATTGATATTCCTAGTGGATGTACAGTAATGGAAACAACTGTACACAACTAATGGAACAACCCTAAAGTAGGTTTAAATGGAACAAACCACTCAACCTAGTGTTGGGTCGAAATGCTGGAACTGCTAAAATATCGTCCGCTAACTACCGTGCTTCCCTACTCTATCATATTGGATTACTCGCAAACAAATCGTTTCCAGACGAAGTGCTATAGAACGTTTTCGGAGAACAGTCCAGCCTGTAATTCCAAACAAAATGGGTTGTAACTTTTGAACCGTAACTGCTACTCCAAATCTGTTTAGAGGAATGAAATTGTCAGAAAATGCTCATGTTATTTGATATATCACATGACCCCCTTTCCATTTAAAAAAAATCGACTTAGATTCAAGATGGCCGATTTCAATAGTGCAAGAGTTCGGAAAACTGCTGCCAGCGTCGCTTCTTTGGAATAAGAAACGCTACGATGTTGTGAATTCTTTCTCCCTTCTCATCTATTCCCAGAGATGACAATAAATTTATACTAATGTTTTTTCCTTGAAGGTTGCCGTGGCGTTTTGGCGAGCTATCGGCGGAGACGAGGAGGAAATAGAAGGAATCGAACCAGAATGATACTCGGAGCGTTTGTTAAATTGAATTGCATTTATTAATCAAATTTTAAAAAAGAAATTTCGATATGTACAAGAATATTTTTGTTAGTTGTTGTATAAAATCGTTTAATTATTTTGTTCAATTAAATTAATCATCGTGTCCAGACCCACCACTTCGGACTCTTCTTTAGAAGTCGAAGCACTCATTTCGTTTGTTTTTACGCTTTGGAACTGTTCGTCAAAAAAATCATCGTCCAGCATGTCATCAAAATCTTCAAAACCCGTCGCCGCCGACGTACTAGGTGTTGCAAATAGGGTTCCCTTTGAAGTGCCAGGTATTGCTAAGTCTTCGTCTGGTGAAGTCCTCGCAACGGCAGACTCTTCTTCTACATGAAAATCAAATGTCGTTGTTAAACAAGATCAACGGGAAATACTGGATGGGCATAAATTATTGGTACCGTAAAAAACGTTAATAATGTTATCTATAAGGAGCGTTCAAAAAGAAACGAAACGGAGGCCTAGGAATGTGGCTGTCGAGGAACTTGTCCCACTGAGACGTAAGGCGGTCAATGGCCGTCTCGTAAAATTCCTGGGACATATGCACGTTTGCGCTCTAGCCACGATTTCATGGAAATCAATAGGGCGTTGCACATCCCTTTGCCCGAATCACAGCTTCCACCCTTCGGGGAAGACTTTCCACCAAACGTTGGTAGGTACTTTCCGGAATGTTCCTCCATTCCTCCCGAAGAGCGAGAATCAGTTCAGGTACAGAAGTTGGCCGATGTGATCTGGCCCGCAAGCGTCTTTCCAATTCATCCCACAGACTCTCTATAGGATTGAGGTCGGGACTTTGTGCCGGCCAACCCAATTCTTTGACCCCTGAGTCCGCAAACCACTGTTGTACACGCCTCTCTTTGTGGCACGGAGCATTGTCGTGTTGGTAGAGAAATGGCCCGTTTCCGAAAAATTGCCACAACGTTGGAAGTGCACAGTTGTCCAAAACATTCAGATAACGGCCGGAGTTCATGATTCCTTGCACAGGAACAAGCTGGCCCAGTCCGTACCGTGAAAACGAGCCCCACACCATGACTCCTCCTCCTCCGAACTTGACTGTGGGCTCTGTGCACTCAGGTAAGAAGCGTTCTCCAGGTATGCGCCAAACCCAAACTCGTCCGTCGGATTGCCAGAGTGTGTAGCGAGATTCGCCTGTCCACATTACACGTTTCCATTGGTCCATTGTCCAGTTTCTGTGGGCTTTGCACCACTCCAGACGTCGCTTGGCGTCGACCCTGCTGATGTGGGGCTTGTGGGCAGCAGCACGGCCATGGAATCCCATCGTGTGCAGTTCCCGACGAATTGTCATGGTACTGGCATCGTTTGCAGAGGCGTTTCGAAACTCTGTGGCAATTTTTTCCGCCGAGGACTTCCGGTCGCTGCGGGTGACACGACGAAGCACTCGACGGTCTCTGTCCGTTAGTTTCTTGGGTCTACCGGTTCGTTTTGAACTGTTGTTGATCCCTGGGTCTTCCATTTCATAATGACATCGCCTACTGTTGACTTGGGTATCTGAAGAAGGCTGGAAATGTCACGCACGGACTTGCCGCATAGGTGACATCCAACGATGGTTCCACGTTGGAACTCACTGAGCTCTGCCGAACGACCCATTCTTGCCAATGTCCAAGCAGAGTTGTGTCTGAAGGTGTGGGAAGCTATTTTAATGATGTGCAAGTCATTATCATGTGACATAGGGCCAATCTGTGAGGGGTGTCCGGATATTTTTGATCATATAGTGTACTGCTTGACATTGTCGTCGTCCGAAGTGAATCGTTTGCCCCTCAGAGCCATTGCCTGGGATTTTTTTGGCGGTGGTGACAACGACTCTGGATGCTTCCACTGGAGACTTTGTCGTTTCGATTCTATTTCGAACTGACGACGCCAAGACTCGTCTCCAGCCACCCCTCGTGCCAGGTACTCATTCCCTTCCTTGGAATAGTGCTGCTGAGGATCGAGACAGTGGGCCATTCGACGTGCTTCTTGTTGTGGTTGAAGACTGTGGGGCGCCGGTTCGGTCTTTCCGTTATGATCGTGCGAACAGTTCCGACCTCGGCGGCTACGGCTTTCACTGTAACTCGGCGGTTCCTGGGTAACGCGCTTGTGCCACGCCTTGACCCTTGCAGTGTTCACCGTACACTTGTGACTTTCTTCGATGAATTTCCGTTGTCAGAAAACGAACAACACCTCTTTGCTCTTCTTTTGACGCCACCATTTCACTTATTCATTGCTTATACAACGCAAGTGAATGTTGGACGATTGACGCTTGCTTCTGCTTTCTTTGTATAGTCACGTGACTTCCACTGTCGCCCTGTAGCGGCGGGCTATGAACTTCCGCGCTGTTGTTGGAACCACTCTTTCTTACACATGCAACGAGGTCGCCATCCTGTCACCGGCATGCACATCCCGTTTCTTTTTGAACGCTCCTTACATATTGTTTGAAACAACGTAAACGAAAGCTCATTTGGTAAGTGACTGATCGTTTCTTATGGTATCAACAATTTATGCCCGACGGGTATAGAAAACAAAACTCTACCATCTTGTTGTTGCGTTAATCTCGAGCGACGGCGTTCTTCAGCCAAGCGACGATTTTGGTTTATCCTTTCGATTTGATCTTCTGTCAGATCCTGCGTGTAAGGCAGACGTCTTTTAGAAACTGTGAAAATTATTCGTAGACGTAAAAAAAGGACAAATAGCATAGAGATCCACCCACCATTGCCGAGGTTCTTGCTTGTGGCGTACCGCTGAAGACGGGGGAAGGAGCACGGTGCTCTCTGGGAAGGAGATCATCGAATGGATTCAGAACGTCGTCAAACGGTGTCCCTTGGTTGTCGTCCTGTTGAGGCGGTTGTGCTTTTGAAGGGTCATCGTCATCGCTGTCACTTAAAATCTCCTCGCCATTGTAATGTAACGGCATATCGAGCCTGACTTTCTTGATATACGTCTGCAATGATATTAAGGCGAGACAATTAATAAACGAGACTGCAGCAATTTAACAAATGCACGACGTACACTGACTGCGTACTGTGGTCTTTTGCTCTAAGCACAGCATCCACACGTTTCTGATAGCAAGCAATCAGTAGTTTTGTCACTCCTCCTACAAAGCCTGCACAAGTTGGATGCACGTTTCCAATCGGCCTCGGTGGCTCAGCAGTTGCGTGATCGCCTCTGATGCCCGAGTACGCGGGTTCGATCCCGGTCAAGGACGACGAGGATTTTTCAGGGGGAAATGCTGAGATCACGCACTTCCTTCGGAAGGGAAGTAAAGCCGTTGGTCCCGTGTAGTCGTTTGATGGCTGCACGTTAAAGAACCCTTGCGAGGCAAAATTTGCTGCCCCTATAACGACGTCCTGAAATGACCATGGCAGTTGAAAAGGACGCTCCGATTCATCCCGAGGATGTTCTGAACTTTGGGTTGGCCACCGAAGTTCTTGAGCATTATCTCTCGAATCCGGGTCTGACAGCATGAGCGTTTTGGCACAGTGCATTGTCGTGCTGGAATACAACTGGCCCGTCATCTGCTGCCACAATTCCGTTACTGGCTAAGAACTCCTGGACAAGCACTGCTTCGTGCGATCTGACGTTATCGTGAGGTCAGAATCAAGTCCCTTTTGCTTGACATTGCGGCCAGATTCTCTTATCAGACAATGCAAAATCTCCCTGGTTACTGTCCCTGTGAAGTCTACGCAGAATGTTCAGCTGCGTATGCGTCATGAGTTTATGTTCTGCAAATTTTCTCGTTAGAGGGAGAAGTTTCTCGCTAACCATCATGGCCATCACCTTTTATCGTATGATATTGGCCGATTAAAAATTTCCCCTTTCAACATTTCTTCAGCCATGTTGTAGCGAAACGACGACTGGACCAAACGTCTTTTGTTAACCAAGCAAGTGCGCTTGCGCAAAACAATCATGTGATCTAGAAAGATTTGAGACGCATTTACAAGTGCATCAAGAAGTAGAAAGCCTATCTACTTCACTTTTCTGCGTCCAGACGCATGAACTCCAGACGCACGTCAACCAAGACTCGGAGACGCAGATATCTGTTTTCATTATACGTGCGTCTAGACGCAGAGACGCAGTTAGAAACGCATGTATGAAAACTAAGCTAAAATGTTTCACACTTCTTCCATAATTTTCACGTTCACTCACGTCTCGCCTTCTGGGACATTCGGGACGCACCACTTTGTCAACTCGTTTCCACTCGACCTTGGTGAAAAGGCCCTTACGTAGAGCAAACTGGACTGAAGGGAAAAAGAATGTTCTGGAGTATTGTGATGCCTGTGTCGATGATTGTTTTGAGTGATTTCCTGTCCGTGAAGACTTGGAAAGCGACTAGCGTCGCTGTCTGATAGGCTCGTTAAAGGAACATCACCAAGGGTGAACGTGGAGGCATAGCTTCCAATTGGCGTTTTTCCCGATAGATGGAGGGTGGAGCATTTCCTTGGATTGAAGGTTTGTTCGACCATTAGATCATCACGTCATGACAAACATCGTCATGGTTGCACATGTTCAAAGTAGTGTCAATCTCGCTTATTGTCAAACCTTATCTGATACTCGCATTTCTCCTCTATGTAATGCACTCTTCACTTTTCGACATAGTCCCTATCCCTTTCCACGCATTGTACCGACGCGTGACTAGTCGGGTAAACTCGTCGGAGGGGAATTCCAGGGTTGTTGTCGACACCAAGACCGAACGGCAGGTTTCACCTCGTCGTCAGAACGCAACTCGTGCCCCTTAAGGTGCTCTTTCCTCTTTGGGAAGTGGTGAAAGTCGCAAGGTGCAAAGTCTTTCGTTTTTGAACTGCAGATTTTCATCTTGGAACTGTAGGCGCTGCAACCCCCTCTGATGTGTGGCGACTGTGTGCGGACAGGCGTTATCGTGCTGCAGAAGAGGATCCAAAGCTGCCGTTCAATCCTCGTGTCGACGACAACCCTGGAATTCCTCTCCGACGGGTTCACCCGACTAGTCACGCGTTGGTACTATGCGTGGAAAGGGATGGGGACTATGTCGATTTTAATTCCTGGCATTGTAAAGGATCACAAAATAAGCCAGGAATGAAATGCGAAAGTGATACGGAGGGTTGATTCAGATAAAATGTGACGACTTTAAACACCGCGTATGACCTTGACGGAATGTGATTTGAATGACTCGTCCACTATTCATGGGGATTAGCTTTGTATACACTTGTTGCTGTCATTTGGGACATTTCGAGGGTATAGGTTTGGCCTTTCCGACGCAACTTCAGTCTTTCGTGCATTGTGGAATTATGCAAACGAAATGTGGTCTCCAAAGCTACTGTGGGCCGAATAATCAAAAAGAACAAATTGCGAGCATCTAATGAACGTGGACGAGCAGAGAAGCAGACCAGAATCAAGCCCCAGCCAACACGCCCAGCTCGGTTGGTGCGAGAAATCCCCCACACAGAGAAGTCTAGCCCAAAGGAAAGGGATTTCACAGGCAACAGTCTCCAGAATAATTCATGACAATCTTGGGCTGGAGCGACGTCATAAAGCACGCGGTCACAGACTGTCGGCCAGGCACGCGCAGGAACGATTCACCAACGCCAGAAAACTGTATGAAAACCATCTTGCAGGTGACCGGTAGAAGTGGGTTGTCTTCTTGGATGAAGCTTTGGTGTACCTCGATGACACCAACAAACCCAGGGCAATTTACTATCGCGAAAGAGGGGGCAAGGCCAGGTCCGATTTTGTCCGAAGGTGCAAGGAAAAGTTCTCAAAGGGCTTCATGGTGGTTGCCAGATATTGCTCACGTGGACTGCTCACGATTCGTCGTCGAGTTCCTGGAACCTGTAAAATTAGTGCAGCTTACTTCCAGAGTAATGTAATGGACCACATATATCGGCAGGATGTCCTACGTCTGTACCCTGGTGAGCAATCAGAAGTTTGGATCCACATGGACAAGGCATCAAGCCACACTGCCAAGTCATCTGCGGCTTACTACAGGAAGATGGAACAGGAGACGGGCATACGAGTTATTCCCTTCTCTCATGTGCCTTTAAAATCTCCTGACGCATCACCGATGGATTTCTGTGGTTTTGGTCTCCTGAAACGACGGCTCGGAAGTCTCCTGAAACCGTTGATGGGCTATGGAAAGTGTGTCAGCAGGTGTGGCCTACTTCAGTGGAAATTACGGTGCCGGGCTCTCACATCGAACACAACCGATGGTGGCGCCATGGTATTACGCCATTGTAACAGAACTGCAAGGTCGTCTCATTTTATCTGAATCAACTCTCCGTACAAATAGAAAACGTGCTAACAACTGCTCTACGAAGTTATTTCAGAGATTTGCATATTAAGGGGACAGCCCTACTGGTCACGCAAACTGAATATGAATAATGACATGAGATTGGCTTGCCTACTTACTTGGACCGCTCTGTTTGCACCCAATTTCTCGACTCGAGCTAAGACGTCATCGAACGAATATTTTGGAAATAATCTGTGCGCCCAGTTTTCTAAAATTCGCATCAACTGATCAAGATCTTCTTTCTGCAAGATAAAAAGGATTTGCTTTTAATTAATATTGCTCTATTAGTCAATGTACGTGTGCGTGTATAAATTTATACAGGACTGACGACTTTTAAAAACAGCGACAGGCATTAAAGTTACCCGATACTTACATAGTCCCCATCTCTTTCCACGCATTGCACCAGCATGTGACTAGTACCCAACGGAGAGGAATTCCAGGGTTGTAGTCGACGCGAGAATCGAATGGCATCTTTCACCTCGTCATCAGAACGCAACTCGTGTCCCTTAAGGTGCTCTTTCTTCTTTGGGAAGTGATGAAAGTCTTCATCTTTGAACTGTACGTGCTGCAATGCCTCTGGTGTGTGGCAATCGTGTGCAGACGAGCATTATCGTGCTGCAGCAGAGGCTCCAATGCTGCCATTCAATCCTGGTGTCGGCAACAGCCCTGAAATTCCTCTCAGAAGGGTTCATATCAGATACACTGAACGACCAATTTATTAGAGACACCGCTTACGCAAAATGGATCGGGCTCCCAGTGACGCCCAAATAATGGAACGGGCCGAAGCGGTGTATAAAGGGGATGCATTGGATCACAAGTTGTAGTCAGTAGTAGCAGAAGTGGACTGAATACGGGTAAATCCAAGGATTTGACCGACTTTGAACGAGGCATGTTGAGCATTTCGCTAACATCGAACCTCCTCGGGTTTTCCCGTGCAACAGTGTCGGGGGCATTCCGTGAATGGCTGTTACGCCAAAAAACAACCTCTAACATGCACAACTCCGGACGAAACCGGGCCGTGGATGAACATGGCCAACGGCGACTGGCACACAGGCATCGCCACTGGATGAGTGGAAGAAGGTTGCCTGGTCCGACGAATCGCGGTTCCTACTTCATCATGCGGATGACAGACTGCGCATCTGGCGCAGACAGCACGAGCCCGTGGATCCATCCCGTCCAGGCGGGTGGAGGAGGACTGCTGGTCTGTTGAATGCTCCCTGTCACTGTGCTCGAATGGTCTTGGACTGGTTCGAGGAACACGGCGAGGACTTCCACCTGCTTCAGTGGCCAGCTTGGTCGCCCAATCTCAACCCGATTGAGCATTTATGGGATGAAGTGGAGAGAACCAACCTGTACCCATTACGGGACACTGATTCCTCTGCAACAGTTTCAACAGCACGTATTCAGGCAGTTCTTGTCGCTAAAGGAGGTGCAACGCTGTTAGTGGGGTGTCTCTAATAAACTGGTCGTTACAGCTACGGGGGCATTACTTTTCGAGCAACCTTCGTAGATCTCTTTGTCGTTAAGATCATTTCATGGTAGCCGATTGGACCTTACTTAAACTACGCACGTACAGGAAATACAAACCTCGTGACCTTTTTTGCCCTTGAAGGTAAGATCTTTGGTAAGTCTTAGCAACTCCGGAATACCACGTTCTCCACACAGTCTAACGAGAAAGAAAAAAAGGAAATTGATTATTCATTAGAAGGGAAGTGCCTGGTCACGTGATCTTTGACTTACGATGCACGCATTCTCATTTAATTTCTCGCGTACCTGTCGGCGTCCAATTTGGGTCGAGGTTGGCGAGAGATGGCTCGCTTGACGCGGACGGCCCGTTTGGCTTCCTCGGCGGCGGCCGCTGCGCTGTCTCCGTCGGCGTTGGCATGGCCGCCTACCTCCGTCGCCTCCTCGGCCTCGTCACCGTTGTCGCTGTCTTCAGACGGGTCGAACAGTTCCTGTTCAATTTCTTCCAGGATACTCATCGTATAACAACAACAACAACAACAACACTACTAAACTGGACTTGGACGTAATAAATGAAGTGGATAGCAGCTCGGAAGGCAATGGCCTCTCGCCGATCAGGACAAAGGTGGGCCAATTCACTGTTAGTTAGTTAGTTAGTATCAGAAGATTCTTGGGTAGTAGTATATTAACTAAATAGTAGACAGTAGCGTGTAATGAAGATATAGCATCACAGCTTAATAAGGTGCATATGCTGCTGCTTCTGTAGTGGTATTATTATTATTATGAAGTTTTGACATTATTATGATGTTGACTAGTCGTGCCTTGTGTTCAAAGTCTCCCGCGTAGAGAGAGAAAGCAACGGCGATTGCGACGCCATCTGTTGACAGGAAGCGAAAACGTTAGACGAAGCGAGAAATTTTGCGACGTTGTTGATGAGAAAAAATAATTAATAAATTAATAATAATAAATTAATTAATATTTTTTATAATCTTCTCTGTTACCTCGAGACAACGATTAAATTAAAAATTAGACAAATAACAAAAATTTTATACATTTCTAAATAGATTTAATACGTTTTTAAATTAATTTAATACAATTTTAAGTAAATATAATATGTCTTTGAGTTCAGTGTAAATGGAGTTTAATTATTAAATTAAACTAAATAAATAAAAATAAAAACATTTTTAGTTAAACCTTGTTTTAGTAAATTTACAAAAAATTTATTCTTTTATTTTAAATTTAAATGTGGTCAGTTTCCTTTTAATGGGGGAAATCGTAAAATTAATAAAAAAAAAATAAATAAATAAATAAATAAATAATAAATAAAGTCAGCAATCTTGAAAAACGATGAAGAAACTTGTGATATGAAAGAAAACTCAAAGGATGTAGTCTATTGAAGATGTTGTTGATAGCAGAAATAAACCCAGTCTATTGAGGATTAGATGAAATCTTGTGAAGATAATGTTGATAGTGGAAAATGATAATCTTGAAGGAAGTATTGGTTTACTAAACAAATCACAACACAAACAACACCTAAAAATATGGATGAGATATGTAGATGACATCCTAGTCATAACAAACAAACCAATAGAAATATTAGATATAAAAATTATAAAAAATGAAAGTAATCTAGATTTTGCGATATATGAAAAACCAACAAAAGGTAACAACATACCACATTACTTATCACAACAACCCACACACCAAACAATATTTACAAAGAATAAAAAATCTTACATCCCCGAAATATATTCCTACAAATTTAAAAAAAACTTAAACTGAACCTAATAAAAAACAAATATCCAATAACTTTAATAGATGCGTTTACAAACAATACAACAAAAACTATACCAATTCTACAAGAACAACAAAAAAGATATACAATACAATAATAAAATATTAGAACAAATACCAAACATAAAAATCACACCAAAAATAACAAATAACATTACTAAAACATTAATAACCACCACCAACCTAAAAACAACAATCAATCAAAATAATAGCACAAATATCGATTTCAAAGAAATAAGTCAAAATAATAAAGAAAAATGGAACACTAGAAATATAATTTATCAAATACCATGTAAAAATTGTGAACATATCTCCACAGGTCAAACTAAACGACAATTAGAAAGAAGATTAAAAGAACATGAAAGAGCACTTCACCACAAAGACAAAAACAACCATTTAGTAAATCATTGGATCAAAGAAAACCACACACCAGATTGGAATAACGCAAAAATCATTGGAAAAGAAGAAAATTATAATTAAAGAAACAATAAATATCATTACAAAAAGCCATCAATAGAGATAAACAACAATCATAACCAACAATTACAACCAACTTAGCTTCATCATCTTTATATCAATTGTTAAATTCTTATTTCAACTGTTTTCACCATTCAAAAATGTTTTATCCTACTCATGATGAGAAATATTCTCGAAAACGTTTTTTTTATATAAATTTTATCCCAAATATTTGGATCACCCTCTTCAAAATTTCATCTGTATTTCAAAACCAACACTTCCTTCAAGATTATCGTTTTCTACTATCTTCACAAGACTAAGTTTATTTCTACTATCAACAACATCTTCAATAGACTACATCGTTGAAGTTTTCTTCCATCTCACAAGTTTCTTCATCGTTTTTCAAGATTGGTGACTTTATTTCTTTGCTTTTATTAAATTTTAATTTAACGATTTTCCCCATTAAAAGGAGACTAACCACATTTAAATTTAAAATTTATTTTCTTAGATTTTCATAAGCCTCCTACAAAACAGTTCCCTCACCTATTCATGACTTAGTTATTAAGAAAAGGTAAAAAAAAAAAAAAAAAAGAAAAATTAAAATAGCAAAAGATTTCAACAACTTAACTACAAAATCTGTA
>JAHWFO010028151.1:0-22125 GCA_023313115.1 Rhysida immarginata | reverse complement strand
AATCGATCATTCCACTTAGGGCTCTAGATCTTGCGGATTGACTATACCTTTTCAGCAAAAGCTTCTGCAGGGGCACGTCCTAGAAGTTGTATTCTTAGATTTGTTTTAGAATAATTTCTTACGTCTTTCAAAAGACTTTAATGAAAAGAGAATTATGATTTTTAGTTAATTATTTATTTATTCATTTATTACTTTTTATAATTATTCTCCTAAAACGTGAATCATTAAGGTATGCATCGTAGCTGACAAAAAAGATCTTGGCACTTAAAAGCCACCTAATCTTTTTAGTGGGCAAACATCAAGCGGCTATTGTTAATCGTATTTCAACCAATAATAAGCCCTAAATTTGGCCGCTTGATGATGACGTAACAATGTATACACCTTTTGTCCGCAGGCCTTCTCTCTAGGAGGTGTTGGCCGTGCCTGTCTTCTTCGTCGGCTACGGCGGTTATTAAATTCATCGACCATTGTTGACGCAACTTATAAACAAGACCAGCCGATTATTGAAGCAAACACCACGGGCTGATTGTTCACACATGCAAACAAACATAAACAAATATTTCAACTTATACAGAGATAAAGATTATTAATTTCTATGATTTTAGAGACTTATCTCCAGTTTTAGGTTTTGTTTTTTTTATAGTGGTAGTAGTACACACATGTGTGTTAAATTTCAACTTTATAAATTTCTTCCAAGTTGCATTTTAAAACGGGACAAACATACTTACATTGTGCTTTATATATATACATATATAGATTGTTAACATTAATGAGTCAATAGAAGTAGAATCATTAAAGTAGGCGATTATACCTTTTTCTATTAGGGGTGTAATGGAGTATTCAGTTGAAGTTTTGACGGGTGACTTTGATGATGGAAGACGTTGATGGTTAGTTTTGAAGTAGTTAAATTTCGAGAATTTTTATGAGGCATCTTCGGTAATAAATGCCGATATACCGAGAGGATGAATAGAGATTAAACAAGAAGTTAATCCCCCCCGAGGAATATATAGAAATGTAGCGGAAGCCCTGAGATCATCTTTTTTTATCCTTTTATCTGATTTTACCCCCCCCCCCGCCCTCCTCTCTAAATTAGAAAGTGTAATAGAGCTCTATCTTCTTTCGTTTCTCATCATTTCCGATCGAATGATATATGACATGCCATATGTTGAGAAAGTTGTAAATACCCAGTAACTGCCATCCCCATAATTCCGACCCCATTAGGAGAATTTGGCCCAAACTTCTTAGTAATGTTGATATTGCTTAGAGGATTCCGCATACCGAATTTCACTCTATTATAAGCATAAATACGCTAGACCTTTTGGTATTTTCTAATTTTCGCCCCCGATACTCCGACCCTAGTGGGCCAATCAAAACCAAACTAAATAGTGAAGGTGCACATGCCCATAATAAGCTAATTTCCGAATTTAAAGTTTCTTCCTCAAAAAAATGCGGAAATTATGAAGGGGACGGACGGACGAACAGACGGACATTGTGAAAACATTAAGTAGCTCCATTCTTCCGCTACTTAATAAATAAATTAACTAAATTATTATGATGTTGATTTTTTAATGTTACATTCTACCACACACATCTCAAAAGTTTCAAAATGTGCACCCTTTTGTGTCTAACAATGCTTTGTTCTCTTTCTTATATCTTGGGTTGCTTGGAAGAATCCAGCGTTGCTGAGACTCGCAGGCCACTTTAATTCTCTCTTTCACGTCTTCCCTTGTATTGGATGCTTTTGGTAGACGACGGTTTTAATTCGTACACACAAAAATAAGTTATTCTTCAGTTTCATTAGCTATTCAGTAGGTTGTTTATTTATTTATTTATTTGCAGAAAAATGGAGCTAATTATTGGTATCATCACAAAGTCCGTCTGTCCGTCCGTCCCCTTATAACTTCCGCATCTTTTGAGGTAGAAGATTGAAATTTGGAATGTAGCTTACAATGAGCATGTGCACCTTCACTTCTTAGTCTGGTTTTGATTGGCACGCTGGGTCGGAGTTTCGGGGTTGGAAATTAGAGGGGACCAAAAGATGTACGTGTATTTATGCATCTAAATGAGTGAAATTCGGTATGCAGATTCCTCTAAGCTAGATCTACATTACTATGAAGTTTGGGCCAAATTGTCCTAATGGGCTCGGAGTTGGGGGGGGATGGCAATTACTTGGTCTTTAGAACAAGGGCAACATATGGTATGTCATATATCATTAGATCAAAAATGATAAGAAACGAAAGAAGATAGAGCTGTTTTACACTTTCTAAATACTGCATTCAGGGAGGGGGCGTTTAAAAAATTGGGGAGGGGGGGTTAAAAGGTGAGATAAAAAGGTAAAAACAGATGATCTCTGGGCTTCTGGTTACTTTCCTATACCTTGCTCGGGAGGATTAATTTCTTGTGTATTTATTTATTTATTTATTTAAGAAAAAGAGTAAAAGTATTCACACAGGGCCAGTATGGCCTGGCTGCCAACCAGGTAGGTCCCTGGGTGGGCAGAGAAAACTTTATGTAATAAAGAACAAAAAATAAAAATGCAAATGAAAGAGAAAAGTGCAGAAAAGACTAAAAGAGAGGAGATTGGAAAAGAAAGAGACGGTAAATATCAAGAGATATATCGAAAATTTTAGAGCAATATGTATTCTTACCGAACTAACAGGTGCCCAACGCTATAATCTCCACTTGGCCTCCACTGTACAAGAGTGGTTATTGAAATCTGATAAATATCGCCCTACGAGAAGATATAAGCTTGAGATACCACATAAGACATCAAACTTTATTAGCAAACATTTTCCTTACAATGCTATAAAGATTTGGAACACGATACCTCTGAACATTCGTATTAATGCCATTGATTGTCGCCAACCTAAATGCTTAGTGACATGTGTTCATTTTAAAAGATTAATTAGAGAATATTATAAGGTCCACCAAAGCGATTGGGGAATTTATTTTCTGCTATTTTATGTAGTTTTATAGTTTTGATTTTCCCCTCTCTCCCCTCAATCCTCTTTTCCGTTGCAATGCTAGAATAATAATAATAATAATAATAATAATAATAATAATAATAATAATAAATAAAGAAGAATACTAAAGAAAATTCCACGGCCTGGACTCGAACCAGGACCTTCAAGTTACCATCCCGATGCTCTAACCACTAAGCCACCGTAGGCATGGAAGCTGACGCTATCGAACATGTCCTATGTGCATAGGTTAAAGCGTGGCTCCTTGTTCACAAGCCAGGACTATCTTTACTATAAATGGCGAATAATAATATAATAATAATTGAAAAATGGTCTGTGGAGGATTTTTTCACGCCATTACCTCTGATATTAATGAATAAACAGAGAAAAATAGTAAAGAAAATTCTACGGCCTGGATTTGAACAAGGGCCCTTCGGGTTACATGGATGCTCTAACCACTAAGCCACCGTGGACATGGAAGCTAACGCTATAAAACATGTCCTGTGTGCATAGGTTAAAGTGCGGTCCTACGTGCATAAGCCCAAAGACGATTTTCCAATTTTTATTATTATATTATTACACGAGAACTATGCCTGGTGCTTATCATTTTCTTAGACACGTTTGAATAGCGAAGCGCTCATAGATGGGTCGATCGAGTCTTTATTGTAATTGACATCATTGATCAGTATAGATGTTTATAATTTGTTTTCACAAGAGTATATAGGGTCGGGACACATTATTATGACCACCTACTAGTATCCGGAATATCCACCTTTGGCGGCAAGCACAGCAGCTAGTCGACGTGGCAGAGAGTCAATAAGTCCTCGGTAGATGGTTGCAGGTATCTGGGACCATTCGGCGATCACTGCATCCCATAATTCCATCACCGTGCATGGTGGAGAGTCCAGCTTGCGGACATGACGATCAAGATGGTCCCACAAATGTTCAATGGGGTTGAGGTCCGGGGTGTTTGGTGGCCATGGGAGTAAATTGAATTCATCCTCATGCTCCTCGAACCAGTCGTGGAAAATTTTGGCAGTATGGCAGGGAGCATTGTCCAGGAAACACTGTCGACATGAAATGGTGTACCTGGTCTGCGTTGATCGTCTGGTAACGAACAGCATTCAGTGTACCCTCCAGCGCTATCAGTGGACTCAGTCCATACCACGAAAACATTCCCCCAACGATGGTGTCGGGATGCCTGTGCTCAGATGCTTCCCGGCGAATTCTCTATCTTCCGTCCACTCTGTTCACCATAAACCGCGACTCCTCAGAGAAAGTAACCCTTTGCCACGCGGCCGAGGTCCAATGGCGATAGTCCATTGCAAATTGGAGGCGTTTTCGATGATGCAGAGGTGTCAACATGGTTGCTGTTATCATATGCCTGCTCTAGAGCCCCAACCTCAAGAGGGATCATTGCACCGTCTTGGTGGTGACACTCCGAGTGGCTCCTCTGTTCATTTGCTGTGTCAGTTGCTCAATATTGGCACGCCGATTGGTCTTGGCCAGGCATCTTAACCTACGATCGCGTCTAGGATCAATGGCCACAGTTATCTCTTCAGTTGCTCGAAACAGTCTGGTTCGTCCAATCGCGGTACATCTTCACAACGGCAGCACTAGAACAGTTCACAAAGGTGGCCGTTTCTGAAAAGCTGCCCCCCTTGGCCCGATAGCCAATGATCATCCCCTTTCGGAGGTCCGACAGGTCACTTGCTCTGCCCATGACGGCGACAATTGCTGTGTTAACGAGTCTGCTTTTGTCAGCTTTAAATGATATGCAATGATTTTTCATCTAATGATTTTATGGGACATTCCGACATGTTCGAGGAGAGGTGGTCATATTAATGTGTCCTGAGCCTGTAGATAAGAATATAAAAAACTGTCGTTCTGCTTTGTTTTGGCTTTTAATTTTTTTGAGTTCCCTGGATAGTGACTACTTTGAATTCTACTTTGAATTCTAAATGGAATCTGGGTTTTTTTAGGTAGATGATGGCAGTTTTTATATATTTCGATATGGCAACACTGGTCAGAATAACCTAAAGGAATTTCTATGCCAAGAACAGGGCTGACAAGATCGCCAAGCCTAACTTGTGTGAAAGTAACTATTAACCAAAGAACGTACAAGGTAAAGAAGGAAAGCTCCGCTTGATATAGTGAAAGTTCTGTAGACCCTAGCGCGGCCACTGAAAAGTAGCATGCAGAGAAGCTCTCATTTGTGACCAAATGTGCTGCAAATTCTTTGTTATACCTGCATTCATTGAGGATTTTTATTTAGTTTCAAATGCTAACTTAAATTATTGTTCATTGATTTTCTCACTAGCAGAGGGCCTGGCACTGCCCGGGATAATTACAATTGTAGGTGAGCAGAACAATCCTAAAATGTTAAATTATAACTTTAAATTGGTTAACTAAGAACTCAATCAATACAACATCCATTTTAAGAGACTATCCATTCTAAGAAAAATCTGAAAAACAGGAATTATAGGTGATATACCAGGACTTTATTTAACTTCTTTTTGACTTGCCTGAGATTAAAATGATTTCCATCTTCACAACCGGGAAATTTCACTGCATACTTTAGACCCAAGTTTTTCTTGCCCTTGACGTAGAAGCTCTTATACCCTCTTGCTCTATTCGAAACTCCCGTTGTTCAGATGTTTTCAGTGCCCGTATAGCTTTATCTGTTTAGCTGCAGAGTTTCTTTGACCAATACTCGTTCTTTCTCTTTCCTTTCGTCTGGACGTTTCATAGGGAGCTCAAGGGAGACACGTATGATACCTTTGCCTCTTCAGAAGACGCTGCCGTAGTTATGCCCTCTCACTGCATCATCATTTTATGGTCATTATAAATAAGTCTTGGAAACGAATGTTCAATCATCGCATTATCAGCATCACAGATTTCAAAATATTAAAATATAGTCAAAATGCATTTTTATGAAAAGTTTGGATCTGCTGTGCTACCAAATAAGCTACGTGATAACCCCGCCGTGGCTTGGACTTTTTTTTCTTGACTAAATTTTGATATATCTTAAAAATAAACACATGAAAACGCTGAGAATTAATACAGTAAAGTTTCATAATAAAAATTTTTAAATGCTCACAATGGATGAACCTTTCCATGTATGCCACAGCTAGCCTTGGATAATTTATTAGTTACATAATTCCCACTCTGCTCTTTATGTTTTGAAGCAAAACTTGGCCATTCATCACTTTATATAATCTAGCAGTCACCAATTCTTCTATTGACATGCTTACCATTTGCTCAATACAGCACGGAGCTAAAGAACTACTTCTTCTGCCGTCTTTTCACTCTTTCTCAAGAGTCTGCTCACTCTCCATTATTTCAAATTACTGATCATTAGTAAACTAAGAACTCTCTATTCTAAGAAAAACCTGAATAACAGGAAAAATCTCAATAAGTTAAATTATAAAACCAAATTGGTTAAATAATTTCTCAAATAATACGACATAAAGCGAAGTGACTATCCATTTTAGGAAAAATCCGAAAAAAGGAATTCTACGTGATATACCGGGACATTATTTAAACTCATGTTGTTTTGCCTCACATTAAAAAAATATCCATAATCACCGCTGGGCAACATTGGATTCAACTTTAGTTTGCCTTTGATGTACACGCTTGTATACACTGTTGCTCTATTCGAAACTCCGTTGTTCAGATGTTTCCAATGCCCATTAAGCTTTTAAAGTTTTAACTGCAGAGTTTCTCTGACCAATATTCGTTCTTTCTCTTTCCTTTTCAGACCAATAAACTTTTACCAGTCGTCTGGAAATTTGATAGGTAACTCAAGGGAGACACTAGTGACTCCATTTGCTTCTCAATAGACGCTGCCTTATTTATGTCCTGTTACTGCATCGTTATTTAATGCTCATTATTAATAATTCTCGGAAACGAACGTTTAATCATCGCACTATCATCATCTCAATTTCAAAAATATTCACTTTCACACAGAATAAAGCAAAATAAATTTTTATGGAATGTTTGGATCGGCTGTGCTACCAAATAAGCTAGGTGATAATCCTGGCGTGGCTCTTTGTTTTTTTTTTCATTAAATTTCTGAAAAATAAACGCATTTACACACTTAGAAATAATAAAAATTCCCACAGAATATAGTCAAAATGTATTTTTATGAAATGTTTGGATCTGATGTGCTACCAAATAAGCTAGGTGATAATCCCGGACGTGTCTCGGACTATTTTTATGATTAAATTTTGCAATATTTTAAAAATAAACACATGAAAACGCTAATAATTAATACAGTAAAAATTCATAATGAAAAGTCGAAAAAAAAAATTTTATAGGATCAAAATAGATGGACCACTCCAAGTATGCCACTGCTGATCTAAAAAACTTCTTAGTCACGTAATCTTACTTTAGATGTACACTTGATGTTGTTGCAATTCCGACTCTGCTCTGGATGTCTTGAAGCAAAATTGGCCATCCATAACTTTGTGTAGTCTAGTAGTCGCCGATTCTGTTATTTACATTCTTACCATTTGCTTAATACAGCACGGAGCTAAAGGAGTGCTTCCTCTGTCGTCTTTCCACTCTTTCTCAATAGTCTGCTAACTCTTCATTATCTCCAGTTCATGATCATTTTTAAAGATTTTCAAGAAATTGTTAAGCACTAAGAACTTTCAATTCTAAGAAAAGCCTGAACAACAGGAATTTTATGCATTGTTACAAACTTATCTATATTGCACAAACTTTGCCTTACATTGCTGGTCATTAGTTATATATTGTTGGTCTTTGCATAGTGTTTGTGAATTGCGTGTTGATACCATTGTTGATAATTACTGTTGCACAAACTTTGCTTTGTATCGTTGGTCATATGATATTTCTGATTAATATTCCTTGCCATAACCATGAATATCGTTTTTTTTTTCAATAATTATTATTTTTTCGAAATCTGAGGTAGACAGTGACCTTCCTCATGCTCTGAAGGTCAGTATGCAAAATTTCATCAAGATCAGAATAAAAGATTTGTAATAAATATAACGGAGCCACAAACAAACATCTTTCTTTATATATATAGACTAGAAGAGTTACCCGGCGGTGCCCGGGATAATTACACATGTAGGTAAAGAGAACAATCTCAAAAAATTAAATTTTAACTCACAATTGGTTAAATAATACGTCAATCAATACAACACAGAGCCAAGGGACTATCCATTCTACGAAGAATACAAAAAAGAGGAAATCTAGGTGATAAACTGGGACTTTATCTAAACTCTTATTGACTTGCCTTACCAGTGCAAAGCATCACGAGATACTTTAGACTTTAATATTTCTTGCCCTTGACGTAGAAGCTCTTATACCCTGTTGCTCCCCTCTATTCGAACCTTCCGTTGTTCAGATGTTTCAAATGCCCATATAGCTTTTTCGTTTTAGTTGCAGAATTTCTTTGACCAATACTCGTTATTCTATTTTCTTTCCAGACACAAAAATTTTTGCCAGTCGTCTGGACGTTTGATAGGGCGCGCAAGGGAAACACGCGTAACTCCTATGCCTGATCAATAAACGCCGCCTTATAATGTCCTGCCACTGCAACCATGGACTCCATACACTGGCAGCAAGTGAATGAGAAGTGCATCTCTCGCCTTGATAAAAGCCTCCGTTTTCCAACATCGATGTTTGTCAAGGTGAGTTTCATTAAAACACATGTGCTTCCAGTAATAACATCCAAATGCCTATTCACTATGCCCTCGTTCAAAAATCTTGAGAAAATTCGTAGTGCGATGGTGTACTGCGTGTGGGCAAAAACTAGGCAAAGGCGTCATCCATTACGTGTAGCAAACATGTTTACTCCGTATGAGAGAGGAGGGTTAAGTTTACCGGATATCAAGAACTATCTTATTGCAGCCAGAGTGGCCATGACGATTAGGGTTTTCCTTTTCCCGCCTCCCATGTGGGTAATATTTGTGTTTTCTCATTTAGTATTCTTTTCCGTTACCTCCCTAGTTGCCAGTGATTATGAATTTTCATAAACCAAAATTTTATATGACTTTTACAACTGACTTAGTGACTTTTCTCCCTATGCTGCTTCGCATTGGTCAACAAGCGTGGGGTCATCTTCATCTTGGTTGGTTTTTCCAGCAGTCCAACCCAGGTGGGACTACCGACATTTTACGATTACACCCTGATTATCAGTGGGCAACAATCCTAAAGCTTTTAAAATCCTTTGCTTTCCAACAACTTTATCTATCAATGGCGACTGTTGCATCACGGATTTTACTCCCTCTAACGTCTCCACCAGTGGAGGGTGGTCAAGTCTGCTGGATATCTACATTACATGATCAAAGGAGTTGGAAAACCCTTGTGAACACGTACCGTAATTGTGGGCCCGCTCATCAAGGTGGACGTAAACGTCAATGCTGATGGCTACAGGATCATTCTGGATAACGGGCCACTTCCAGCGCTGTGGGAACACTTCGGTGACGGGCCGTTCCTCTTCCAGCACGACAATGCGCCTTGCCACAAAGCAAGATCCATATCTGACTGATTTGACGAGATGCGGATTGAAGAACTGGATTGGCCCACCCTGAGTCCTGATATCAACCCCATCAAACATCTTTGGGACGAATTGGAACGATGTGTGAGATCCAGGATGGTTCGCCCTACATCTCCCCAGGAACTGCCCACGACACTCGTCGAGGAATGGAGCTCAATACCCGTGGATACATACCATAAACTTGTGGACAATATGCCATGTAGGGTGGAGGCAGTGATTGTAGCTCGGGTTGGTCCTACACACTACTGATCGAAGCTTTTTGCTGCTTTACGGTAGAGCAACAGGTATATCAACTCATTTGATCATGTAGTGTATACTGCGGCTTAAATGAGACTGTCAGCTATATATTTTACGAGTGCGCGTTCGTGAAGTCGATCTGGGATAGTTTGAAGCAGTATTACGGCCTGGTACATTTCTCATATCAGTCTGTGCGTTTCCTCTTATACGATTCCATGGCGAAGAATTAAAACCCGTACTATCTATTGCGATCGCCTAAATTAATAAAGAACTTTGGTTGGCCCATTGGAGTCGATCGCAGGGTTATCCTCCATCACTCTCGACCGTATGGAGGAAAAAGGCCAATCAAGTTCGATCCTTTCTTCTCCTGAACTAGGTGTCCAGGTTCGTTTATGTTTAAAAAACGCTTCTCAACATCTAAATGTTTATGCGAGGACATCGAAGGATACCAGACCTTCTATTTCACCTTTCCAATGGCCTTTTGATACCTCGTCAGTTGTGAACGGGCCTCGTTTTTGAGGCGTTTGAATAAGTCAAGCAGCCTCTTATGGGCTGTGAGCCACATATAGCATGTGCGCCTGGACACCTAGAAATTAATTTTTAAGACCTATTAATTAGGCGTTCGCTGAGGTTTCCAACAGAGTTTTCCAAGACGGAGTAGATAATAGTGCCCTCGATTGTGTGTAACAGTTTGAACTTTGAACTTTGAACTTTCAGTGTTTTCCACACAGCATCCAACCAACGTGTGTGAGTGAATTTGTGTTCATGAGTGACCCTCCCCCGGCGGCCCCTGGGGAAGGTTTCATCCCCCCCGAACGTTTCTCTAGCCAATGAGAACATGGTGCTTATGGTTGCTGACGGGCCAATAACCCTTGGGATGTTTATGATACAGCTGTATGAGAAAACGGGCATCCTGCCCGTTCTGCTGTCTGGTGATCCTGCGGTTTCTGTCATACAGACACTTTCTCCGAACGAATGGAGCAGCAGAATCTGTGTTCTCAGTGGAGGACTTTCCAGCACTTCCTACACCAGTGCAGTCATCGAAATCACAGCCTGCACGGATCATTGGTACCGCATCACCATCTTCTGCTGGGTTTTCGCAACCATCAGCGCCTAAACAGCAGGATCATCTTGCGAGGAGAAAGAGTCTTCGCAAGTAAAAATTCTGACGGAGTCGTGGCAATAGGGATGAAAGCGGAACCATTTCTTCCGAGAGAGACAGCCGCGCAACCCACAAGCACAGCTCTTCTTCCTCATGAGGTAACTTGTGATCTTTGAGGAAAAGGCCACCTGTAACATCTGGGAAGCCCAAGTCTCAGCCGGACACAGGTCAGCAGTTGCCTCATTAAACATCCTGAATGAAGGTTATTTCCCTGAACGTGCGTTCTCTTTGTTCTTCTTTTAAGCAATCGGTACTGTCATCGTTCATTGCCCTGTACAGGCCGGACATCCTGTTACTTCAAGAAGTAAAACTTGCCATCCCACAACAGTGCTACGATCTACCGGGACTTCGCAGTCAGTACACTAATGGACAATTCTTAATCAACTCCTCGTCACGAAATGGGAAAGGGGTTACTAGCATCATTCATAATCTCTCCATTTTATTTCGAACTGTGTGTCTGACTGCGAGTGTAGGGAAACTTCATTGGACATTTCAACATCTAGTGTCAAGTTCTGATTGCATAATGTATATGCACTATGTAGAACAGCAGAGAAACCAACGTTTTTTAGTGACTTAAACAACTTTCTGTGTTCATCTTTGCCTATGATGATTGCTGGTGATTTGAACTGCCATCCAAACAACAACAACATCTTTTCATCTGTTCATGCGTATTGTTTGTGCCAGCAAAATGCATTGTTCGGCTTATAGACACACTCCCTACAAAGCAACCAGCATGGGTCTACTTTCCATCAAGGGCCCATTATATTATCAAGATTGGACCTTTTTCTTGTTTAGTGCTGCATCGCCGGGGAAAATGGAGGTAACTCCATGTTCATTCTCCGAAGACAATGCCATCATGTGGTTATGGAATCTTCCATTTCCTGCATCATCTACAGGCTCTGTAGCCCATCGAAATTGGTTTCTGAATGTTTCTCTGCTTGACAAAGAGGAGTACAAGGGAAGGTTCGCACTGTATGTTGAAAAATATCTTCATAACGTGCCTCCTACGCTTGCTTCTTAGCTAGAACTGAAAAACAAAATCAAACGTTTCTTTTGGAAGATTGGGTTAGACGCTGCTCGTCGTCGACGTCGTCATCTTCTCTTGCTGCAAGAGATCCTTCGGCTCCTTCAAACATCCACCCTGAAGGAGGAGTTCGAGATAGAAATACGTCAAGTGAAGAGCGAGATCAGTGCTGGAATGATCCGGAAGGCAGATGGCGCAGTTCTCAGAGCCAAACTTCCCTGGGCGACTGACGTCAGGTATTCATCATCAGCAGCGTTCGCCGAGGAGAGACGACGTGCCAACAAAAAAAGATGTCATCCTTTGGTGGTGGAAAATGGGGAAAATAGTTCTGACCACGATATCTTGTCAGCTTTTCAAGCCCATTTTTCATCCTTTTTCAATAACCCAATCATTCCATCAGACGACACGAAGTAGTGGATTGAGGTGCTAAGTCCTTTTTCTGAAAATGCTGACCTGTCTGTCTCTCGTCCCTTTACCAAAGACGAAGTCAAGAAGTTCCTGTCAGCGGATGGCCATCATCAGTCCAGCCCGCGTGTGGATGGCATTCTATACGCCTTTCATATTGTGACATGGAAACTTCTTGGGCCTTTCTTGATACAAATGTTTAATTCAATCATCAAGGACCCGTCTTCTATCACACAAGACTTCACCATGGGAAAAATCATTCTTCTCCCAAAAGTGCCAAATCCAGAACTTGTTACCCAGTGGAGGCCAATAACCCTTCTAAACATGGATTATAAGGTCTTCACTGGAGTTTTTCAACAAAGACTGAAAATTTATGCAGAAGTATTTATTAACCCCGGAGAATCCTGCTCAATTCCATCACGCAGGATGTCCAACAATCTAATTATGATTCTGTGTGTGATGGAAGAGGCATGTGCTCGTCATCAAACTCTTGCTGTATTAAGCCTTGATCAAGTAAAGGCCTTTGACAAAATGAGCCACTAGTTCCTGTTCGACATTTTTCGACACCTTCGACTTCGGACCTTTGCCACGATTATTTCCGCACTGTATATTTTGGCCACATCATGTATAGCGATTAATGGTTCCATATCTACTACCTTCAGCCTGTTTAAAAGTGTTAGGCAAGGGTGTCCTCTTTCCCCCTTGTTATATATCTTTTATTTGGAACCATTATTACAATACCTAAATCGCCACTTAGATGTTCGAGGATACGATCTTCCAGCTGCATCGATAAGCATGAAGTTGTTAGCTTATGCGGGTGACGTGGTGCTTTCTGCGTCAGACGCATATTCCTTGAGCATCTTCAAAGAAACATTTAATCACTTTAGTACTTCGACGGGGAGCACCATCAACCTCGTCAAGTCTAATGGAATTGCTATTGGGAATTGGACCACAGATTATCTTAATATTTTCCAATATCATTGTGTGACCAAATTACAGGGCTAGTTTATGTGTTCTCCTTCAAACCGAATATGGACATTATGCACTGGCAAGGTGAGATACATCAAGACTCATGTGCTTCCAGTTTTAACATCCAAGTGTCTATTGACCTGACCTTCATATAAATGCCTCATGACACTCAGTGTTCCTCTCTATTCCATTGGAGAGAGGGGGTTGGGTTTACCCGATATTAAGAGATACTTCATTACGGCCAGCCTGGCTGCCTTGATTCGGGAATTCCTTACCCCTTTATAGGTGAACTTCTTCAACTTACATCTAAGGTTTTTTCCAAGGTGAATAGGTTTCCGTTATCTCCCTCGTTGCCAGTAGTAATGTATCAACACCAACCGGACATTTACAAATTCTTTAACCTGGACTTAGTATCTATATTACTGATGCTACACCGTATTGATCCATAGGAATGGGGAATACTTCGTCTTACATGGTTCTTTCAGCAGACTGACCTTGGGGAATCGATCAACATCGTTCGATTTCTTCCCGATTGCCCGTGGGCAGCAGTCATGAAGCTTCTAAAATCCTTTGCCTTCGAGAAAAACATTGTTTAATTATCAATGGCGGCTGCTGCATCACGGATTCTATTCTCTTTAACGTCTGTTTCAGTGGAAGGTGGTCAGGTCTGCTGGATGCTCCATGTGCGGCGTAGCTGAGATCATCAGCCATATTTTTTACGAGTGCCCATTTGCAAAGTCAATTTGGGATCGTTTGAGGCAGCATTACGGGCTGGTACATTTCTCATATCAGTCTGTGCACTACCTCGTAAACGATTCCACTGGCGAGGTATTTAAACTAGACCTAGCTATTGTGATCGCCTTCATTAACAAAGAACACTGGTTGGCCCGTTTGAGTCGATCGCAGGGCCATCTTCTATCACCTTTGACCGTATCGAGGAAAGTGGCCATTCAACTTCGACCCTTTCTCCTCCTGGAATGGTCACGGCTAGGTTCGTTTACCTTTAAGAAACGCTTCTGAACATCTAAGTGTTTAAGCGAGGTCATCGGAGGAGACCAGACCTTCCTTTTTACCTTTCCAATGGCCTTTTGGTACCTCGTCAGTTGTGAACGGGCCTCGTTTTTGAGGCGTTTGAATAAGTCGCGCAAGCCCGTATGGGCTGCCAACCACATACAGCATGTGAGCCTGGACGCCTAGACTCTAACTTTTAAGACTCTTGATTAGGCGTTCGCTGAGGCAACACCATCAGTTTCAGCTGCAACAGCGGAAGAGGATTGCAAGACCGAGCTACCGGATGACTGCATACTGGATCCGGCTCCTGAAGAAGGTGACAAAGATGTTAGCGACATTGGCGCAGAGGACCCCCCGAGACCCGAGCCATCTCCACCGCCCAAGTTCGGTCAAGTCCCAAGAAGGCCTTATCGTGAGAGATCGAGCACAATGAGGTCCGAGAAAATACGTCCCCACACCGCACGGCGAGGTGACTATACTGGAGAGTCTCGAATATCAGGCTATCAGCCAATTGCAGCTTCTGTTCTGAGACGATCAAGCAAGCTAAGACGAACTGATGGGACCAATACGAAAGACAGCGGACGAACAATTATAAAACAGGCGAATGATTCTAATTGTGAACTCTTGAACATAATTTCTCAGCCACGAATCTTTCGTTCCTGTCATAAGGGTGGCAGCAGCCCGCCAGTTAATACAGCGAAGGACTTTTGCCCCCCTACACTGGAGACCGTAGTGGATCCAGGAAGTGAGCTGGTGTCTAGGAGAACGAAGCCGAGGAACCAATAAGCGAGTTGACTACTCTATGGCCCGACCTAGAAGAGGACCAAAGGACCGAAGACAGCCCCGACTTAAGCAGCAGCAGTGATGGACCAACCCGGCCATCTTGAGCGGAACAAAGTTTCTCAGCAGATGACTGTGAAAGACAGTAAGCCACGCAATTCCCCGAGCAGCTCACTTTCCTATCGTCATCGCCTCTTGACCCCATAACATTTGCGACCATGCAGAGAGCTCTAGCAGTGAGTCGCGCTTGGCTTCCCTTCCAAGGTATTATTACGCAAGTTCGCCTTACCTGAAAAGAATAGTGATAGATCCATAACTTTCATTATTTAATCCATAATTCTGCCTTTGTTAATTTGAAGTTAACATTTATTAGGCGAGAGTCGAGAAACTTGGCCAAAGGGAGAGTGAATTAAGAAACCGAAGATTCACTCTGTAGACATTGCTAGCATAATTTACTCTGCTTAACATTTATATGTGGATTTTTTTTCTCTGCAGTTTCTGCCCTCAAGGTCCCAAACCCGATTGGGTCGCCGTGCTCTGCGTTAGCTACGGCGAACGTCTGTTTCACGTTTTCTAACCACTCCAATAGATTCTTTGATGGCTATTGACTTTGGAGATTGAAATCCAGTGGAGTACGTTCCAAAGAATCCATCATTCACTGTAAAAGTCCTGTACCAGGGCCAGAAGACAACGATTGTAGTATTCCAATTTTAAGTATTCTGAACTTTAGAATTTGTAACGTTGCTATTACGTTTCAATATAAAAAAAACCGATTATTTGTAAATTCCGCCTCCTTCCTTCTTTAGTTATGATATATGCCTAGCTCTGGGTTGGTAGGTTATTAGAGTAAAGCAATTGCCTACTCCGGTATTGAGTATCGTAGATGATGCAATATTGAGGATCGTGACAATATTTAATGAGAAATCTTGGCAACTCTTGCAAAATGATGTCGGATTTTATTTATATTCTCATTCTTTGGTGCAAGAATTGTACGTTCTCAAAGCCACTGTCGGTCCTCAATTTTTGTGGCTATGTTCGAGAATACCTTATGTATACATATTTCTCGCACCAACGATAACAGTATATAGAAATCAGATGAGAGAGAAATTAAACCAGACGCAATTGTGGGTAATTTTTCATCTCCAAGACTGAGTAGGTGTTTACAAATTTTATGTGTTGTCACCAAGAATACACACCTTCATATTAGTAATTAATTTTTTTGTGTGGACAAATTTCCAAATGGTGGATAATCTGAGGCAAGCACTGAGTTCATCTGCAGATGTTCATTGTGGAGTAATTAGAAGGATTTGGCGAAAATCTCCTGCGAGAAAATCGACATCCCTCCCTTTTTTCCAGGATCCTTTAGGTTTCTCATTGTTAGATCTATAAGAATTTATTATGTTGTATGATAGTTAAAAAGTTTGGACTGTAGCCAAAACTATGCATTTGAATAGGCTTAACCAATGCCGCCTAGAGAGAAAGCCTGCTCACGGAAAAATCATACACTGTTACATCACCTATGGTAGGGCTTATTATTCGTAGAAATATGAATAACAATACCCTAACGTAGATGATGCAATACCTCCCAAAGAGAAGGCCTGCGAATAAACGGTGTATACATTGTTATATGATCGTTTGGCTTTTGTTAATCGTATTTCTACCAATAATAAGCCCTAAATTTGGCTACTTGATGATGATGATGATGTAACAATGTATACACCTTTTGTCTGCAGGCCTTTTCTCTAGGAGGTGTTGAGGTGATGTAACAATGTACGACGTTTTCGCGCTCAGACTTTAAGTAGAGGTGGGGTTGGTATAACTCGACTCTTCGATAGAGATGATGAATATATAATTCTCGATGACGTATATTAAAGATAGACTCCAAAACTTACCGCCATACTTGAAGCCACTTGGGAATATTGGGAAGCTCCGCTTCCGAGAACCCTCATGGCTGAAAGCAATTGAAGATGATACAAACCAGATTGCTAAACATGAGGGTAACTGATTAATAATTCTTTCACACTCCGATCATGGAGTAATAAGTTTATTTGTATTTTAAATATTTTATATATTATAAGCAAGCTTCGAATATGGTTTCAATTTCAATTTCGTTTCAATCCTCTTTCAGTTATGTTTTTTCATTTTAGTTACGCATTTTTGATTTATGCTTGAGGAAAGTGATTCCTGATCTTTTTTCGTGTCTAGTTGCGGAACTGGTCTTGAATTAATTATCCTTTGGGCCCAAAAAAAAGCAAAGCAGCCAGACACTTAACTATTCCACGGCTCACTCCTGCCCAGAACTGTCATGGATTTACTTTGGCCAGCTCGGTGGCCAAGAGCGTGGAGGCACTGGTCTTGCCACTCTCGAATCCCGCCAAGAGCATGGATGTTTGTGTTTGTGTATTTCACCATAATCCTTTCATCCCAAACAGCTAGTCTCCTGGATAAAAGGGGAGATGCAGGCCGAAAATCCATCCATCCATCCGGATTCACTTTGATGGCGATGTTAATAAAAAATAGGATTCGGAATATACCTTTAATAATATACGTCATTGATAACTGTATATTCAGGATCTCTACTCTTCAGCAAATATAGCAGGTTAACAATGGAGTTCGCATGTGTGCACAGATCAGAGGATTAAAAATCATGATGCGAAATCTTCGGTCGAACGCAAATAATTGTTGGATGGTGGCGCCATCCGTTGGCAAAAACTGTAAGTGGGCAAACAAACAATCAACAAACAGAAAATTAATTATATATATAAGATAACACACTATGCTTCTTGATTTTAAGAATCGAGTTGATTTACGTTTTGTTACCGGTTATGTCGTCCTCACTCGTCCGAGCGAAGTGAATGTTCTTCTATCACCTTTCCACTCTTGTTATTTGTCTTTTATTTCTAAATTATCTCCATTTACTGATCATTTGTAAAGACTTTCAAAAAAAGGGTAAGTTCTAATTATTATCAATTTTAAGAAAAGCACAAACAGGAATTTCATCATTGTTACCAATCAATTTTGTTTTATAATTTCCAGAAATGGAATGAACCTTCTTTACATTCTGTAATGAACTTTATTTTTATTCCTTTACTGCGAATTGCAATGCCATTCATCCTTCACCAGAGGCACCTGACGTTACCCGGGATAATTACAAACTCAAGTAAGCAATAATAATTAGGCAAGCAGTCAACAAAGTAGTCAAATTGGTTTCAGTAATCCTACAATTTCCTGCTATAGACGTTGTTTAGATGTTTCCAGTGCCTGGAGGATAACTTTTGTCTTTCAGACCAATGCTCATTCATTTCTTTGGTGGCTCTCAATAGATATGAATTAACATGTATCCTTCGAATGATTATTATAGAGCATAATACGGTATGCTTGTTGATTTGATAAGTCGAGTTCATTTATGCTTTTTTATCGATTATGTAAACTGTCACCCTAGCAAAAGGACTGCTTCCTCTGTTTCCTTTCCACTTTTTCTCAATACTCTACTAACTCTCAGATACTTCCAGTTAGTCATCATTTTTAAAAATAGGATCCCCCAATGATCGAAATTCGATCACATTTCCGAGAGAAAAAAATATATGTGTAAAATATATATTGTTCTATCCTCAATCTTGTTTATTAATATAACTTTGAAAAATGAAAAATAGATAGCACAATAAATAGCTCCAACGGGATTACTAATTTCCATGTTTATTATCAAAATGTCAATGGACTTCGGAGTAAATTTGAAACCCTGAGATTGCACTTGTCCCTCTGCCAATATGATATTCTTGTTTTGACTGAAACCAATCTGTTCCCAGATATTAGCGATTCTGAACTTTATGCACTCAATTACAACATTTATAGGGCAGACAGATCCCCCGCGACTAGCAAGAAGTCAAGTGGCGGCGGTGTGTTACTTGCCATTAAGAATAACTTCCGCTGTGAACTGATCAGTTCATTACATAATGATATTGAATGCTTATTTGTATCTATTTCACTTGGGTATAATACTTACATAATTGTCGGTGGTGTTTATATACCCCCTGGTCAACCTTTTAATACTTACTCTAGGTTTGTTTCTTGTGTCGACCAAGTATTGTGCAATTATCAAAATGATACACATGTTTTAATTCTTGGTGACTTTAATCTGCCTAATGCCGACTGGAGTAATCCCGATATTGTGTCGGTATCCTCCTCATCACTGGCCTTATTGAATATGATCACCTATTATAATCTTCATCAAGTAAACAACGTCAAAAATAGAAGAGGTGTCTTACTCGACTTGATCTTTTCTTCTCTCAGTGAAATGGTGGTTCAGGAAGATATTGATCCTATTGTAATTGCTGATCCGCATCATCCAGCGCTTTCTTTTCTCTTCCCTACGAGATGTATAAATAACGGGAAAGCGCAGGTTAATACTCCCAATTTTCGTTATTGTAGACTTGATAATATTTTCGTCGATTTGGCTATGGTTGATTGGGTGAACTGGAACTGGAATTCGGATGTTAATGACCTTTTTACTATGTTTAGTAATATCTTAAGAGAGATTATCTTATGCCATACTCCAAGTAGGCAAACTGGCAACGACAATTTCCCTTGTTGGATTTCCTCATCGCTCAAAACGCTTATAATTGAAAAAAAGATTTTGCATAAGCAATATAAGCAATCACTGCGTTTATCTGATTACCTCAAGTTTGTTTTCATCCGTAGACGCTGTCGTGCCCTCACTAGGCAGTGTTTTAAAGATTATACTTCCCGAATCCAGGAATCTCTTCCAAATAATCCAAAGTTATTTTGGAGTTTCATTCGTATCTGCCAACGCTCTTCAGTACATACCCCTATACTAAAGCACAACGATGCATCAGTAAGTGATCCTAAAGCTATATGTGAGCTATTTGCACAACATTTTGCCTCTGTATTCACCGGGAATGATACGCCTAATTCCGCAAATGACAACCCTAATCATTTGATTACTCAGGAGGATACCTCCGTTCCCCTTTCGTCTTGTCACGTTACCTTTGAAGAGGTATATAATACTCTTTATAAGTTAAACCCTTATAAAGGTTGTGGCCCGGATTGTATTCCCCCCAGTGTTTTAAAACATTGTGCTACTCTTTTATATTACCCTATTACTAATTTGGTTAATTTATCGTTCCAATATGGATGTTTCCCTGACATTCTGAAGAATAGTTATGTTGTACCCATTCATAAATCTGGTTCATTAGCCAGTGTCTGCAATTATCGACCGGTTATCATCCAGAATGTTTTAGCAAAGATTGAGAAACTGCTATTATCCAAAATTGGTAATCTATTGACCAGGCATATCTCCTCCTTCCAACATGGATTTATGTCCGGCAGAAGTACTGTAACGAACTTAGTTTCATTTCAAACCCACGTAATATCTGCCTTTAAAAATCATCAACAAATCGACGCTATTTATCTGGATTTCACAAAGGCCTTTGATAGAGTAGATCACTCCATACTTCTGCACAAATTAGAATCTTATGGGATCACTGGTCCATTATTGGCATGGTTTTCTTCCTATTTAAAAGATCGCCAATTAATTGTTAGATATGCTTCCTCGTATTCATCTTCATTTATTGCATCATCTGGTGTACCGCAAGGATCACACCTCGGACCAGTTCTCTTTAATCTATTTATTAATGACTTGGCTAATGTTGTTGACGTTCAGTTGCTGCTATTTGCCGACGACGTGAAACTCTACTGGCCCGTCTCTTCCGCTGATGACTGTGAGAAATTGCAACACAACCTGTATGCAGTCCAAAACTGGTGTATACAAAATCGTATGGCCCTGAATCCTCTAAAGTGTAAATGTATAACCTATTATAGATCACACTCAATAACTAGCTTCGTATATTATATTTTTGATACTCCATTAACTCGGTGCTCTAGTATTCTGGACCTCGGAGTTCTTCATACACACTCTTTAAGTCCAGAGCCCCATGTTCAATATATCATTAAAAAAGCGAATAAAGCCTTAGGACTACTAATTCGTTCCTTTAAATTTATTAATAAACCCTCAGTCTTAGTTCTTCTATTTTGCACGTACGTTAGACCTATCTTAGAATACGCCTCTGTCGTTTGGAATCCATCACAGCTGGGTCTTATTGATGAAATTCAATCTGTTCAAAAACGATTCATTCATTTCTTATCCTCTCGATTTGAGCTTAAATACATAACCCCTTCCCGTGAGCAGTATCCATTACTATTAAGACTTCCATCATTACAGAGTAGACGAAGGATTCAAGATGCTCTCTTTGTCTCTAAATTGATAAATGGGTATATTGATTCCCCCGAACTTCTGAGCAGAGTTAATTTCAAAATTCCTAATTTCACCCGTAGTAAAGTTACTTATCACATTCCCTTATGCGCCACAAACTATGAAACAATGTGTGCAATTATTCGTATCCAAGTTACTGGTAATACTATTCCTAAGAATCTGGATCTTTTTAATTGTAATTTTTATCGTTTCAAGAGTGTTTTACATAGAACTTGGAATTTTTAACTATATGTAGAATTTGCTGATTGCTTTCTTTTTTACTTTTAATTATTGTATTTTGATTTTTTCCCCTCTTATTGTTAATAATGTATTTTATGGGTAAATCCCGTTGGAAACTTGAATAAATAAATAAATAAATATCCAAAATGCTTTGCATGACATTTCTGACACTCCCGATTCATTTCAACGGAATGATAACTTTGAAAATCTATAGTATCTTTTAATATACAGGGTGTAAATTTTAAGTTGACAAAGCAGAATAACTCGAAAAATAAGCTTCACACGAAAAAATGCGTATAATCCAAAGTTGATTATTTTCGAGGGGGCATCTGCTGGTGCTAAAATTAGCCCACCCCCCCCCGGCCCCTGGGGGTGGGGCGGGGGGCAACTTTAAAATTTCAAATGGGAACCCCTATTTTTTATTGCAGATTCAGGTCCTACATAAAAAACTACGTACATTTTGTCTGAAAAATTTTTTTTATTTTTGGTAGATGGCGCTGTAATTCAAGAAAATCCATTTTCTCATTTTTGCGTGGAAAT
>JAHWFO010028149.1:385-12976 GCA_023313115.1 Rhysida immarginata | reverse complement strand
CACATTAGTTAACCGTATTGTGCGCTAAAGTAAACATAAGATTCCTCACACTGCACTCTTAAAGTCTGCATAATAAAACAGAGTTCATCGTTTCGTAACAGTTTAGTGCACACACGTAGCGTAAAGTTCCTCTATCCTCACTCATATAGTTTATATATTAGCACACAGTTCGACATTAGTTAACCATATTCTGCGCCAAAGTAAACATAGGGTTCCTCACACTGCGCTCTTAAAGTTCGCATAATAAAACAGAGTTCCTCGTTTCGTAAAAATTTAGTGCACACATGTAGCTTAAAGTTCCTCTTTCCTCAGTCATATAGTTTATATATTAGCACACAGTTCCTCATTAGGTAACCATATAGTGTGCCAAACTAAACATAAGGTTCCTCACACTGCGCTCTGAAAGTTTGCATAGTAAAACAGAGTTCCTCGTTTCATAACAGTTTAGTGCACACACGTAGCGTAAAGTTCCTCTATCCTTACTCATATGGTTTATATATTAGCACACAGTTCCCCATTAGGTAAACATATAGTGCGCCAAAGTAAACTTAAGATTTCTCACACTGCACTCTTAAAGTCTGCATAATAAAACTGAGTTCATCGTTTCGTAACAATTTAGTGCACACACGTGGCGTAAAGTTCCTCTATCCTCACTCATATGGTTTATATATTAGCACACAGTTCCTCATTAGGTAACCATATAGTGTGCCAAGGTAAACATAAGTTTCCTCACACTGCGCTCGTAAAGTTTGCATAATAAAACAGAGTTCATCGTTTCGTAACAATTTAGTGCACACATATAGCTTAAAGTTCCTCTATCCTCACTCATATAGTTTATATATTAGCACACACTTACACATTAGGTAACCGTATAGTGCGCTATAGTAAACATAAGATTCCTCACACTGTGCTCTTAAAGTTTGCATAATAAAACAAAGTTTCTTGTTTCGTAACAATTTAGTGCACACATGTAGCTTAAAGTTCCTCTATCCTCACTCATATAGTTTATATATTAGCACACAGTTCCCCATTAGGTAACCATATAATTCTCCAAAGTAAACATAAGGTTTCTCACACTGCGCCCTTAAAGTTTGCTTAATAAAACAGAGTTCCTGGTTTCGTGCCACTTTAGTACACACATGTAGCATAACATTCCTCGATCTTCACTCATAAGATTTGTGTATTAGCACACAGTTCCCCATTGTAGTGCCATTTACTGCAACATAGGAAACAAGGTTCCTCTCACTGCTTTCATGAAGTTTGCATAGTAAAAGACAGAGTTACCTCGTTTCGTAACAATTTGCTGCACACATGTAGCTTAAAGTTCCTCTATCCTCACTCATATTTATTTTTTTTATTTATTTTTTATTTATTATTAAGGAGTTAAGATATATCATACAAAGCCCAACAGAGATCTGTATGGTCCAATGGACCGATAAGTTAGATCTCTGAGGGCTCCAACCAAATACATATTGAAGAGTACAAGTTAGTAGAACTAAACATTGTAACCAAAAAGAAAGGAAATAAACAATAATAACAAGCAGACATACAAGAACGTACTATAATGAATAAAAAAAGGTAAGTGCATATATCTGTTAACATGAGTTGCAAAATATAAAATAACCTCAGCGGTACCTTATTGAATAAATCCATACAGGAAATTACATCCAAATCAAAAATAAAAAATTAATTCATTCCCGCCCGTTTCCCACATGGGTGTATAGAAATATAACATACCAAAGTGATACTAGTTATTTAATATTAATTAAATTACATACCAACATCGGAGCTCCAGGGGTGCCAGAGTGGACAAATTGACCAACAAAGAGGCACCCCTAGACCAATATAAATAAAATACACATTGCTCAAACAAGGTAAAGAATAGAAAAACAGATAATACACTAACAATAAATGTTTATAATCAGAGGAAAAAAGAAAGACTATTACAAAAAAAGCACTATTATATGTCTGTTATTAAACAAACAAAACTTAAACAAGAAAAAAATGTAATTTTTTAAATCCGAAAGTCCAGGGGAAGATGGAAAACGTGATATTTTAAAAGTTTATAAAAAGCAGTATAAGACACTACAGCGCGTAATTCGGTGGGCAAAAGAGCCCAACATCTAATACCAGCATATGATAGACATCGACGGCGGTAATTGGGTTTAGTTAGCGGAGGATATAGGTCATGGGACGATCGTGTTGGGTATCGATGGTTATCAGCAGTGGGAACAAGGATAATAGGAGTTGAAACAAACAAGATTGAATTCGAAGCTTTAAATACGAATGCACAAACACGAACAAAATACAATTGGTAAACGGTGAAAATACGGTATTCGCTAAAATAGCGTGACACAGATGCAAATTTAGGCAATCTAAGAAGAGTTCGTAAGAACCATTTCTGGAGTTTAAGAATCCGAGTAAGGTTCCAAGAAGTGGAAGATCCCCAGAAAATAATGCTGGAGCAAAGAGAGGAGTGAATCCACGCATTATATAAGAGTAATAGAATTTTTGGGGGCAGGAAGCGTAGTCTGGAGATAATACCCTGTTTCGCGTTGAGATTAATGAGTCAATGTGCTGGTCCCAACTAAGGTCATGAGAGATAGTTATACCCAAATATCTAAAGGAGGAAACAGTAGATAATATATTACCACCATAATAGAGGGGCAATACTTTAGGTACATCGCGCTTGTTTCTCTGATAGAAAACCATAGCTTTTGTCTTTTCAGTGTTTACACGCAATGAATTCTTGTAAGACCAAATTTTCAAATCGGTAAGGACGTCGTTGAGCGCAGATATCATTTGAAGAGCATCAGAGCTGGCGGCTATAAATGTTACGTCATCAGCATATAAAATTATCCGAAAAGATGTGCGAGGTACTAAAGCCAAGGGAAGTCATTTATGAACAAAGCAAAGAGAAGAGGAGAAAGTATTGAACCCTGGGGAACACCTAAGTTTCTTTTCAACAAATGGGAAGATGTTTCAACATAGGTAAGAAAATAAGTTCTGTTGGAAAGAAAACTCTCTAGCCATTGTAACGGGAGTCCACAAATACCATAAAAATTGGATAGTTTATACAGGAGAAGATCGACAGGTACCGAATCAAAGGCCTTGGCAAAATCAACGTACACCGCAGCTACAAACTTGTTAGAAGCTATTTCACGCGAAGTGAATTCTAAAAATTCATAACAGGCGGTTTCAACATTTCTTTTGGGCACAAACCCATGCTGACAAGTAGTAATTAAAGCATTTTTATGGACATATTGCGACAATCGTTGGTAGAACAGTTTTTCAAAGAGTTTGGCGAATATCGGCAAGGCGGTAATTGGCCGATAATTCGAGAATAGCGTAGGGTCACCCTTTTTAAAAATCGGGGTAACTCTAGCTATCTTTAATGCTTCCGGAAAGATACCTGTTGAAAGCGACTGGTTGAATATAATGGTGAGAGGATAAGACAGCTCCCGGTAAAGAAAAATCACAGCGTCAGGTGGAAACCCCAGAGGATCAAGGGACGTAGACGACTTTAGAAGGAGAATAGTGTTACTAACCTCCGCAGCGGACGTTGGAACCGCAAAAAAACTTGAAACAAAGTTACGAGAAAGATTATCCCAATTCTCATTGCCAAAGTTAGACGGACCATCATAACTTGGCAGTAAAGATTGCAAAAAAACTGTGAGAGTCGAGTTAGAGATCTGATCATTCTGCACAAATGGGGACTGTGAGGAGTGGATGCCAGACGATAAATTTTTTAAAACGCTCCATTTATCTTTATTTGAATGAAGGCGGTCGAACAACCTATCAAAATAAATATATTTGGCCTTCCTAATCTGTTTCCTAACAGCGTTGGACCAGTCTTTAAATCGTTTAATATTTACCGCAGTAGGTTCACGACGGGCTTTCAAGTAATAATTATTCTTTTTCTTAACAGCCAGCAATATGCTGGGGGTAATCCACGGCTTCCGAGCTACGCTGTCAGCCTTATTCCTGTTTAGCACACGTCTATAAGGCAGATATCGATCGAACCCAAGGCTTACGTGATTTAGAAAGGTGTCAAACAGCATGTTAGTATCATGAACGTCGGATAATAACGAAGCCCAATTAGTTAAAGTAAAGAATGAGGAGAGAGCCATGAGTCTATGATAAGAAATAACGCGCTTTCGAATACCCCTTGGTTTGCAGGATGACTGCAAGGTCAAGTCAAAAATTATTAATAGCGGAAAATGATCAGAAATGGAGGTGTCGATGGCACAACAGAATAAAGTATTTAGAGTTGTAAAACAAGCATCAATTGCAGAGAATTTTTTGTGAAATAGTGAAAAATGTGTATAAGTAGGGATAGTTAAAACCAGGCCTGACCTCATAATAGGATCCAATAATAAATTCAAACCAGGTGACGGAGTACTTAAGTCGACGTTGAAATCGCCTACTAATATCAGTGGTTTACCAAGGTGCTGTAAATCTAGCAAATATGATGTTAGGTAATTACAGAACTTGGACAACTGGCCAGCGGGTGGACGATAGACCGCTGTAACAATATACTTATTGTTAATAGTTAAAGTTAAAAGTTCATAGTCATCGGAAATAACAGTGTATTGGTTCAAAACTGAATGAGCCAGCGTATTCGAGACATAAATGCACAGACCACCACCGCGCTTAGATACACAATTAACAGCGGCAACATTATATCCCTCAATGGGCGGAATCTCACTATGGTCTCGGCAACAGGTTTCAGCGAAAACGAGCAGTCTTGGGTCATGGGCAAGAGTATTTAAATTGGCCAAGGCGCAAGCAAGATTTGCATTAAGGCTTCTAATGTTTAAATAGAATAAGGACAGGCTTCGACTTACAGCCGAGATAGATAGGCCAGCTATAACAGAATTTGTTTCGTCAATTGGTATCGGATTTCTAAAAACAGACATAATATAGCCTCTTCGAGTTCAAACGACAAATTAATTAAATAATCCGAAAAGATTAAAACAAATTGAAACAAGTATAAATAGAAAGGAAAAACAGTATATAAAATCAAATAGGGATGAAAAAAGTTAGAAAAAAATTAGTAAACTTAGAGAAAAAATTTTAACTAAAAATAAAAAATAAAATAAAATAAAATAATAAAAATAAAAAGGTAGAGAGCGAGCTAAATAAAGTGAGAAAACAAAACAAACAAAAACAAAATTATTATTGAAAATTATTAATATTCAATATAAGAACTTATAAACTAAATACGAATCGAAACGATTAAGACAATGTGTAACTTTAGTTATAAGTAGACATTGTTAATACCAAACAATTTACATTTACGTGGCTAAAAAACAAAAACTGATGGACAAAACCATCGAAAAACATACTTTAACATAGAAAATAATATAATAAGTGTCAGTCAAAATCAACCAAAAAAACTTAACAAGGCGCCACAAGGAATAAAAATAACATGGTTACGTTCGGGTATCAAATGGATTGAAGATCCAGTGCACAGGAAATCAATCTAGGTTTCCCTTGGGAGTCTTTAATAAAAATTCTTCCTCCGTAGCTCCAAGCATTGGAGACCCCAAACTTTGATTTAGCTTCGCGAAGAAGTTTATATCTGGAAGTGGTAAGGTCTTCGGCTATAGCTAACCGAGTCTCCCAAGTCTTTAGCTTATTCCTTTTTTTTATGATCATGTCTCTGATGGAATATGTAGAAAACCGCACAATAACAGGACGAGGAGCATCTGAAGTACGGGGTCCCAATCGATGGGCAGCTACGATGTCAGTAGGACCAACGGGAACGTCAAGCTTATCACGAAACAGAGCCGACATGATCTCTGTCAATGATTCAGACGGCACCTCCGTCAACCCGAACACACGAAGGTTTGCCCTTCGAGAATGCTGCTCCAGGTTGTCGATCGCTGAGAAGGCATCGTCAATCCTCGATCTACCATCATTGAACACGTTGTCTTCAAGCATGACTAAATTGTTTCGAAGAAGCGTATAATTTGAATCTAAGAGTTTCACCTGGGATGAGAGGGTTCCCAGCTGCGATGACACTGTACTCAACTCAGAAGATATATCAGCGAGCTTGCGATCGATATGATCCATAAATTAATCAGCAAGCTTACTGCATAAACGGTCTAATAAAACTGGGTCTTCAAACAACGCAGCTACTGCTCTCTCGATCTGTAGCGCCTGGGAGTCGTCGCTGGCGGTCTTCAATGGCGAATCGGTCGCGGCCGTCCGGGGGTGGGTCGGTTTAGAGTTCTTGGCAGAATCTTTAGGCACAATAGTTAATGGTAGAATAAATAAGTCATATAAACTATTCACAATTCTTAAAAACAGTCACTAGTTCATATATTAGCATACAGTTCCCCATTAGGTAAACATTCAGTTCGCCAAGGTAAACATAAGGTTCCTCACACTGCGCTCTTAAAGTTTGCATAGTAAAACAGAGTTCCTCGTTTCGTAACAATTTAGTGCACACATGTATGTTTAAGTTCCTCTATCCCCACTCATATAGTTTATATATTAGCACACAGTTCCCCATTAGGTAACCATTCAGTCCGCCAAACTAAACATAAGGTTCCTCACACTGCGCTCTAAAAGTTTGCATAATAAAAATGAGTTCCTCGTTTCGTAACAATTTAGTGCACACATGCAGCCAAAAGTTCCTCTATCCTCACTCATATAGTTCATATATTAGCACACAGTTCCACATTAGGTAACCGTATAGTGCGCTAAAGTAAACATAAGGTTCCTCACACTGCGCTCTAAAAGTTTGCATAATAAAAATGAGTTTCTCGTTTCGTAACAATTTAGTGCACACATGCAGCCAAAAGTTCCTCTATCCTCACTCATATAGTTCATATATTAGCACAGAGTTCCACATTAGGTAACCGTATAGTGCGCTAAAGTAAACATAAGGTTCCTCACACTGTGCTCTTAAAGTTTGCATAATAAAACAGTTTCTCGTTTCGTAACAATTTAGTGCACACTTGTAGCTTAAAGTTCCTCTATCCTCACTCATGTAGCTTATATATTAGCACACTGTTCCCCATTAGGTAACCACATAGTTCTCCAAAGTAAACATAAGGTTCCTCAAACTGCGCTCTTAAAGTTTGCATAATGAAACAGAGTTCCTCGTTTCGTAACAATTTGCTGCACACATGTAGCTTAAAGTTCCTCTATCCTCACTCATATAGTTTATATATTAGCACACAGTTCCACATTAGGTAACCGTATAGTGCGCTAAAGTAAACATAAGGTTCCTCAGACTGTGCTCTTACAGTTTGCATAATAAAACAGAGTTTCTCGTTTCGTAACAATTTAGTGCACACATGTAGCATAAATTTCCTCTATCCTCACTCATATAGTTTATATATTAGCACACAGTTCCCCATTAGGTAACTAAATAGTTCTCTAAAGTAAACATAAGGTTCCTCACTCTGCGCTCTTAAAGTTTGCATAATAAAACAAAGTTCCTCGTTTCGTAACAATTTAGTGCACACATGTAGCTTAAAGTTCCTCTATCCTCACTCATATAGTGCATATATTAGCACACAGTTCCCCACTAGGTAACCATTCAGTCCGCCAAACTAAACTTAAGGTTCCTCACACTGCGCTCTAAACGTTTGCATAATAAAAGAGAGTTCCTCGTTTCGTAACAATTTAGTGCACACATGTAGCTTAAATTTCCTCTATTCTCACTCATATAGTTTATATATTAGCACACAGTTCAACATTAGGTAAACGTATAGTGCGCTAAATTAAACGTAAGGTTCCTCAGACTGTGCTCTTAAAGTATGCATAATAAAACAGAGTTTCTCGTTTCGTAACAATTTAGTGCACACATGTAGCTTAAATTTCCTCTATCCTCACTCATATAGTTTATATATTAGCACACAGTTCCCCATTAGGTAACCACATAGTTCTCCAAATTAAACATAAGGTTCCTCACACTGCGCTCTTAAAGTTTGCATAATAAAACGGAGTTTCTCGTTTCGTAACAATTTTAGTGCACACATGTAGCTTAAAGTTCCTCTATCCTCACTCATATAGTTTATATATTATCACACAGTTCCCCATTAGGTAACCATATAGTGCGCCAAAGTAAACTTAAGAATACTCACACAGCGCTCTTAAAGTTTGCATAATAAATAAAAGTTCCTCGTTTCGTTATAATTTATTGCACACATGTATGTTTAAGTTCCTCTATCCTCACTCATATAGTTTATATATTAGCACACAGTTCGACATTAGTTAACCATATTCTGCGCCAAAGTAAACATAAGGTTCCTCACACTGTTTCTCGTTTCGTAACAATTTAGTGCACACATGTAGCTTAAAGTTCCTCTATCCTCACTCATATAGTTTATATATTAGCAAACAGTTCCACATTAGGTAACCACATAGTTCTCCAAATTAAACATAAGGTTCCTCTCACTGCTTTCATGAAGTTTGCATAATAAAACAGAGTTCCTCGTTTCGTAACAATTTAGTGCACACATGCAGCCAAAAGTTCCTCTATCCTCACTCATATAGTTCATATATTCGCACACAGTTCCCCGTTAGGTAACCATTCAGTCCGCCAAACTAAACATAAGGTTCCTCACACTGCGCTCTAAAAGTTTGCATAATAAAAATGAGTTCCTCGTTTCGTAACAATTTAGTGCACACATGTAGCTTAAATTTCCTCTATCCTCACTCGTATAGTTTATATATTAGCACACAGTTCCCCATTAGGTAACCACATAGTGCGCCAAAGTAAACTTAGGATTCCTCACACTGCACTCTTAAAGTCTGCATAATAAAAATGAGTTCCTCGTTTCGTAACAATTTAGTGCACACATGTAGCTGAAAGTTCCTGTAACCTCACTCATATAGTTTATATATTAGCACACAGTTCCCCATTAGGTAACCACATAGTGCGCCAAAGTAAACTTAGGATTCCTCACACTGCACTCTTAAAGTCTGCATAATAAAACAGAGTTCCTCGTTTCGTTATAATTTAGTGCACACATGTATGTTTAAGTTCCTCTATCCTCACTCATATAGTTTATATATTAGCACACAGTTCCCCATTAGATAACCACATAGTTCTCCAAAGTAAACATAAGGTTCCTCACACTGCGCTCTTAAATTTGCACAGAAGTAGCTTAAATTTAGTGCACACATGTATGTTTAAGTTCCTCTATCCTCACTCATATAGTTTATATATTAGCACACAGTTCCCCATTAGATAACCATATAGTGCGCCAAAGTAAAATTAACATTCCTCACACTGCATTCTTAAATTTGCATAATAAATCAGTGTTCCTCGTTTCGTAACAATTTAGTGCAAACATGTAGCTTTAAGTTCCTCTATCCTGATTACTGAGCTGCTTACAACTAGGAAAGCAGAAGCTGAACATCTTGGGGACTCATGTATGGTTCGGGTGGCGATGGGGTGCCCACAGGGTGGAGTCCTTTCACCCTTGTTGTGGTGCCTTGTCGTCGACGAGCTTTTATGTGAGCTGGAGAAAGATGGAATACACTGCCTTGGATATGCTGATGACATTGCGATCATCACTAGAGGAAAATTTCTCAACACTGTCTCGGACATTCTTGAAGGAATTCTCAAGAAGGTAGAGAGATGGTGTAAAGAGGTAGGTCTGTCTGTTAATCCAGACAAAACTGTTATTGTTCCTTTTTCTAGAAGTATTTCCAAATTTTAAGTATTAATTTCTTTGGTAAAAAGATAACTTATACTTCTGAGGTCAAATATCTCGGTGTCTTCCTTGATAGCAAGCTTTCATGGAGGAAACACCTGGAATATTGTTTATCACGTGCTAAAATGATCTTCTGGACTTGTAGAAGAGTCGTTGGCAAATCATGGGGGCTGAGCCCTAAACTTATTCATTGGGTATATACTAGTGTTATATGTCCAATGATGACTTACGGCTCTGTTGCATGGTGGCCTAGAACACAACTTAAGACAGTTAGGAAAGAACTAGCTAAAGTTCAAAGAATGGCATGTCTTACTATTACAGGTGCAATGAGAACAACTCCGACTAGTGCTTTGGAACTTCTCTTGGACCTGAAACCTATTCACTTGCTGGTTGAAGCAGAGGCTGCAATGACAATTTATCGAATATGCAGCCCTGACAACTGGCGTAGGTGTTTAGATAATACAGTATATGAGAAACTAATAAAGGGGGTGTTACGACATCCGGTTTTTCATATGACTGTTGATAGAATGCTTCCGAAATATGATTTCGATAAGCAATATGTTGTTTCCATTCCAACTAGGGAGGAATGGAACACTATGACGCTTTTGTCATTTAGAGATCACGAAACATGGTTTACGGATGGATCTAAAACGGCGTCTGGAATAGGCGCAGGTATATGTTGCCCTAGGAGGAAAATCCGACGGTCTTTCCCCCTTGGCAAATACTCTACAGTCTTTCAGGCAGAAATTTTTGCAATTATTGCCTGTGGAATAGAGCTGAATATTCAGAAGCTTCGAAGTAAGAAAATTTTAATATGCTCTGATAGCCAGGCTGCGTTGCATGCACTTGATAGTGTATGCTACAAATCCAAGCTTGTCTGGGAATGCCATCGTACCCTCTGTGATTTAGCAATTAACAACAAGGTAAAACTGTGTTGGATTCCTTCTCACAGTGGCTACGAGGGCAATGAAATTGCTGATTGTCTTGCCAAGGATGGCTCTGTGACTCCATTTGTGGGTCCTGAACCGTCTTTGGGATTGTCCCAAAGTCTCATTAAGCTGACTATCCATAATTGTATGGATAGACAGCATTTTGATTCATGGATTAAAGAGTATGGCCAAAGACAAGCCAAGGTACTCAATCCAAAATATCCTGTTTCGAGGAAAAGTGAGTTGTTAAAACTCACAAGAAATGAAATTAAAAAGTCGTTGAACTCCTTACAGGTCATTGTCATCTTAATAGACATATGACCTTAATAGGTGTTGCAACTGACGCTACATGCAGGATATGTCATGAAGCAGAGGAGAGTTCTACTCATGTTCTCTGTAGTTGCTTAAATCTATCATTTCTTAGATTTAAACATTTAGGGAGCTTTATACTCCAACCGGCAGAAATTCAAAATGTTACTGCCAGGCAGATCTTAAGATTTGCAGATGCATCTGGTCTACTTGTGAGACGAGATTTATAAAGGATTTGGGGACAGTACAATAGACCTGAGGTCGCGGTGCTTGGTTTCTCTGTAACCACCCCTTTTAAATTCAATTCAATTCAATTCCTCTATCCTCACTCATATAGTTTATATATTAGCACACACTTACACATTAGGTAACCATATAGTGTGCAAAGGTAAACATAAGGTTCCTCACACTGCGCTCTTAAAGTTTGCATAGTAAAACAGAGTGCCTCGTTTCGTAACAATTTAGTGCACACACGTAGCGTAAAGTTCCTCTATCCTCACTCATATGGTTTATATATTAGCACACAGTTCCCCATTATATAACCATATAGTGCGCCAAAGTAAAATTAACATTCCTCACACTGCATTCTTAAATTTGCATAATAAATCAGTGTTCCTCGTTTCGTAACAATTTAGTGCAAACATGTAGCTTAAAGTTCCTCTGTCCTCCCTCATATAGTTTATATATTAGCACACAGTTACACATTAGGTAACCGTATTGTGCGCTAAAGTAAACATAAGATTCCTCACACTGTGCTCTTAAAGTTTGCATAATAAAACGGAGTTTCTCGTTTTGTAACAATTTAGTGCACACATGTAGCTGAAAGTTCCTGTAACCTCACTCATATAGTTTATATATTAGCACACAGTTCCCCATTAGGTAACCACATAGTGCGCCAAAGTAAACTTAGGATTCCTCACACTGCACTCTTAAAGTCTGCATAATAAAACAGAGTTCATCGTTTCGTAACAGTTTAGTGCACAAACGTAGCGTAAAGTTCCTCTATCCTCACTCATATGGTTTATATATTAGCACACAGTTCCCCATTAGGTAACCATATAGTGCGCCAAAGTAAACTTAAGATTCCTCACACAGCGCTCTTAATGTTTGCATAATAAATCAAAGTTCCTCGATTCGTTATAATTTAGTGCACACATGTATGTTTAAGTTCCTCTATCCTCACTCATATAGTTTATATATTAGAACACAGTTCGACATTAGTTAACCATATTCTGCGCCAATGTAAATATAAGGTTCCTCACACTGCGCTCTTAAAGTTCGCATAATAAAACAGAGTTTCTCGTTTCGTAAAAATTTAGTGCACACATGTAGCTTAAAGTTCCTCTATCCTCACTCATATAGTTTATATATTAGCACACAGTTCCCCATTAGGTAACCACATAGTGCGCCAAAGTAAACTTAGGATTCCTCACACTGCACTCTTAAAGTCTGCATAATAAAACAGAGTTCATCGTTTCGTAACAGTTTAGTGCACAAACGTAGCGTAAAGTTCCTCTATCCTCACTCATATGGTTTATATATTAGCACACAGTTCCCCCTTAGGTAACCATATAGTGCGCCAAAGTAAAGTTAAGATTCCTCACACTGTGCTCTTAAAGTTTGCATAATAAAACAGAGTTTCTCGTTTCGTAACAATTTAGTGCACACACGTA
>JAHWFO010028148.1:1251-13662 GCA_023313115.1 Rhysida immarginata | reverse complement strand
CTAATATCGTTGTGGTGAAAGAGTTTTTTATTTCTTAGTTTACCATTGAAATCTATATCCGTTAGGTTGACCAAATTATCGGCAACCAACTGTTCATTGATCGTTATTTGATTATTAATACTAGGTTTTTGGTTGGCCATAATACTGTCGAACTTGTCTGATGAAGTCTTAATCCTAACCAGGCTCTGCGTAAATAACAATATTTTTAAATACAAGGGCAATATCTATAAAATGATTGGAGGCACTCCCATGGGTTCTTGCCTCAGCCCGATATTGTCCGAAATTTTTCTCAAAAATTTTGAAGATATCCTGATTTCCCCAACTATTGGATCTTTTAGATCCTGCTGATTTTTGGGGACTCTATTCGTCAATCTACAATCTGACTCTCGTCCCTTCTGGGGACTTCTCCTCTGGAGGACTTAAGAGGTTCATCAGGCTTCTCACCCAGTTCAGTGTACCTCCTTAGGTTTACTCTTTGGGCGAGCGTGCAAAGTGAGTTTGGCTCCTGGACCACTCGCGTCTTTCTTTTCACTTCACTGTTCGATTGTCGAGTACATCTGCCAACCCCGAGTTTATACATTCGTATGTTAGTAGAGCGAGAATACTGTTCTAGATCATCGATACGTTTTAAGGCGCAATCTAGTCGAGAGGAGTCATTCTCGAACTTAAAAGCCTCCACACAGACCAACCTTTCTTGAAGGGAGGTCTGTTGTGATTTAGCTTGCCAATTGGTGTTTGCTTCGGAGGATTCCTTTTTTTCGAATAACGGGTTCTTTTTGGAAATCAAATCCTAAATTTAGATTCGATTTTTCGTGAAGCTTGTCGAATTTTTTCGAGATAATGCGGTCTAATGCTTCTGAGTCCGTTAAATAAGCAGAAATGTCTATGGGGAATATTATGGATTAGTTGTGAGCAGTCTTCGATGGTGAATCGGTCGACAGTTGTCGAGTTCTAGAAGGGGCAGATTTTTTAAATCTCGTGGCATACCTATACAGCAAATATATAAATTTCAGCTGGGTATTTTTATTTATAAAGTATTGCATTCGATCCTCCTCACACACAACCCCCATATTGCCTACACTTATTATGGATAAGCACAATTATCCTACTAGACAAGCTGCTACATTTTACTTACCAAAGGCTAAAAACAACTATGGAAGTAACACTTGGTAAGTATGGGCTGTGATCCCTAACGAAATTCGCACTTTGTCAGATTATAAGACTTTTCGCCGAGAATTGAAAAACTATATCCTCGGATAACCTCTTGAAAATTTCAGGACTTATTTCGGAATCTCTCACGTAGCTTCATATCTTATTTCTTTTTTTGGAACTGATGCCTGATTGGATTGATTATAATAGTAATTATAATCATAACTAACCACATATACTAATCCGTGTTAATTTAGTATTCAGTTTAATTCCTCTAATTATGTTGGTTTTATTTCTTATTTCTTAATCGTTTACAAGTAATATTGATTGTGTTAGGGGCTCAGGGGGCCCTATTTATCGGTCTTTAACCATACCGGGCCCTTCTGAGCTCTAATTCCAATTCTAATTGTAATTCTTTAAATTGTAAATTCTTTAAATAAATAAATAAATAATGTAGGTTGGTAAAGAGTATCAAAAAATGAAAAATATAATTTTAAATTAATTTTACCTTAGTTAAAGGAAATTACGGGATATTTAGAGTAATTTTTAAGGTAATAAAGTTTTTAAGGTAATTCTAAGGTAATGACAATTTTAGAGTAATATTTGAGGTAATGATTAGGCGACCTATTTTATGACGTAACCGAGGCCGTAACTCTGCCAGGTTTTCCTATTTCCCACCCTAAGTAGGTGGTACCTGAAAACCTGAAATTGGTACATGCGTAGACATGCTATCTACAAAACAAACAACGTGTACAACGTGCTCAGCAACGTGGCGTGGCTGTGATCTTGTCATAGCCGTGTATGCATCTGGTAATTATCTGTCTCGTTTTTTTTTATTTTGGAATTTTTTTACATTTAAATAGTTGTCGGGTTTTTATTCAAATCAAGGCCCTAACTCAAAATGGTGGCCTTCAGCATCAACACATTTCTGAGTACTAGAAAAATCTCATTTACTCCAGGAGTATAAGTGATTTAAAACGAAGAGAGTGGTAGCTTTGCATTATTAAAGATGGATAACAGGATTATCGACTAGTTTAGCCATTTATTCCCGGCTTATTCAAGGATACACAACACGGCAATCGACAATCGCACAGTGAAGTGTACAATTCTTCAAATGGAACGAAAGCGGCGCTTTCACAAGCTCATCGTACCAGAATATATTCCAAATGAATTACACTGAGGTAGTCAAGAAGCCTAACCAACCCAAGCGGTCTTCCATGTTATACAAAAAAGAAAATATGATTGACGATTGTCAGAAACAAAATACAAACGAAATGAAAATGCTAGATGAAAGAAGATTATAACATCTTCCAGTAGTCCGGGAAAGAAACGTTGTTGATATCTTCAAAGTTGATGTCAAGAGTGTCCCTTGGTTTTCGATACTTCATATGCCACTTCAAATCTATTGAGTTCTTCAGTTTTCCGGTCACTAGGTCATTGTCATGAATCTTCATCTTCTGCACCATAAGCAAAAGGAGGTCCTGTATAAACTTTCCTATGTGGACCATTTCTAGATCTGAGTGGATGGATTGGTTTTTCACAGTCATACTGTCCAGCTGGGCAATGGTCCTCAGGGTAACATTCTGGGATGAATGTAGCTCGCTCCATCTGCTTCTACAGATAATCGCCCACGCAGGCATGCCATAGAGGAGTATGGTCCGAATAAACGACTTGTAAAGAAGTAGCTTGTTGTCGATGCTGAGGGTGCTGTTGCGGCCCAGGAGAGCTATGAGACTGTACTTAGCCCTCTTCGTTTTGTTCAGAGCGTAGGCTACGTGACGATTCCACGAGAGTCTTGAGTCGATGATAACGCCAATCAAGGTAAGCTACGTTGCACTATATGGAATGCGAAGGGCATCCCTCGCAAGCGTTTCGAATTTTATGATTTCCTTACAAGCTGAAACATCGATATTGCCTTCTTGTGCGAAACCCATCTCAAACAGAGTAAGGCTTCTCAATCTACCAGGGTACAACTATGCTTAGCGAAAAGATAGTCCTCCTAAAAAAGCTTCAGATCCAGCCTCTGGTAGGGTAACTATTGTTGTTAAAAGAGGTATTAATCACACAAAGATTGTCACACCTAACCATGTCAATATGGAAGAAGTTTCCATTGTCATTAAAGATGCTGATGTTGGAGAGGTAAAGTACAACCCACCCAGGCACAAGTTAGACCCTCGCGACTTAGATGAAGTACTGTCTGGGCCCACCCTAGTCGTTATGGCGGGTGATTTGAATGCCAAACACCCACACGCGAACTCCAGATGCACTAATCAAAGTGGTACATGGTAGATCAGATCGACACTTCCGTTATTGGCCCTCTTGAAGACACATACTACTGTGATCGCTCACCCGCTAGTGACGTCCTCGACATTGCTGTTCTCAAGGGGTTTTTCAAACCCTACAATCTTTTTACAGTAAATGCCTTATCATCTGATCACCTGCCAGTTGCATTAAATTTTGAGGGAATTAATATCGATCTGAGAATAAATCTTCATTATAAGCAGGACTGGAAATTTTTTAGAGAACTTATGAACGACAGTAACATTCCCTATCAGGATCCCGTCACCAGCAGTGACATTGACGAAAATATGAAAAAGTTCATTCACTCCATCAAGATGGCTACAAATGCTAGTGCTGCTTCGGTGGATTACAAGCGGCCAGACCATCTGGAACTTCCTCCCTCCATCAGGCAACTCATCCACGACAAAGACACCTTCAGAAGACTTTGGTAGCGTAACAGGTCTCTCCACTTCAAGGCGAAGTACAATAGGCTATCCCGCCAGGTAGATGAGCAGATTAAGGATTTAAGGAATCAAAGATGGAACGACAAAATTAAGAGTCTGTCCGTCCAGGATAACTCTCTCTGGAGTACGGTCAGGGACCTTAAAAGCAACAGGACTATTGTTCTCCCTCCTCTCCTTAGAGGGTGGCAATTTCTTTGGCAATGACCAGGATAAAGCGCAAATTATCGACGATTCACTGAAGAGCCAATTCTCTACCCCCATAGAGGATGATCTGGTCAATATTACTCGTGAGATCAAAGACATGTGTGATAGTTATGGCCACATCCAGCGCACTCTTGCCTTTGCTGATGTCATTGGCACCTCTGAGATATTGGACATCATAAAGCACCTGAAAAGCAAAAAGGCAGCTGGCATCGAAACCATTACAACTCTCAAGAACTTGCCTCCCAGTGTTATCTGCATCATCACCAAGGTCGTGAATGACTTCTGGCTTAACGGTCATTTCCTTGTGCCTGGAAGGACTCAGTCATCATCACCATTCCTAAACCTGGACTGGATGCTGCTCTCCCCACAAGTTATAGGCCCATTAGCTTGTTGCCCACTATTTTCAAAGTCTTTGGGCGCACTATACCCAAGAGGTTCAACGACTACTGCGAGGCAAACAACCTCATTCGTAGTGAGCAATTTGGTTTCCGTCTAGGTCACTTTTGTCAGCTTCAGTTATGGAGGCTTATTGCTGATTTAAACGGTCCTCTCAACCTCTCTGTGTTTGGTGGTGTCGTTTTCCTCGATGTCCAGAAGGCCCTTGACCAAGTCTGGCATGATGGACTCATTTACAAAATGATTACCTGCAGGTTTCCTGACGATCTAATTGCTCTAGTTCGCTCCTTCCTGTCAAAGAGGACTTTTCGTGTTAAGGTTGGGGACTCCTTGTCTGAACCCTGCGATGTTAATGCTGGTGTACCCCAAGGCTCTGTCTTGGCCAGCTTTATTCAACTTCTTAATCCATGACTTTCCCAACTTTGCAAAGTGTAATCTTTACTTGTTTGCTGACGACGGGTCCATCATGACCTGGGCATGAAACCCAGCATATGTCATCACTCGACTCCAAACAGCTTTACATCAGTGCGATTTAAGTGGCGGTTAAAACTGAATGTCAAAAAGTGCAAGATCATGTTTATCACTCGCAAATGCAAAAACCTTTCAAAGCCCCTCTTCTTATTTGGCAGGAAACTTGAGTGGGTAAAAATCTATAAATACCTTGGTGCCTTGATCGACTCCAAACTAAACTGGAATGACCAAGTCCAATACGCGCTTAACAAAGCAAAGAAAGCGAAGTTCAGTTTGATTGCACTTCTGGGGCGAAACAGCGCTCTTGCTGTGGATAACAAACTCTTGATATACAAGGTTATGATTCGTACTATTTTACTTCATGGAATGCCTGCTTGGGCTTCTATTTGCAAATCTAGGTGGAAGGATCTCCAGACCTTCCAAAATGTTACTCTATGATCCATTGCCCAACTTGGCAGAAGAGTTGCCCACATCCACTCTATCTATGACGATTTGGGGATGGCCCACATAGGCACCTTTGTCCAAACACTTAGAACAACATGCTACCCAAGTTGGAGAATCATGAAAACATCCTGGTTTCTGGTATTCTGGACCATCCACTCGTTGTTAAGGGTCCCCTCAGGTTTCGAAGACCCCGCCATATCCTGGATGTCTGCTTTGATGACGTTAACAAGGCCGTCTTCCCCAACTATTGGATCTTTTAGATCCTGTTGATATTTGGGGACTCTATTCGTCAATCTACAATCTGACTCTCGTCCCTTCTGGGGTGGCTCCGTAATGGGCAGTTGTGGAAAGCTCTCCATTCGAAATGATCGGCAATGTCTTCAGATGTTTTTCACCGACTTGTGAATCAATGCCACGTCGCACTGTGGCACTTCGCCGGGTTAGATCACACGTTATTAGGTGCTATCCCATGATTTTTGTCATGTGAGTGTATTTTTTGGAAAATATAATTTTAAGTTTAATTTTCTTATTCCTATGGGGATATTTCAAGGCATTTTTATATATTTGACGACATATTCTGAAATTACCCCTGATTATGAGATTTTGTCGGCCACTATTAACAACAATCTCATTTTCAGTACAGTTTACCGTCCTCCATCTGGTCACTTCCCAATTTTTTTAGATTACATTTCTTCAATGCTTCTAGACCTTACTTTGACAAATAAAAAACTAATTATTATGGGTGATTTTAATATTGATTTTTCCAAATCTTCACCTAGTTTAAATAATCTTTTAGATTTAATGTCCAGTTCTGGACTCTCCCATACAATTTCTTTTTTTACCCATTACTCCCCAGCTCATAATACATATTCTGCCATCGATCAATGTTTTGCTACCCATACTGATAATTCCTTAAGTGGCTGTATTGACTTGTCCATCTCAGACCATTTCCCTATTTTTTTCATCTATGCTCCCCTAACAGTTTCTAAACCATCATTCCCTACAAGTAAACATAGGTTAATCACTCCCTTTAGATTAGCTATTTTCCATTCCTTCCTCGAATTATCTGACTGGTCAGCGATTTTTGGAAATCTCAGCAATACTGATATCCTAATGGATAAGTTTATAGAACAAATTTTAGCCGGTTTAAATCGCTATTTCCCTTTTATTTCCACGTCCTCTAGAATCAATCAACCTTTTAGAAAACCTTGGATGAATGATTATGTATTCAATCTAATCACACATAAAAATGCTCTATACAAAAAATTTCGTCGTAACCCGTGTCAGCGAACGAAGGCTAGATTTCGATCCTTCTCAAATTTTACTCGCAATATTATCAAATCAACTAAGCAAGTTTATTTTGATCGTTTCTTTCATTAAGTTTCAAACTGTAAACATAAATGGAGAGCAATCAACCGATTAATTCATGGCTCTCGCTCACCAACTATTCCTTTTTCTGACCCTACTGTAATTACCCCAACTTTGTTAACGGAGTTTCTGGAAACACTATTACCTTCCACTAGGAATGAACCCAACTTAATATTACATTACCCGTATGTTACTTCCTCTGTTCCTCTTTCCTTTTTTATCTCACCAACCTCCCCCGAAGAAATTATAAAAATTATACGTCAACTAAAACCTTCGGTTAGTATTGACCCCCTCGGATTTCGAGCAGATATAATAAAATCAGTAGCCTCTAGCTTAGCAACTCCCCTGTCTCACATTTTTAACACCTCTATTGTTTGTGGAACCTTTCCTAAAAGTCTTCGACGTGCTAAGATTATCCCTATATTTAAACAAGGAAATTCAATGGACTTTGGAAACTATCGACCCATCTCAATTGTTCCTATATTCTCTAAAATTTTCGAAAAACTCTATTTTAGTCGTTTATCTAACTATGTGTTTAGTAAAAAATTAATCTCCTCGACACAACATGGTTTTACACCAAAACGTGGTACCGACACTGCTATTTATGAATTAATGGAATATATAACAATGAATATGACCGAAAACAGGCATGTAATTTCTATATTCCTGGACTTCTCAAAAGCCTTTGATTCTGTCCCAATAAACCTCCTGATTTATAAACTTTCCAACTTCTATAACATACGGGGTCCCCCACTAAACTGGCTAACTGAATTTTTAACCGATCGACAGTATACTTTAACTTTAGGAAATATAACTTCCAGAACTTTAGTACGTAACCTAGGTTTCCCAAGGATCAATACTATCTCCGCTACTTTTCAGCCTTTTTATAAATGACCTATCACATGCTCTTTCGCCCTCTTTCACTATCTTGTATGCTGATGATGTTACTCTCTCTTATGCTGATAGTACAATTGCGAATCTACAAACTTCTATCAATCAATCCCTGATTATCTTAAGTAATTGGATCCAATTAAATCAATTATCTCTTAACCTTAATAAAACTAAATACATAATCTTTGCACAACGGAATAAACAATCTGTACCTCGTGAATTACCCATTTACTACAATTCTCAGCCTCTATCCTTTACTGAAACTTTTAAATTCTTAGGATTGCATATATCCCCGGATTTATCATGGAACAATCACGTAAAAGAATTATCTAAGACTCTTAGTAAACGACTTGGCATAATCTCGCAACATCACTATCTTCCATCTAGAATATTATTACTATTATACAGTACACTGATACATTCAACTATCTGCTATGGAATACAGTTCTGGGGCTCTACCTCTAAATTTAACTTAACAAAAATCCTACGCATCCAAAAAAGGTTTCTTAGGATTCTTCTGAAGCTCCCAATACGTTCTCATGTATTGCCCTACTTTCAATACTATAAAATATTAACTATTTTTCAAATATATATCCAACAATTACTTACGTTTATATTTAAAATTATTAATGGACATTTAATTGTATCTAATCCTCCAATAATACATCATCAACAAGATTTTCACAATTACTCTACCCGATTTGCCTCCTCAATAAGATGCCCATTAACCCGTCGAAATTATCATAATAACTGTGTTTCTGTTGCTGGTATAAATTGGTGGGCCCGTGTACCTGAACATCTACAGCAAGCTCCAACCCCTGCCTCATTTAAAAGAAAGTTAAAGCCCTTTCTAAATACATCCAACCTCTCCTCTTCCCTCTAATCTTAACCTTATATAAATTTATTCTTTGCCAATGTATTAATGAGATTGTATCATTTCTTATATATATATATTGATAATTTTTGTTGATAATTAAATTTCTCTACTTAATAATTTGCAACTTTATATATATTTTATATTCATTAAATTAGACTATCCTTCACTTCAAAAAACTGACATTAACCCATATTTATTATTTATTATCTATTTTTTTTTATTTATTTTTTAAAAATTTTTATTCTGCATTCATTCTGCTACATCACGTTTGTAATTTGAATGATAGAGCCCCTAAGACCTAACTTGTCGGTGTAATACCATACTGGTCTTAGACGAGCTCCGATGTACTATACTTAAGTAATAAATAAATAAATAAATAAATATTCTTAACTTAAAAGACTAGTAGAAAATATTGTAATTGTTATTTTTCTCAATACAACCTCCAAATTTTACCTCATTTTCCTTTTGAGATGCTTTATTCAAGCCTAAAAAAATAATAATTTCTATACTTCTACTTTATGAAACTTTTTTGTCTGTTGTCCAGAAAGTCCTGATATTTATCTGAGGAATGCTTCTGACAATTTCCTTTTTTGATAGTTTAATACTAGCACAGTTTTGAAGAAAGTTCCTAATTAATTATGGAATTCGGATTCTATATCCCTGAATATTAGTTTATTCACCTTATAAGTTCTTAATTACTCAAACAAGAATTTTAAAGGATCGTTGCCTTCAAGTGTATGCATACTTGTAGCTGACGATTTAACTTTAAAGTTTCTTTCCCTGGACAATTCAGGCTTTTAATATACATATATGCTATCCTATCAAAAATCATGAGACAACCCTGACTTGCATAAAAATGGGACATTCCTTTGCAATTTCACTGTTGGCATTCTTCCCAGCACTACATAACAGAGAGTATGCTATTATGAGATGATGCTTGCGTGAACGCTTTAAGAAAGTCTCAAAGAAAAGAGCTTTCAGACTTCCAAAGAGGTACAATTGTTGGGTGCCATCTCGCAGGAAAAACTGTTAGAGAGACATGAACCCTCCTAAACATCCCAAAATCGACCGTTCACAACGTCATCCGAGCATGGAAAGAGAAAGGCACCACAAGTGTTCCGCCTAAGACTGGAACACCCAAGATCATGTAAAGTGGTCACTGCAAACCGTCACACATCGCTTGATGGACTAATCGTTCATAGAGTCGACGGGAACAACTTTGAGCACCCTGACTGTTCGCAGGGAACAGCATGAAATGGTTTTTATGGCAGAGCAGCAGCCCACAAACATCACATCAGCAGCAGCAACGCAGCGAGGAGATTGCAATGGTGTAAAGAGCGACCTTGTCCTGCTTGGGTCTTCCCGCACGAACCTTCAGCATGCACTAGACCGGTTTGCAGCCAAATGTGAAGAAGCTGGGATGAAGATCAGTGTGGCTAAAACCGAAGCTCTGGTTCTTTCAAGACAGCCTGCTCAGTGCGCTCTCCATGTTAGGGGAGCCTCATTGAGACAGGTGGAGAAGTTCAAGTATCTCGGGATTGCATTCACGAGTGATGGACGGCAGGAGAAAGAATTGGATGCTCGGATCGGTGCAGCAAGCTGTGTCAGACGTGAACTGTGGCGATCCGTGGTAACGAAACGAGAGCTGGGTAACAAAGCCAAGCTCTCCGTCTTCAAATCTATCTTTGTCCCCATTCTCACCTATGGTCATGAGGCTTGGGTAATGACCGAAAGAGTGCGATCGCGGGTACAAGCGGCCGAAATGAGATTCCTGAGAGGTGTGGCAGGTGTCACCCTACTAGATAGAGTGTACAGCAGCACAATAAGGGAATCTTTAGGTGTTGAGCCGCTACTTCTCCGCATTGAGAGATCTCAGTTGCGCTGGTATGGCCACATGATACGGATGCCGCAAACTAGTCTTCCTAGGCAGTTGTTATTTTCCAAGCCGGTGGGTAAGAGACCAAGGGGTCGGCCTAGAACCAGGTGGCTAGACTACATGGAGAATCTGGGTTCGAGTCGCTTGGATATTACCAGGGAGGACATGCGCCTGATGGCGGAAGATCGCGATCGCTGGAGATCCTCCATAGGGCTGCTGCCCCCGCGACCCTAACGGATAAGCGGGTTTGAAAAGTAAGTAAGTAAGTAAAGAGCGACGACATTGGACTCTGGATCAATGGCGAATGGTTGAATGGAGTGATGAGTCCCGCTACACCACCCGGCAATCGAATGGACGGGTTTGGGTTTGGCGAACACCTCGAGAAGGTTATCTGCCAAGCTGTGTTGTGCCCACGGTGAAGTTCGGTGGAGGGTCGGTGATGGTGTGGGGGTGCTTTTCATGGTATGGGTTGTGTACAATCGTTTTTGTGGACGGACATCTAAACGCAGAGCGTTACCATTCTGGACAACGCAGTACTCCCATCTCTTTGGCAGCACTTTGGCAATGGCCCTTTTCTGTTTCAGCACGATAACGCATCTTGCCATTAAGCAAGGGCTGTAGGTACATGGTTTGATGAAAAGGGGGTTCGAGAACCTGACTGGCCTGCACAGAGCCCCGATCTGAACCACATCGAACATCTGTAGGACGTGTTGGAACGTCGATTGCGCGCTTGTGCGTTACGTCCGAAATCCGTGACCGAACTGCCCAAGACACTTACCTGTGGCAAAATGGCGAAAATTACTTGACGAAACGTATCAAAAAATTTGTGGACAGTAGGCCCCAGAGAGGAGAAGCTGTGATAGCACAAAAGGTGAACCAACAAGATCACTAAAATATGTATATTTTTGAGTGTTTCTAATAAATTGATGGTGTCCTATGACTTATGATAGAGTAGTGTATATTATTTATTTTCTTTTGGACAAGGAATATAAAGCATTTTTGACAATAATATTTTTTTTAATTAGTAGGTAATGCGTTTTTCCTCATTCAGGGACAGCTAATTTTCTTAAAGCTAACCCATACGTGTTATTTAAAAAATATATTCTCACAGGGTTATTACTTTTTATGGTCCAAAAGACATGAAAAGACTGTAAAGTAATTTTTATTCTCTAAAACATTCAACCATGATGTAATAAATATTTATTATCTCTTTTCTTCACTTACGTTTAAAATGAACAACTTAAAGACCTATTGATTCTTGTCCAATAAAATATTTAAATGTTTAATCTTAGTACTTATTTGTTGTCTTCAATTAAATTTGTTGTCTAAAAGAATCTGATATTTGTAGTTTGCAGGTATGGGTTAGGCGAGAATGTCACAACTAGTAAATTAAATTTATATTAAAAATTTTAACTTTCACTATACCACCACAGCTTCATTCCATTACCTCTTTTCATATGTGAGTTAGCAGCAATTGTGACCCATGTAATACTAGTCCCTCTCTTTTCGTTATAAATTTATTAGTAGCTTTCTATTTATGTAATGCATAATTTATTATACTTCAAAATTAAGTCTAAATATCTTCTTATTAAATCTTTGCCTTTTCTTTTTCTTCATCAATGTATTTTCAGTAACTCTAATCCATAATTTTTTTATTCTTTTTAGTATACCGGGTGGGCAAGAAATAACGTGAGGTGTTCAGAGCTCGCTAGCGGGAATTCTATTAGGCCAAATGCAGTACCGGTGGAAGGATGGATCATAATACTGTTCCTATTAACTAAAGAGGTGGTGGCCTTACAGTATAATAGAGGGACATCAGGAGTTCCAACTAGTTTCGCCATTTATTCAAGGATATACGCAAGAGGCATGCAAGCCTTTATATATACAGAACAGTGGTACAAGTTAAGCAATGAGCGTAAATATATACAAGAACCAATAGGATAAATAAAACAAAATAGCCAGAAACTGTGGACACCAATATACAATATCGG
>JAHWFO010028142.1:0-10110 GCA_023313115.1 Rhysida immarginata | reverse complement strand
TCAAAATTGCAGAATTTGGTGACGTGCGCTCCAATAAATCCACACGCCTTTGGGATACATATAAAGAAAAATTAAGTGAAGACATTCTCAGAGATATGCAAAGAGCTAACTCGGTTTACACTTGCTAAACTATTGACTAAAGGGCGCTCAAATTTATCTCTAATAACTTTTTTATCGCAGTTTCTATACTGTGGATGAAGTAGGAAATGACGTATATTATTCAACAATTTAAGTCATTAATATAACATTACACCTAGTTCTTCCTATATATGCATAGATATCTTTCACCTGCAGCATAAATAAGAACACTATGTAATCATAAGTTTACGGACATCCCCTCATAAATCATTGAATGTGCCTAAGAGTCACATGTCGATGACATAAATTATTTAAATAACAACATACACTTTTAGGCTCACATCTGCTTCGTATTATTTTGACAAGAAAAAGCTCCAAACAGGAACCATGCTGGGAATCCAATTGTGCAACAAACAAGTCAGTTAATGAGATTTCCACCAATATACAACTATCCCGTAAATGTAGGCAGTGTTATTGCGAAGTGGAAGACCCAGGAAGCAAAACAGTGCAATCTCGAACTGGCAGACCCAAGAAATTGGCAGACAGAGATCGTCAAGCGAATGCACATATGATCCGGGCCAATGGAAGGTTTTCTGCTGAAATGAATGATACAGTGTACAGAAATTTGCCTCATCTGATGCTAGAACAATCACCTTTCGTCAGGATCTCTATTCTCTTGGTTACCACTGCGTGCTTACAAAGACCTTTCATAACAAATAACAATTCCAAGCGACGTTTGCAGTGGTGTAAAAGTTGCAGAAACTGGAGCATTAAACAAAGGAAACGTGTCCTATGGATTGAGAAATCACGGTACACACTCTGGCTATCAGATGGACTAAGTTGGGTCTGGCAGATGCCTGGAGCAGCTTTTTCTATGCGAAGTGTATGATGCCCACTTTGAAGTTTGGGGCAGGCGGCTTCATCGTAGAGGGGGGGGGGGGGGGTGGTTCACTTTTTTATGGTTTAGACTGGGCCAGTTTGTTTCTGTTTAAGGACTGTTCCCTATACAAACATCTTAGACAAATGCGCACAGCCAACATTGCGGGATCAGTTTGGGAATGCGCTTTTTCTGCACCTACATAACAATGCTCCTTGCTATAAAGCAACTTCTGCACAGGCCTTGTTTCAAGATAGCTTGCTTGAAGAAGTGGATTAGCCTGCCTAAAAGCCCAATCGTAATAACCTTCTTGAATCCATAGGTGATCCAATCTTTTGGAAACAAAATGAAGAATAATATTTAAATTTCATATAAAAATGGAGGGTTGATTGATTTCACTGTTTTACAAATAAATTTTCTTATATGGAAATATGTCTTTCCAAAGTTTTTCTTGTGAAAAATTCATGTCGTCAAATTCATGTCGTCGAAAAATTCATGAAATCAGAAAGTCGTCAAAACAGTTTTTTAGTTATACGAAAATACATGGTGATTACAAAAGAACTTCACACTTTTAAAAATTTGTTACACCAAAGCTATTCAGAATATAGACACACCTCATACGGATTCTTAAAAAAAAACTTTTGAAGTTTATTGTGACACAGTTAAAGATGTTCAATATGCCCCCCTGTCGTGACACGGCATACATTAATGCGGTAGTCAAATTCGTCCCAAATCCGCATTAACATGTCTCCATCAATCCCACGTATCGCTACCGTAATGCGTTCTTTCAGCTCGTCTAGGTCACGGGGAAGGGGTAGGGTGAAGACCTTGTCCTTTACACACCCCTATAAAAAGAAATCACAAAGTGTGAGGTCGGGGCTACGCGATGGCCACTTTGCAAGTTCCAGATTATTGTTTGCTCGACCAGTCCACCACTGTGATTTCTTTTTATGGGGGTGTGTAAAGGACAAGGTCTTCACCCAACCCCTTCCCCATGACCTAGACGAGCTGAAAGAATGCATTATGGTAGCGATACGTGGGATTGATGGAGACATGTTAATCCGTGTTTGGGACAAATTCGACCACAGGGGGGGCATATTGAACATCTTTAACTGTGTCGCAATAAATTTTCTTTGAGAATCCGTAAGTTGTGTGTCTATATTCTGAATAGCTTTGATGGAATAAATTTTTAAAAGTGTGAAGTTCTTTTGTAATCACCCTGTGTATGCTTTACTTAACTGATACTCTTTATTTTGTATTTTTTTTAATATTTTATAATAATAATTTTTTTTTCAATCCTAATATTCATGTGTTGGTATTCCTGTTGGTAATAGAAGTTACTATATAGGGTGTTTCAAAATTATGTACAATAAATTTAGTGACATATTCTTCAGGTCAAAAGAAGACGAAAATGTTGTATAGCAATTTGTCTGGAAACGATTTGTTTGCGAGTAATCCTATATCATACAGTAGGGAAGCACGGCAGTTAGCGCACGATATTTTAGCAGTCCCAGCATTTCGACCCAGCACTAGGTTGAGTGGTCTGTTCCATTTAAACCTGCTTTAGGGTTGTTCCATTAGTTGTGTACGGTTGTTTCCATTACTGTAGTTTCACTACTGTACATCCACTAGGAATATCAATTTCAGAACGTTTGCGTGCTATGACATACGAATTACGACTTACGTAAAAAAAAGTCATGTACTTGATTCCAGTGCAGAATACACTGACATGCACTTAATGTATGGTCTTGCGGACGGAAATGCTGTGGAAGCAAGAAGACTCTACCAAGAACGCTTTCCGAATAGACGTTTGCCAAATAACCGAACATTTGTATCTGTCGACAGACATTTGAGAGAGCGTGGTTTCTTTGGCCGTCAAACAGGACAAGGGCGGCCTCTAGCACAATCTACGGATGAGGAGGATGTGATAATTGACATCATACATGATGAACCACAGACAAGCACCCATCGTATTTCTTCCATGGTACACATTCCGCACTCATCTGTTTGGCGCATTGTTCACCGTCAGCTTTTGCATCCATACCACCTGCAACCGGTTCAGGCACTGAACCCAACGGACTATCCACACCGACAACGATTTTGCCAATGGATACAACGTCGTCATGCTGCAGACCCTAGTTGTCTCAGCCAGATACTTTTCACGGACGAAGCAACCTTCACCCGGACAGGAATCGTAAATTCTCACAACTAGCACCACTGGGCAGATGCTAACCCGCATGTTACCATAGCTAGAGCGTATCAAGAGCGTTTCTTCGTGAACATTTGGTGTGGAATTGTCGGAAATAACCTAATTGGCCCTTAGGTGTTGCGGCCACGGATGACTGGGCGAACGTATATTTTGTTTCTGCAGAATGCATTGCGAGAATTACTGGAAGATGTTTGTCACGGAATTTTAATGATTTTAATAATTCCTTTGACATAGTCGATCGTTTTTGCTCTAGAGTATTCTACAATTCGGAGCGAAAACGGAATCGACGTCGACAGCGTCATATACAACATCAGGACGCAGGAACCAATCAGGGAGGAGCGAGGCTCGCGAGTGCGGGCTCGAAGGGAGAGCAGAGGCAGAATGAGAGAAGGAAATTGGCGACGACCGATGGACGTTGGAAAGAAAAGAAGCTCCTGGCTACGACTGATAGAAGGCAGCGGGACTGTTTGGTTATCGACACACTGAAGGGGAAGGATCGTCCTCAAGCCGTTGCAACGGAGACGTCTTCGGAGACGGCGTGTGCTTCGTTATGCAATGCCTTGCCGTGCGGAGAAGCCCAACGGGCGGAGAATTGTGCCGACGCAAAACGTAAGAGTCTGCGTCGTGAAAAGTGCCTGTCGCCAGTGTTCTGCTTTCTTCCCCGTGCGCCGAGTGTTTCAGTCGCCGACCAGGGATTTGCCATAGCAAGTGCGTCCATTGCAGTAGGCTGTGAAGCCGTGTTAATTAAGAAAGCGTTTTCTGAGCTAAGTCGCCGTGACGTGTGTAAATACAATCACGTAAATTGTAATGCGTTTGTTCCTTTGTTAAAGCTGCATCTCAAACAAGAAAAAAAAAACCCTACAAATTTTGTGTATTTAGTGACTGTGCTGATTGTAATTCTATATATTTAATAGACTCTCCCCGGTCTTTGAACTTTTTCCCAATAGTGACTTTTTGTGGTGAAATTTATTTAACTATTTTAGCTCTCGCAATTGGAACTATTGTTTGCGAGTGCGCCGTTTTGTGTTTGTGTAAGCTCTTATGGTAGTTGTAAAATTCATTAGAATGTGGAATGTAAATTACCGTAACTGTTCAATTGATGTCTATTAGACTTCATATGTTTAAGCATTTGTCTGGCATTTTGTTTACTATTTGATTAAAACGAATAAGTTGGAGGTTGGTTTCTTTTTAAGTAATTTGGAGACCGACCCAGTTAAGTAGCCATTTCTATTTTGACCTATATCAGTGTCTGGTGTTAAGCAATTTAGTTAGCTAATTAATAAGCTAATTGTTTTCACTGTCTACCCGGATGGCCAAAGCGAGTAGGTGTCAGAAGTTAACTTCTGACCAGCGAAAGCTGTGGGCCAAGTTCATGATGCCTCGTGAGAGGTATTTTTTACGTTGGGTGTAGCATTATGCCACCTGAAGAACTTTTCAGATCTTAAAAAGCTGTGGAGGCAATACCATCTGCCCCGCCACTTCAAAAGAGTAGGTGTCAGAAGTTAACTTCTGACCAGTGGAAGCTGTGGGCGAAGTTCATGTTGCCTCGTTAGAGGTGTTTTTTTATGTTGGGTGTAGCATTATGCCACCTGAAGATCTTTTCAGATCTTATAAACCTGTGGAGGCAATACCATCTGCCCCGCCACTTCAAAAGTGGCCAAAGCGGGTAGGTGTCGGGAGTTCGCTTCCGACCAGCGAAAGCTGTGGGCCAAGTTCATGTTGCCTCGTTAGAGGTGTTTAATGTTTTATGTTGGGTGTTGCATAATGCCACCTGTAAGATCTTTTTAGATCTTAATTCCGTGGAGGCAATAACATCTGCCTCTCCACTTCAAATGTGGCGGTTTAAGTTATTTCTTTTATGTGAATTTAGTATTTACAGTTTTTGGTCGTTTAGACATTAATTACTGTATTCTTTTATTTAGCTTGTAAGCTTTGTGTTTGATTACTAGCTGAATTATAATTGTAAAGGCTTACGTTGGAGCCTTGGATGTCATTTACTTTCAGGCGTGTGTGCCTTGAAGGTTCGAATTAAGTTTAAGGTTTATCATTTAGTTTTGGTTTTTCCGCACTAAGGTGCGGGTAAAGGCAAACCTTTTTGTGTAAACTTTGTTTGACTTTTATTTATTTTTGTGAATAGTATTGAATGCTTTTGCTTAAAGGGACCCACTTGGTTCCCTCATAGTCTTTTTTACTTTTACTTATCTTTTTCAATAAACTTTGTCATTTATTATCTTATTTAGTGTGCTGTTGCATGTTGTTTATATTTCCACTGCGCTACTCCAAATTTTAGCTATAATAACATGTGACAATGTTCCTCTTTTGATAAGATCTAACATGTGGTTCATGCATGATGGCGTTCCAGCACATTTCAGCCATGTTGTGCGAGCACACCTTAATGCTGCCTACACGAATCGGTGGATAAGTCGAGGTGGACCGGTAGCCTGGCCTGCAAGATCACCCGACCTTAATTCCTTGGACTTTTTTCTGTGGGGTCATGTGAAAACGATCGTCTACAGCACAGAAGTTCCTAACGTTATGGATCTGCGACAACGAATTGAAAATGCATGCCAAACCGTTCGTAATGCTGGCGACGAACTTTTCCATGACATCAGACGATCGCTCATGCAACGAGCCGAAGCGTGCGTATGAGCTGGTGGCGGGCACTTTGAACAATTCCTGTAATTTGGAACCACGGGTTTAGTTGGCTGTATCGCGTAAAAAAATCGTTTATAGACAAAGTGCTATAGAACATTTTCGTCTTCTTTTGACCTGAAGAATATGTCACTAAATTTATTGTACATAATTTTGAAACACCCTGTATATGCAAGTCATTGTTAAAATATTTAAAATTGAGGTTTTTATACCTTGATAAACTAGCAATTAACTTTACTTAGTTGGTGGAAGCATCCCATACTATATGAGTAAATACTTTTCTTTTAATAATATTACATTTGTAATCGTACAATATAAATTATGAAAAACTCTCCAAATTTCTCTTTTCCAGACTTTTTTTCACAAAAGACAAAAAGAACATAGTCTTGTTTTAAGAATGTAAGCCAGAACTTTCTGGCAAGACAAAGATCTAGTAACTAAGAAGATTTCGTTAAGAGATTGATAAATGCTTATACGGATTTAGGATGCCACACATCTCTAAAAGTGCATTTCCAAGAATCACATCTAGACTGTTTTCCCGAGTGTTGCATCATGGTTTCGATTAACATGGTGAACATTTCCAGAAAGATATAATGACCATAGAAAAGTTGTATGAAGGGAAACATGCCTCTTAAGCTTGCTGATTACTGTTGGAACATTATTCCAGATTGCAAAAGTGACCACAAGAGAAAAAAGAAGTCTTTTGGAAAAGATGATTTTGTACTTATTTCCTAAATTTAAATATGTTTTTTCACACAGTAGATAATAAGTATAAGGAAGGAAAATTATATACGAGGGAAAATTAAAAAGTCACATTATTTATTTATTTTAACGAAAAAATTGTAGCAGGTGGTGGGAAAGGTGGATATTCTTTTTGAACTTGTCGCCTTCCGATATCGTTTAAAAGCACCGTGAATGTGCTGACACCTAGTGGAGGCGTGCAATCGCAATCGGCTGGATGGCGTCGTTGATCTCATCGCTGGAAGAACAAAGAGCTGTAATTAGTTTCCTTCACACGAGAAGTTGTACGCCCAAGAAAATTCACCGTGAAATGCAGAAAGTGTACGTCAACGATTGCATGGCTTACGCAATTTGTGGGCCGAGGGAAGAAGGAGTCTCGGTGGCTGTACTCGCAAGAAACGGACTTCTATACGATGGCCATTCTAAAGAATGTACCAAGATATTCCAAATGTCTTTATCGCAATGGCTCATACGTGGAAAAATTTACCAGAATGTTGATGTGTACTTTGTATATTTTGTGTTTTCATGTTTGTTACACGATGTGCAGCGTCCAATCTCCAGAAACCTACATTGTTTTAGCACTTCATAACACTCCGTTGCGGTTTTACCGATTTTAAAACAAACTTTGATGCAACGTCATTTTCACCACGCGACGATGAAAGAAAACAGTTCTGCTTTAGCGTGTTACAACAAATGCACGCGGCACTCTTAACAGCTGCAAATTACATTTCGTCATCAACAGCGAGTATAGGAAAAAGGTGCAGCGAGTTGTACTTCTTTTTTGTACCCTCAATCTCGATACCTTTCGGACAGGTCTCGTACACAATAGATCAGCAAGTCTGGGATGATTCTGCTTTGAGCTACGGAGATCTTAGGCGACATATACGTCAAGACAAAAAGGTATTATTCAAGAAACATTCACGGTGGTGGTTCTGTTATTGCATGCAGAGGCTTTGAATTAACGAGACAATTTCTCTTGCTTTCATCATAAATCGCAAAAGTAGTTAATGAGTCAACCACACTCAGCAACAAAGAGGTTCAAAGGTATAGAATGCCTATCTTTTATAATGATGGCCTTAATAAACCTACAAGCCATTATTAGGAATACCCAATTGTCTATAGCTTATAAAAATCCCAACGCATTGAAGAATCTATTGGGTAACCCGAAAGACGCAACTCCTCCACTTTTACAGTCGCGGATTTATGAAATCAAGTGTAGTCACTGCCCTAAAGTTTATCGAAAAGCAACCTGCCGGAATTTACTGACTAAATTCAAAGGACACAAAGCCCACGACAGGTTCGGCCGTCCCGAGAAATCCGCGGGCGCTAAACACATGTCAGAAACGGGCCATGATATACTGAAACAGGATTGTCGCCTTCTTAGGCCAGTGAAGAATAGAAATCTTCTGCACGCGTACGAAGAAGATGGTTATTAAACAACGATTCTGGCCTCCACTGAGCTACTAACTATGAATTATTGGTTAAAGGAGTGATAAATGCATATAGGGATTTATAGATGCCACATATCTCTAAAATTGCATTTCCTAGATTCACATCTAGACTATTTTCCCGACACCTGCACTGAAGGTTCCGCGAACATAGTGAAAGGTTCCATAAAGATATAACGACCATGGGAAAGCTCTATGAAGAGTTACGGAAGGGAAAGCAAGATATGCTTACTTGACCATTGGTGGAATATTATTTGAGCCTGCAAAATTGATCACAAGAGAAAAACATAAGTCTAGGGGAAAAAGATGACTGTGTACTTATTTTAAACGACGGCCTCGGATCCAGTAACTTACCTGTTCTTGCTCAAAAAAATGACCCACCATCATCGTCAACAGCAAACGAATTGGAATAACAGTTTATATACGAGGGTGGGCTGAAAAGTAATGTCTCAATGGCTGTAACTTTTTTATTTTTTAACCGATTTTCAAAATTCTTTTTGTATCTGATACTCACATTTCTCCTCTATGTAATGCATAATTCACTTTTCGACATAGCCCCGTTCCCTTTCCACGCATTGTACTAACGCGTGACTGCTCGGGTGAACCCGTCGGAGAGAATTTCCGAGGTTGTCGTCGACACGAGGATTGAATGGCAGCTTGGATCCTCTTCTGCAGCACCATAACGCCCGTCCGCACACCATTGCCACACATCAGAAGGAGTTGCAGCGCCTACAGTTCAAAGATTAAAAACTGCAGTTCAAAAATGAAAGACTTTGCACCTTGCGACTTTCACCACTTCCCAAAGAGGAAAGCACCTTAAGGGGCGTGAGTTGCGCTCTGACGATGAGGTGAAACCTGCCGTTTGGTCTTGGTGTCGACAACAACCCCGGAATTCCTCTCTGACGGGTTCACCCGACTAGTCACGCGTTGGTACAATGCGTGGAAAGGGATGGGGACTATGACGAAAAGTGAATATTGCATTACATAGAAGAGAAATGGGAGTATCGGATACATAAAGAATTTTAAAAATCGGTTAAAAAATAAAAAAGTTACAGCCATGGAGGCATTACTTTTCAGCCCACCCTCGTATATTGAGATTTAATTTTTTTTTTAATTGAGAATGGACACCTTCTATTTACAATTACCTTAATATTAATAAATTATTGAAATTTTACCTCAAACCGTCTTTTCTCTGTTCGTTGTTAAAAAAAGAACACGACACCTACTTCTCTCCAACGCAACATGATAGAAGCGGAAATTTTGAAGGGAAGTGGCGCAGGCGAGCGGGTTTTTATACCCCGAGTCCCGCTTATTCCTAACAATTTCCCATTTTGCTTTAAACGTTGCACAATTCCCGGTGAGCTTATTTTATGCAATGACAATAAACAAATCACAAAGCCAGACGCTGCGTTTTGCGGGCGTGGACCTGAGTGTCAGTTGCTTTTCGCATAGCCAGCTCTATCCTACGTGTACGAAGTCGCGGGCACAGCTAGTTTCTTAATAAATTTCATGAAAAAAAACCGCTTTAATGAAGTTGATGAAAGATAATGAGCTTTCTTTTCTGATTTTTTTTAATTTTTATTAATATTGATAGGAGGCCAGATAGAGTCGGGAGTTTTCCCTAACAGACAAGTGCTGACCACACTTTTATTTTTTCAGTTGTCAGTCCTCATTCTCCAAAACTGGGATATAAACCATCTTCAGGTTAGCTTCATTATCAGCCATTTTCAGGTTAATCTATTATTAAATATGTAGTTGTTTCATGTTTTTGGAATTCTGGTAAGGGCGAGGTGAAACAACTTCTCTCTATCTGGGGTTACAGGGCAGATTTGTAACCCAAATAAACAAATACAAAATTACTTTAAGAAGCAGTACAGAGACCAGTATGTTTTACGTTTTCACACGAGTGGACCGATGATACCAATAACATTGAGTCTGGATCAATCCATTTATAGGGCTTCGCTACTGAAACGTGTCTAAAAAATGATAAGCTCCAGATATTACTACTCGATGACTTACCTGAATGCACGTTGCAAACGAATGATGTCTTTATTGCTGTTGACTTTTATGATATTTATATTAAAAATTTTCTGTTGAAATTCCAC
>JAHWFO010028140.1:0-12520 GCA_023313115.1 Rhysida immarginata | reverse complement strand
CCCCCCCCCCCCCTTCCCGTTGATAGCAGCGATGTCTAGATGTGGAGTTCTGTTTTTAAATATATTCTGTTAATGGAAAAACAGGCGTGTACAGTAACTATGAATTAGTTCTGAGTAAACCTGTCCTGTGAATTGACAGCGTCGACTTTTTCGATGTGCGTTTCTTCTATACGACGAAATGGAACGCTACATGGCGATATGCGTTCAGAACGAGGTCCCCGGCCAAGATAAGAAAGTGTCAACAGCAGAGCGGTGAGATCGTTCTATTTACTTATAATTGACATATTTGAAGTAATTATTACCATTGAGGATAATTAACTTTTGTGATAGTGGCACATCAAAAGAAAGAGTGGCGATTATCATTGATAGTACGTGATCGACAATTAATTCTCTTATGAGAGGCTGTAAGACGATTCCGAGTTAAATTTTCATGGCATGGCGTTGAAGAATAACTGTCGTTAATTAGCGATCGACTAGTTTAAAATTTGCATAAATTAAACATAAGTTTTTACAATAAACGATGTTTATAATAGTTTTAGAGTTTATTAAGCGAACGCCTGACACATGGGGGCGTTCTATGAGCGTCTGCTAAAAACATGCTGACATGTATTAGTGATGAATCGTCTCGTTAATAATAATTGTTAAGAATAAATAATTATTTAGTGTCAGAAGAGTTACACGTGAGTGCATAGAGGGAGGAACTACAGCGTCTAGGAGCAGACAGTGAAAGGTCCAAGTTTTGATGTTAAGGGGTTTATGCTCTCCCCCCCCCCCCCGGGTGGGCGAGCTGGTGGAGTGTTACTGTATAGCACTGGTTGGCAACAAACGAAAGGAGAGCGTGACGCTGTCTTGGGTAGTTCTCGCGGTCTATTCACTCTCTTATTAGGAACTGGAAACCTGTTTTGTAGGCATTATAGATAGGGTATGTAGCATTGTTGGCTCAACGGCGTCCCATATGCTGGTGCACGTTTCCATTTAAATGTATGTCAGTTTCAGGATATTTCGCGTTGTTTTAAATAATTAATTGGACTTTGAACGAGTTATGATATAGTTGTTAAAGTTTGTGTCTTATTTTAATGTGTGGCCCCAGATTTATTGTTAATGATATGTGTGCATAATTCTTGACTTTAATTAATTAAAATGATTGGTTTACTGTGTATCCGCCTCTACTCCTTGCGTATATAACATCCACCCCGCGCAAGTCCAAAAACCCGCTCCTGCTGTGCTTGGGAGTGAATTTTTGTTAGGGGTTCCTTACGCCCCTCCCACGCACACTAGGGCACAATTTAATGAGGAGCTAGGTTTTTTTCAATAAAAATTACACCTATGGGTGTGGCCAGGTGTAAATTTGCTAGGACACATACCTGTGGGTGCTGTCAGGTGCATATTTTGCCGGGACACCCTTACCGCGTACCAAAGATGCTGTAAACACACTGAGAAAAAAGGGCTAGGGATGCTTCACTGCTGGACACACAGTACACCTTTTTGGCAAGAGAGGGGTGGGCCAGGGGGGGCCAAGGCAGGTGGATCACACCCAAAATTATGAAAAACATTAATAATTCATAACCCAGGGTGAAAAACACCCCCACCAAATCATAAAAATATTAATAATCAGCTTTAATTCAATTTTTAATGAGGGGGTTGGAGTTTTCAATTAAAAATTACACCTGTGGGTATGACCAGGTGTAAAAACAATGGGACACCCCCTCCACATTCCATTCCCACTGGATATAGGGGTCTTCTGCTAAAAATAGCTCTTGCTGTGGCTTCGTCGGGAATAGCAGCCACTTTGTTATGAGATGATAGCATGCTTGAAGAGTTTAAATATGTGGCGACACATCACGCGGATGCACTTAACAGTGTACATGCGGGCACGAATAGGAGACGACACAAATTCACAGGAGTTTTCTGATTTATTGTTAAAAATTGGCGAGGCCACATATCAGGAAGAACATTGTCAAATCGTTTGCCTGGTACTTTGTGCCGTACAGTACTTTCAATTTTAGATCTCACTTCTTCCGTTTATGGTGATGAAATGGAAACAACAACTCATGAAAAATCTTGGCTTTGTGAAAGGGCTATATTGACACCTCGAAACGATCAAGCTGCAAGAATTAACTGGGGCATACTCATGTTGATGGAGAAAATGTGGAGTATATCTCTGTTAACAGATTTAAGGAACAAGATGACTCTACCAATTATCCAGGCGAATTTTTACACTCTCTTCCATCACACAAAATTAATTTGAAAATGGCGTCCCTATTATTCTGTTGTGAAATTTAAGCCCATCGAAATTGTTTAATGGCACGAGGCTTAAAGTTACTTCTCTCCAAAGTAACATCATAGAAGCGGACATTTTGACGTGAAGTGGCGCAGGCGAGGCACTTTCGGCAACTCTACAGACTTGGGCTCACTGGGCGGGGCTTTACCTATGCCATGACGCAAGTCACAAGTTACGTAGTAAAAATAGCATTTGAAAGCTTATAAACTTAATAAAGACTCGTTTATCGAGGCTCCCGATAGGAAAGTGGTTAACGGTTTTGACTATCTTCTGTGTAGCTGGGTTCGATTCCCCTTTCGTTGACTTTTTTTTTCAAAAATTATTTTATTTGTTTCTTCAATATTAAATAATACCAGGGATGGATGAAGGAAGGAATAAATCCCCCCCCCCCTTCATATGTTCTAGATAATACTGAGAATAAATAACCAGTAACTGCAAGATGTAAAAAGTAAAAATGAAAATATACAAAAAAAATAATTAATAAATAAAATAAAATAACAAACATACGTAAGCTTATTTTTAAAAACAATTTACAATTAAAAAATTTAAACGTGTACAATTCCCGGTGAGCTTATGTTATGCCATGACAATAAACAAAGCACAAAGCCAGACGCTTTTCGCACGGCCAGCTCTTTGTTAGTGAAGCAAACAAGCTCTTTGTTCATGTCCCCAATCATACTGCTTCAAACATTGTTTACAAAGAAGCTTTATAATAAGTCAAAAATAAATTCCACGTGTATGAAGTCGCGAGCACAGCTAGTATAAGAAAAAATAAATAATTTTTTAAATTAAATGAGATGATTTAAAGTTGTTTTCAGTTATCCGTAATTTGGGTGATTGCTATAATTTAGCTCGTCAGCTCGAAGCTGTCCATCGCTGGGTATACAATTTTGAATGAGTATAGAATATCTCACAATATAATTCAGCGACAATCTACGATTAAAGACCTTGGAGTGATGTTTAACACGAAATTAACTTTCACTGATCATTTCGAAATGTTATTGATTGTCTTCAAGCCAAACTTAATAATTTTAACTCTTTCATTCTCTATGCTCTTCATCTTCCCGATAAAGCCTCCTTGACCCCACTTTTTGATCTGCCACACATTATTAACAGAGTACTTCATAATACTTTGAGGAGGATTATTAGGGGGCAGTTATACTCCCCGCAGACTCTCGAGTTAATTGGTTTTAGAATTGCGAGTGGGACAAGAAAGTGTCAACAGTTAGTGTTTCGAGGTACTCTGAGAACGAAATTTCAAATACTAGATCCGACTTATAAATTAATATATTATTTTAATACGAATCCTATAAGGACTGATATTTTTAATAATAATTGTAATTCTCTTTTTGTTGATTAATCTTTCCTTTTTTCTTTGATTATTTTTTTATTATTTATTAATTAATTGGGATCCAATACGTCCATCCAGGGCCTGTATGGCCAGAGGCCGACGAGTTGGGTCCCTGGATGGATCTGGATTCACGACTGCTGTTTGATGGTCGCAGCAGCCCGGGGGGGGGGGGGGGGTGAAGATTGGCTATAACGGATGGTCACCCATCCAGTGAATAGCCGTGCCTGATGTAGCTTAACTTCACAGAAGTTCTGTTCAGTGAAAGCCCACCATGCCTCTCCCTTTTAATTAATAACTCATTTGCATGTCCTTCATCTCTTTTCTTATAAGTTTTATTGTAATTTTTTGAGTTAGTTTTCTCTTTTTAATGTTTTTTCACTAACCCCGTTTTGGGCGCTTGCCTGTTGGGGGACAACGTGGGTTCTTGCCCACCAGTTTGTATTGTGTGGTTCCATCCTGTTGTTGTTACATTATTATTATTATTTATTTGACTCTCAGCCAGTGGGCTGGTACATAAGTGTATACACAGTTATATAAAAAAAACAAGTGCATATATACATTTGGTAAAAAGTGAAAATGGTGAAAATGAGATAAAAACAATGCAGTGAAACGTAATTAGTTATTAGGCATGTTGAGAAATTTTCTGGTAATATGACACGTGCTGAGGGTGACTTCTTTTTGTAGTTGTAGTAGAATATTTTGCTGTAGTTGTAGTTGTTGTAACGAATCGTGGATAGACTTTGGGATGATACCTGTGGCAGAGATAATTATCGGGACTATATGTATCTTTTTTTGTTGCCAAACTCGTGCAATCTCTTCGGCAAGTTGCTGGTATTTGGCGTGTTTTTCTTGATGGCTATTATGTAGGTTGTGTTACTAGGGATGGTTATATCTATAAGATAGGCGGTTTGATTGTGCTTGTCCATTAATATGATGTCTGGACGGTTAGCGGTGACAGGCTTGTCAGTGATGACGCTACAATCCCAGAGTAGCTTATGTGTGTTGTTTTCAAGTATTGTACCTGGTGTATATAAAAAATTTGGAGTTTTTTCTGTCAGTAACTTGTATTTGAGGGCAATTTGTTGGTGAATCACCTTGGCGACATTGTTGTGTCTGATTAGGTACTCCGTAGCGGCAAGATATTTGCAGCTGCTAGTGATGTGATTTATGGTTTCACAAGGCGTATCACATCTCCGGCATCGATCTATAACTTCTGGGTCTTTTATTATGTGTTTTCTGTAATTATTGGTTGGTATCACTCCATCTTGTATGGCTATCATAAAGGCTTCTGTTTCCCTGAAGACATCTCCACGAGCCAACCATAAGTTCGATGCTCTATTATCGACTAGTTCCTTGGTTAGATCGTGGAAATGGCCTCCATGGATTGCCTTTGACGCCCATTTCTGCCGAGTGTCGTCTTTACTTGCAGGTTGAATGTTGATTTCTGCAGCGAGTTGTAGAGGAGTATAGTTCTTGTCAGTTTGCACCACTGCTTTATGTAAGGGCGATGTTTCTTGTTGCCGATAGAAATAATTTCGTAGCTTAAGGAGCTGGCGTTCATGCAGGGATTTGATATCAACAAGTCCCCTGCCTCCTTCTGCTCTTGGAAGAATCATTCTTTCGGTGCATGCTTGGGGGTGATGGGAACCGTATTTGGTTAGTATGGTTCTAATGGTGCGTTGGAGATCGTCTAAGTCAGTGGGGGTCCATTTGATGATTCCAAAGGAGTAGGTCAGTATTGGAATGGTAAAGGTGTTAATTGCTTTTATGATGTTTCTTCCATTCAGTTGGGTTTTTAGAAGTTGGTGCAGTCTGCTTCGGAACTGGTGCTTGAGGTTAGCTTTTATGATAGTATGGTTTATTCGTGTAGCTTGTTTTACTCCTAGGTATTTGTACCAGTCGTCTGCTGTCATGAACTCGATGCCAGGTTGTATGGGTGCATCTTGTTCTTCTAGTTTGCCTTTATTAATGTGAAGGGTATTGCATTTGGCTAGACCAAACTGCATTCCGATATCATGACTGAATTTTGCTGTAGTATTTATCATGTGGATCAGCTGTGTCTTATTAGAGGCATAGATTTTAAGATCATCCATGTATAGGAGGTGGGATATGGTGTGCATTTTGCGACGATGTTCCGTTAAGTGGTAGCCATATTTGGTGTTATTCAATAGGTTACTAAGGGGTTGATTGCGAGGTTAAACCAGAGAGCGCTCAAGGCGTCACCTTGAAAGATACTTCGCTTGATGCTGATATCTTTGATTGTTGCTGTTCTTGATTGAGAAGTTAGAAGTAGGGTAGTTGTCCACTGTTGCATGCTATGCTCTAGAAACTCAATTAATTTTGGGTACACTTTATAATGGTGTAGGATGTAGATTAGCCATGAATGTGGTACAGAGTCAAAAGCTTTGCGATAATCTATATATGCGATGTGAAGGTTTTTGTATTGTTTATGAACTTGTTCCAGGACAACAGCATCAATGATAAGTTGTTCTTTGCATCCCCACGAGTTCTTGACGCAACCTTTTTGTTCTACCGAGAGGATATTGTTGGTGGAAACATGTGTGTATAACTTACTGCTAATGCAGGATGTTAGAAGTTTGTATACTGTTGGGAGGCACGTAATTGGTCTATAGCACGACGGGTCTTGTGTTTGCTTCCAATCTTTTGCTATTAAGTAGGTCTTTCCACAAGTAAAGAAAGATGGTAATCGCTCCGGGTGTGAATGGCTTCTGTTAATAGCTTAGCCAAGTGTGCATGTGTCACTGTAGGTTTCTTCCACCAGTAATTGTGTATGTGGTCTGGCCCAGGAGATTTCCAGTTTAGAGTTTTGGCGGCGGCGTTGGCAACGTCCTGTGTTGTTATATTCACAATGTCCATTGCACGGCCATCGTATTTTAATTCTTGCTGCCAAGTGCCATTGGTGTGTATTGTTGGGATTGACCAAATTTGTTCCCACGTGTTTTTAATGGCTTCATCAGTTGGAATTTCACTTGGGAGGGTGGTGTTGGGGGTCAAACTTGTGTAGAATTTTCCCTGATTGTTAAGGAAGTGTTGGTTGTCTAATCGACGTGCTTGACTTTTCTTATATCTGCGCAGCCGGGCTGCGTAAGCAGCAAGTTTTTGTTTCATGGTGTCGATCAGTTCGTTGTCGGTGTTATTTTTTGGGTCATAGAAAGTGTGTGAGTTGTGTTTTATCCGGATATGCTGGATCTGTCGCTGGAACTTTGCGTTATGCTGGGTGCTGCTAGCAGATTGCAGTTTTCCAATATCTGAGCGAAGTGAGCCGATTCGGTTTTTAAGTCTTCTTTTCCACGCCAATAACTTAGGTTTTTGTGAGTCTATTGTTTTTGGTGTTGGCTTGCTTTTAACGCCTACTATGTGGGCTGCTATGAGAGCAGCGACATATACTGCAGTGTGAAGCTCTTCCAGCGTGTCAGCTTTTTCTAGATGTTGCGGGAGTATTTGTTGGTTAAGGGCGTCAACGATTTTTGCAAGTTTGGTTGATGTGTGCAGTTTAGGAAGGGATGGTCTGTCACAGGGTCCCAGCATGCCATATTGAATCAGCAGTTCTTGATAGATTGTGTGAATTTCCATTTCAAGGCTTTGTTCTGCGCATTCCGTCGAAACAGTGGCTTCCCCCCCGGTTCAGGCAGATGGGGATGGAATCATCTGTATGTGTAGATTGTGGCGAATTGTCATATGTAGGTGTAGTCGGGGATATCATGTCGTTTGTGTTTTCAAGGTCTATTCGCACTTCTTCTCGAAGTTGATTGGTGAGTGAAGTGGGTAAGAGATTGTTTTTATGGATAGCCCGAATTTGATCTGATAATCGTTGTTCTGTAACTTGGTTAAGATTGGGGTATTTATGAAGAAATAACTCGTGTAAGCGTTGTCTATATCCCATTTTCTTTGTTTCCAATTCAGTGATTTGCAAATAGCAGCGTAGTAGGTAAATATTCATATCATCCGTCCATTTCATACGCTGTCTTGGTTTTCCTGCTTTGGTGGTAACTGGTTGTCCCTGGTTAGCACTATCAGCAGTGGCAGGAGTTGGTGGTTGTTGGTGTGATTTATAACTACCTCCTGCACATTGTTCGGCTGTATAGGTTTCGGGTGACCCGATGTGTGCCCGCCTCGTCAGCACCACATCACTAGCGGTCCGCATGCTGCTCCGTCCAGCGCTAGCTCCAGACGTGCCCTGACGATCCTCAGGCAGCGAAGGTTTTCCGAGGCGTTTTCTACTTCGTAGCTCCATAAAAATGGGTTGGTGCATTTTATACCTTCTGCCAGGTGGTAAAAATCAGCCCTCCCTACCATGGGATACAGACGATGTTTGTGGCCGCCCAAAATGGGTCAGACGCCACAGGGGTTTGGTTATCCTTAGCTTCGTTTCGTTCCAAGTCACTGACCTTACCGGCTTGGGTGACCCTACCAGGAGTTAAACTCCTGCCGGCATCGCTCAATAGACAAATGGAGCTACTTCTACTAGGCCCTCTCGCCACGACAAGGCGATAACCAGAGAGAGGGTTATTATTATTATTATTATTATTATTATTATTATTATTATTCAACCTAATAATAATGAAACTTAATATTTTTTATCAGAACGTTAGAGGTTTGCGCACCAAGTTGGATGGTTTAGCAACGAGTATCTATAAATTTAACTCTCATATTTTGTCTTTCAGAAACCTAGTTAAACTCTACAATTTCTGATTACAGTTTATTTTTTGATTGTTTCACAATTTATCGGACTGATAGATCAGATGGGAGGAGAGGAGGAGGAGTTTTAATAGCAGTGCCAACTAATTTATATTCTGAACGTATTTATATACCTTTTAATATCTTTTCAATCGGCATTGTTGGGGTGAGAGTTCCCACAAAGAAATTTAATCGTATGTTGGGACGGTGTGTTAATCTTTTTGTATTTTTGTGTTATGTTCCCCCTAATGTTCGTACGTTAGAATTTGAACAGGTATTTACTGACTTAGGCAATCTTATGCATGGCTTACCGATTGGAGTTAATTTACTTCTCGGTGACTTTAATTATCACAATCAATATCACAAGCAAGGTATCCTCTTATTATTCAAAAGAGCGTTTAAGTTTTATGGAACTTTTTCTTGCAGAACATCAATTAAATGATTATAATAATATTTATATATAAATTTGGCAGTTCTCCCAATAATGTAATTGAAGTAGTGAATGCTTCTAATTGTTTGATGAAAGAAGATGTTTTTCATCCTTCATTACATATTGTTATTAATATTGGTCCTGTTGACCTCAAGAAGATTAGTACGGATATTGATTATGCTAGGGCTGATTTTTATGGTTTTTATAAATTTTTGGAGAGTTATCAGTGGGATGATTTTGCTAATTATACTGATGTTGATTCTTGTTGGAATGATTTCTTTAATCTTATGTATAATGCCTTTAGACGTTTTGTTCCATTAAAAAAGAATAATTACCAATCTCGTACAACTTTTCCTGTGTGGGTTTCCTCTCTGACACGAAAATATTGGAGATTAAAGAAGAAGTTCCGTAAATTATTGAAAAAAAATAAAAGATATTAGTTATTATGTGAATTTTAAAAATTTTAGGAGACTTTTTAAGGATATGACTAATGATCCGAAAAAGTTTTGGAATATTACTAATAAATTGTTGCTACTACTTCTAGTAATTTTTTAAAAGCTTTTATTAACTTTGCTGTGTTAGTTTGTTTAGGTCAAATCTTGTAATCAATATTAAACCAACTTTCCGACAAGCTAGGGAGCTGCAATTTGACACACTTATGCAGAATCGATGACAAATTATGATAAAGAAAATTTTCAAATCGGTTCATTGGTTCGTGTTCTAATGGTACTAACTCATTACTACGAATTGATTGTTGTAACAATTGGACATTTCGTTATGGCGAGAGTAAATGTATCTATTGTTTATTGTTGCAAAATTAAGCTGTATTGTTGACACTAAATAAAACATTATAAAAGCTTGGTTTGATAAAACCTTTTTCCTCTTAACTTGTTTACTACATTTGAATAACTTGGAGGCTTTAAAGTCTCATTTTGAGCAATCTTTTAATAACAATAGAGAATTTAATTTAACCCAAGTTGCTTTGGACTATTTAATTAACCTTGACAGCAATTCTTGTTATAATCATGAGACTAATTTAATTTCAGCGTCTCAAGTATTAAATCTTGGCAAAACTATTAAAGCTAGTAGCTCTATGACATTAGGTAAACTCCCTGACTTTGTTTTTAAGGGTTGTTTAGAGGTGTTAGCTGTACCGTTAGCGATGATTTTTAATTTATCTTTGCAGAAAGGAGTTTATCCGGCAGCTTGGAAAACTTTTAAAGTTGTTCCGTTGCCTAAGGTTAAAAATCCAAATAGTCCTGATAATTTTCGCCCGATTTCAGTGTTGCCTTTTCCTGTTAAAATCATAGAGTCATTTGTTTTTAAAGAACTCAGAAGGAAATATCTGAGTCTACAGATTGACAATCAACATGGGTTTACTCCCGGTAGGTCCACCATTACGAATTTGCATCACATGTCATCTGAAATTGCGATTGCTTTGGATGAAAGGGGTCAGTTGGATGTTTGTTATCTGAAATTCCGTAAATCACTCTTTGTTATTGACAAAGTTACATTATTTAGGTATTGATCATCTAACCATTAAATGGCTTCATTCTATGTTGCAGAACAGACGTTTTTTTATTACTAATGCTATAGGCAATTGTTGCTTTGATTCGATTTTGAGTGGTATACCTCAGGGTTCTCCTTTAGGCCCATTACTATTTAATTTCTTTATTTGCGATTTAGTTTGTTTGTTTCCTAAGGGTCCGGTTTCAGCTCTTATGTTCGCTGATGATTTAAAAATCTTTAATAGAATTTCATCATCTGTTGATGCATGACTCTTCAGACCAAAATTATTCAGGTTAATAATTGGTATTCCGATAATGGTTTAAAGATTAATATAAATAAATAAATCGAAAATTATTAGTTTCTCTCGTAAGACAATGAAAATAAGTTTTAAATATTATGTTGGAAATACTTTAATTCCTGTTGATTCTACTATCAGAGATCTTGGTGTCTGGTATGATTCAAATGGTACATTTAATACCCATATTGATTGTTTAAATTTAGAAGTGGCGAGGCGAGTGGGGTGTCTCAAAACTGCTCAGGCGTCTTGCTTTTTTTTTTTTTTATCGTCAACCTGGTATTATCCGTTCTATTTATTTAAGTGTTGTTTTGCCTAGAATTCTTTATGGTTTACCTATTTGGTTCCCAGGCTTTACTAATAGAAAATTTTTAAAATTAATGAAGTCTCATGATGCATTGTTTAAGTATTGCGAAAAAGAATTTGGTAGTTCTGATGGTATTGTGAGGGATCAATTCGCTTATTGGTCTCTCGATAGATTAGGAACCTGTTATATGATCAATTTTCTTGCGAATATTCTTAATGGTCGTGTTGTTTCATCAAATTTTTTAGCTTCAATAGGACTTCGTTGTTCTAGAGTTATTAGGGGAAATAGATTAAAATTATTTGTTCGTTCTTATTCTTCTCAAGCCGGATGGATTGATCCTGCGATGAAATTAGTACAGCTATACAGTATAATGATTACGATTTTTCAACTGACGTTTTCAATCTTGCCGACATTTTTATCTAACCCATAAATTAACCTCGTTTTGGGCTTTGCCCATTGGGGAGCAATTTCTTTTTTCCATGTTCTCTTTTATAGAGTTCGTGGATGAGAGATGCTTGTTGCTACAATACAATACAATACAATACAATACAATAAAAAATTATTATTATTGCTTTATAATTGCATTAAAGATAGGAAAACAGGTTATGAATGCAGGGCGTGAAAACTAAAACTATTTTTGTTTTGATTGGTCCGCACGTTTCCGAGGCTAAGCTAAATTGGTAGTATAGAGGGTGTTGGCTAAGCGCAAATCGAGTTTCCAAGAAAAATTTGAAGATGGAGATAGTCTCCTCAACAATCAGCCTGGATTCAGCTTATCCCTTCTGTCCGCCGCCATAAACATCATTTTAGACCCGAACTTTTGCTAATTCACTTTTTCCCCATCTTTTAAAAAAACCCATTTCTCCGTCACTTTTACTTATAACGAGGATTTTTCATTCATTTGTTTATCTATGTATATTTATAGCGACTGCATTACGAACTCTTAGAAGTTTAAAAAAAATTAACTAATAAGTAGAAGAATAGAAGAGCAAATTAATATAAATGATAAAATAAAATAATGAAAAATTAATAAATAAAAGCAAGAACAGATGAAGGGTGGGATATAAAGTGGATCCACCCCCTTCATCCACCCTGATAAAAATAAGTTTTAAAAGTGGATATAAAGTGTGTTAATGTATATTGTTTTATAATTTATATTAACATTTTCATTATATATTTGTTGTTTTATCATTTATTTATTTTATGTTACTTTTTTCTATTTTACTTTTGTATATTAGTGGAGTTTATTTTCCAAATTACGTCGAAAGAATTCGTAACACAGCGACAATGAGGTTGTAGTTTCCTTTGATTTTTCTCCCGCAGTTGCGTCAATAGATGGCGAAAGTGATTCCCGCGGGTATCAAACTGCAATCAAGCTACTTATTTATTTATTTTTGTTTATTCCCTTCCTCTCTTTCTCTTCACTTTATCCTTCCTCCTCTGTCTGTTTTTTTAATACCTTCTATCTTCTCTTTCTTCCAATTCATGGGTAAACCTATAAAGTAACGTCCCCAAGATGCGAGCGTATTTCTCTATCTTATCAATAGATGGCAGAGTTGAAATCAAAGGCCTAACCATGGAGAAAAAACCATGGAGGTCGCACAGCATTGCTCTCCAGAGAAGCCAAATTTACAAAATAAATACTGGAA
>JAHWFO010028104.1:0-11248 GCA_023313115.1 Rhysida immarginata | reverse complement strand
TTTTTGATGTTTTTTCTCATCCTGAAGATAATACAGTCATCAAGTAAACACAACATTGAAGCCATTCGGCTGTTTGCTTTTTAAGCAAACGTTTCTGATACAGATGAATTGCCGCATTTTGTTAGAAAAATTTAAAAATGGGAAAACAATAAAATATACAATTGTATCATTATTTTTTACTTTAAGTGTACTTTTTAAAGTAAAAAGTGTGTGCTTAAAAAGTTTTTTTTATTTATGATTTGTCTCTATAAATGTACTTAATAAACATATAATCACCAAATAATAGCATTTTTGGTGGGGATGGTTTTGCCTAATTGATTTTTTGAGTGTTTACAAAATTGTGACTTACATCATATATAAAAAGTAAAAAATTCGGTTTTATCCAAGCGGATCAGGGCTTAGACATTTTAGACAAGTTCTCCTGAATCGTCCAAAACCATGACGGTCTCAAGACATTCATAGTTCAGATCTTGCATATTTATTAAATTGTAAATAATGCAACTAGGAATGTATCGAAGGTTCATTCTCAACGGCAAGATTGAGTCTCAATATTGGAATTCTCTGAATACATGGCCCATGGGAGTTGGTTATAGCAGTTCCTTTAATGGAGTTTTCATACGAAAAACGAAGGAAAGGTTAAAGATGTGGCGCCAGCAATTATTTTAGTAACACAAATTACTGTATTTGGGAAAAGTGTTGTAAATAATGACTAGAATTCTATGTTAAAGGAGCGATGGAATATTGGAGACCGCTCCTCCCTACAGCAAAATGGAAGCATCGAAAGGTGTGCAGTTATTACGTCACATATTTCCCATAGATAGGTAGCAGATGTGTGAAGTACAAATTTCAGGCTGGCTTGTTCGGACGTACGTGGCTTGGAGAGAAAACCTAGAGAATCGTGATTTGAGAATTATCTTCCTGTATGAATTTAAACTGGGCCATTAGGCAAGGGCATTTGGGGAGAACACAGCCAACGAACTAACAGTTCGTCGATGGTTTGTGAAGTCTAGAAGCGGAGGTATGGACCTGCAAAACAAGTCACGTAGTCACTTACCTGTTGCAGTTTATGACGCTATTCTGATAAATAGAATTGAATCGAAAAACGAATTGTGAGATAGCAGCAGAGGTATGTGTAAGGTAAAAAAAAATGGACAAATAGGTACCTCATGAACTGCAAACTGCTAACAAGACCAGGCATTTGCAAGTTTGCACGTCTCTTCTTACCAGGAACAAACAGGAACCTCTACTCCACCGAATCGCCACTTGTGACGAAAAATGGGCCCTGTATGACAAATCTTAAACGATCTGAACAATGGCTAAGCAAGACATCCTAAAACTCCCTTGCCTACACTCCCAGAAGATTTTGCTTCTTATAGCCGGGATAATTTATCGGAGTTTCTTGGCAAGAGGCCAAACTATTCATGCAGAACGTTATTGTGCTGAATTGCATCAAATGCACCAGAAATTGCTGCAGAAACTACCAGTTTTGTTCAACAAATATGGTGTTCTTCTGCTCCAGGACAACCCAGTCCTCATGCCGCACAAAGAACGATATTGACACTAATGCTTTGGGCTATGAAGCATTGCCTCATCCTGCCTATTCGCGTACTTAACTCCTACAAACTATTATTTGTTTCGTCGCCTGGATTACTTCCTGTCAGGGAAACAGTTCACTATAGACAACGAGGTTCACTTTGCAATTGATGACTTCTTCAGAAGATGTTTTTCATTCAGGGATCATGGACTCACGCTAGCATCATTTTCAGTTGTTCGCGTTCAAATAGGGGTGCTCATTTTCAGAACATTTCATTCGTACCGAGCCAATACAAACAAAAGGAATGGTCATAGTCCAACGAATGATTTAAACAACACATCAGGTAATTTAGAATCGCCTTGTATAATGCGAATTTCTTTTAATTTCAAGTGCAGCACATATGAAAATACACAAAAACTACTTATTTGTTAAAATATTTTTTTTATTAAATTACAGCATTTTTTTTTAAAGTAAGACAACATTTAACGAGCCATTAAAATGTTTAATTCGTCGTTAAAAATTTGCTTTTATTATGAGCTACTTCGTTACGAAGATAGATACTGATTTTTCATTTAATACATTAAGTTTTAAATTTGTTTCTAGTAGTTTAAGAGTTCTCGTTTTATCAAAAGATGTAATAATAAAAAATAATTTATATCTATTCATATAGTATATGGTGTAATTATAGTTGCGTCATTTGTACAGTTCCTAAGAGTTCTCGAAAAAGGAAGGAGTTGATCAGGTGTGATGTTTCTGAATGATTTGTTCTTGATGTCTCCCTCTCCTATGATTAACACAAAAAAATATTTTCGAATCTAAGTTAATAATACTGCAGTAGATCGAAAGGCGAGGCATCGGAGTACCAACATATGATGAAGCTCGACATGAACTTTAGGTGTCAATCTAGCGTAAGGAACTATGAAAATACCTGATGAACACTACCTCCGAGTGGAAAAAGAGGACTCGTGGTGTCCACATCGGAGAAGAAATATTAAGAGAGACGAATCCGTCATAATAACGGACACTTATTGTCTTTTGTCTCTACCAGAAGGAATGTAGCACTGAAGTGTTAAGTATTTAAATGCGAGGGCTCTTGTTATGCGCCTTGTACTTTTTAAGTGTAAATGGTATTTCTATAAAAAAAAGAATGTAATTATAACTCCAAAACAAAATATGAGGGCCACCTATATTCTTGAATGAGCTAAGAAATTCATGCAAGAATGTTAAATTCATTCACTGCTACATTCCTTCCGAGGCTGCTGCTACTACTACTACTGTAGAATGTTCGCGGTATTATTTTAAACAGACTACTGTTGATTTGTACAAAAATAATGATTAAATTATAAATAAGTGATTATGATAAACTAAGATTATTATGCATTATAAAATTTAAGTATTACGATTTTTTGAATATAAAATAAATCTTAGGAATATTCTGAGCAGTTCTTCACCCACGTCAAGTTCAGAATACACAGCAGTATCTTTAATCCTTGACTTTAGATTGGGAAAATCCTAGAAGCACAGAAATTGATACAACCAATAGATGGCCATACATAGTTCGTTCAATTGTGGATACAAACGGTTTTTTTTTCATCTTTCATTATAGGTCTTTCAGAGGGTTTAGAATGTTTAGGCATTTTGTCATAAACTTTTATGGATGGTCTTTAGAAGTAATAGGTTTCATAAAATAGCACAAAATCTAGATTTCGGAGGTCGTCTAGGGTTTGCGAGGGCGGGATTGCTATCTTGTACTTCCTTAAGTGCAGCCAAGAAATCGAATGGTTTCACAATGAACCGGAAAGTCTTGGAGACGCCGGAAGTGGTGCCGTTCGGATGAATCCTCTCCTTTGGGTCGTCTTTCTTCGGAAGCCAGCCGTTCCACCGGAACTTTGGTTCTTGTTTCACTTCTTGTTTCGCCGTATCGGATGTTGAACCGACGACTGCTCGCGTCTCACGCAGCATCCTATGAGCAATAATGCGATATGTGCCAAGCACGGGGCTATTGACACCCTTGGAAGCCGCTTCTCGAAGAAGCGCCGACCCAATACCCAGTCTCCTTAAGTAGGCGCGTGTCTGTTTGTCAACGTCGCGTGGGAGGGATTGAGACGGTTCGTGCCTCTTCTCAGGGGATCGCGTCGACGACGTCGAGACTGAGCGAGATGACACCGGTCGCAGTGCAGGGGAATCGAAGCTTGGGAAGCACTGTCCTGCCATCCACTCGCTCTCCATCACCTGCTGCAGATTATAACGCGTGCGAGGTGATTGTTGCAACGTCCCCTTAAGTAAAGTGGCGCACGCGGAGCTCAGATAATGAGGCAGAGGGAAATCGCCTTCTAGAATGAGCCGCTTGAGACTGATGACCGTGGGCGCTCGGAAAGGCATGGTCCCCGTCACCATGAAGTAGAGCAGGACACCCATTGCCCACACGTCGACGGGTGCGCCCACGTATCTCTCGTCGCGAAACAGCTCTGGCGCTGCGTACGGAGGGGAACCACAAAAGGTGTTGAGCAGGTGCTTCGGGTCGCGAACCTGGACGCTGAAGCCGAAATCTCCTACTTTTACTTCGTTGGCCCCTGAGTAGAACACGTTCTCTGCCTTCAGGTCACGGTGAATGATGTTCTTGCCATGCTAGAACGAGAAAAATAAACATTCCCATTAATATTTAATAACATAAATCATTTGTAGTCTATTTTTTTTTATTTAACTATTATGTATCAACTGTCGAATTCAATTATATTTAGAAAATAAATAAGCAAACTCATAAAAACTGCATCGCCGTCCTCCTACATCCACATTTTTCACGAGAAGCATCACGTAACATTTTCATTTTTCCCTATTCATTCCTAAGCTATCATTTCCTCTTTGCTTTTGGCGAGAAGTAATGAATGACACCGGGCGAGATAATAGCGTCTAATTATATTGGCATCGGACTCCCTGTCATCGATTTCTTTTTCAAAAAACATAGCCACGTGCTCGGCGTTTTTGCAAGATCAAACGAAAAGAATGTGAATTTCGATAGGAAAAAAAATAGCCAAATGGAGCCCATTTTCATTATTAGACCCTTTCATCTGCTCTTGGTAGTAAACAAAAGAATTAAACACTACCTCAAATATAGCATGCAAAAGCAATATTATAACCTTATAGGTTTCGTTTTAATATAGCTCAGGATTCATATGCAAATTTGTTTTGGTTCAATAGTCATACAGGCATCGTTTTGCTTGCATGAAACAGCTCGCTTTCGAATCATAAAACCAACCAAAGAAAAAATTACCATGCTTCAAGTGCTGTCTTTGCCAAGGGACATGACTTAATTTTATGCACGTAAGGGCTGGATTTTTATGCACTAAAAAAACAACAAAATATGCATGCAAATATGCATTAAAATTTATGGTTGTTTAGAGTAATGAAAGTGTTTTTAAAACTTACTATAATTAATTTAGAAAGAACAAGAAAGTGACAATTTAAAAAGGCACTTATTAAGGGTTTTTGCTGCAGAATTTGCATTCTGGAGTAAAATTTTGTCTGTCTGTGAAAAATACATTTTTAAATACTGAAAAAGACCGTTCAACATCGCACGAGGTGCATAGTGCTGTTTAAAGGTCACAACGATTTCAGAGAAAGGTAGTTCAGCGTCTTTGGGAAATGGTTCCGTCGTAACATGCATGAACAAAATCTTCAATTTCTGAAGTGCCGAGTTCTCAGCAAGAACAATTTTAAGCTTGTTTTTATTAATTTCGGGGCTTTTGAATTGCTGATGGATATCCTGTCAGTTATTTCCACTGACTGATGTAGTGAGTCTTTGTGTTTCCAGTTCTTGAATTCCTTCCTTTAATTGGCCAAAATTTGCAAAAATATGCAAGTTCTTGTAATATTGTTGGGTTGCTCATCACTTTGCACTTGTAATATAGTTTCATCATCAGTAGTTAAAATGTCAATAACTTTCTTGATATCTTGGAAATTACTTGCATAGAAAATAGCAGCATCGATCCAAGTTCCCGAGCACATAATGACAGGAGGCAGTGGCATAAGTCTGAAGCCGTGTAGGTGCTTTAAATATTTGATGTTTGATGTTATCATGTTTACGTCTGGCTATGCCATGCTGAACACCTCTTCGCAGACTCGATGAATAGCATGAGCTGAATGTCACATGGATTATGTGAATGAATAATACTGATAACGTGCTTGTTGCCTAAGTGAAAGGAGGCATAAATTAAATTGAGCAATGGAGCCATAGTTTTGGGGGTTTTTTTGGGTTTTTTTGCCAACACCTTGGAATCTATTAAATGAGGTGGAGATGGACCTGCTGTGTCCAATTTTCATATAAGCACTGCTACATACTTCTCCTGAAAGTCTGTGATCTCATCCACTGTAGCCCAGAGAAATGATCCCCGAAGGATTTCTCTGATGGACTCTCTTATTTATTAATAAGAAATAGACAAGAATTCCAAGAATGTGCATTTTTATGCTCTAATTCGGATAATATGCAATTTTATGCATTATAGAAACAAGGTTTTTAAACACTTTATATACCCATAATCATTATTCTTAAATTTCATGAAGTTGCATACTTGCAAAAAATATATGTATTTGCATAGAAATCCGCCTCATAGACATAAGATACATCAACACTAATTAAATGGACGGCAAATGGGAACTACGTGCATGTATACAACTGCAATAAAGCTTTCCAATATTTCATTAACAGGCAGAAAGACAATTTCGAACATGCGCAGACATTTAAGAAATATCTCCGTGGCCGCCAGGCGCGACTTAACATAGGAAGACGACTTTAAAAGGCTCTCGCATAAGTATTTTAACAGACACAAAGAAGATGAATGAAATGTAGAAAATACTTAGTTTCCTCTTTCCAACAGTGTAATTTACCGTATATATGCATGTTCAATAATCACATGTTGAATTTATTAGTTACCTACAGGGAGCATTATGAAAGTAATGCACATTTTCTGGGAAAAATAGATTTATTGATCCGCTTGGTACAAATGGTTAAAATTCTTCAAAATAGTCTCCTCGTGCATCAATACACTTGCGGAGACGATTCTGCCACACCTGGAAGGCACCCTGGACTTCCTCGATTGGAATGTTTTTCAGGAACCTTGTAACATGAGCTTGGATGTTCTCCACCGACTCCCAGTGCTTTCCCTTCAGCTCTCTCTTCAGTCGAGGGAACAAAAAAAAAGTCACACGGAGTCAAGTCAGGGCTGTAAGGAGGCTGGGGACAACGGGAGTCTTGCTCCGGGTCAGGAAGTTGGTGACGACGAAGGCCGTGTGGCTGGGGGCATTGTCGTGGTGGAGCTTGAAGACGTCTCTGATGTCAGTTTCTGTTGCATTCTTCCCAAGCCGCACCCAAAACTTGATCGCGTACCGCTGTTCCAGCGAACGCTCCATCGTGCTGTGACACAATCGAAAAACAGACTTCGTGCGAAGACACGTCCTACCGCTCCTACTGCTCGGAAGGAAGGGCAGACCCCCTACCACATTATTCGACCAGTCCGAGAGCGCTGCGATGGATAGTCGCGTCACAATAAAATTATGCGCATTACTTTCATAATGCACCCTGTATGCACTTCACAAGGACATTTGAATGTTCAACATGCAAATCAAGCAATTACCAAAAATTACCATAACATTCACTTTCGTGAGGAAAAGCAAATAAAAGGCAAGTGTCAGCATACAGAGGACAGAACAATTCCAGGATGGCAAGCTACACTGTTCCTGAAATGCTCAACATGATAGTATTTGTAATTGTGATTGTTGATGATCCGTTCATCGGATTTTGGAATATTTTTTTTGTTTTGTTCGGAATTCCATGCTGAAAATGCCTTCAATTGGAATTTTTCGTGTATCTGTTGAATGTGTCCTAATTTGCATATTTGGGATGATGAAAAGTATACCATGGGATAGGCCACCCACAACTTCCTATTCATTGGATTCATCAAATTGACATATCTGCTTCGGTTACGAAAATAAAGGGGGGGGGGGTCATTTTTGTATCCACCCTGTATTGCTGAGAATGTAGAATAAAATAAACAGAAGAGGTTCCAGGTATTGCAATATTTTAGATTTATTATAGCCGACTCGTTTCGATTTTACATCATCTTCATGATGATGAGTTTTGTAAAACTCAACAATCACATTGGTGTTGTGACCTTACGTTGTTATCATCTGAGTTCAAATCTTCTACTGTACAAGAACAGTGCTTGCCTTCTCATTTATATGTTTGCAGTGAAGATGATGTACATTTTTAACCATTCCTTATTTCAAGTTTGCTACCCATATTGTTACTTGTGTCTCTTAGCAAATGATCCGAAATGTAGTGAAATTCTTATTTATATGCAAGGCAAGCAGACTCTGGGCTGGACGTCGCCCGTCTGCAAAGTCGAAAGCAAAGCCGAATTGGCGCCACAAATAAATGGAAAAGAGGACAATTTAGCATCCCTTCCCCAAGAGCCCTGACAACAGTATTAAAACATAGAAAATAAGAATGCAAACGGAACAGATAAGCTATTATTGAAAGGAACAAGTTTACTCTTTTATTTACAGTTTTCATTCTTTTATTAGCTTAGCCCAGCAAAGTCGTTTAAACGTTTTTCTTGCCTGTGACTTTAAATAAACACCAAAATAAGCTTTGCCATTAAAGGCAACAGTTATAAAGGTTTCACAATTTGCATATGTTCTGCATTTCAATTTAAGAAGGACTCTTTGGGTAATTTATGATTTTCTCAAGTGTAAATTCTAGCAATCGTCTTAGCTGACAGCTGTGTAACAAGAGTTATCTCTGAAAATTTTCCATCGTTATCGTGCTTCAATAATATCTCGAAATTTTCTATAAATCAAAGAAACATGCTTTCTTTTCCTTTGAACTGATGAAGTGACGTAGAATTCTAGTAACCAGAGCAACTAAAATGGACATTTCTAATAACACATTTACGTTATCAGCAATTAAACCTCGTATATTTCAGTCGGAGATTTTATATTCAATCACTTTCGCATTTATCACTTTTAGCAAAATTTATTGAAAGCGACACGAAGTTGTTTGAAAATGTTTTACAACTGTCCCAGAGTACCGATTAAAATTATTACCATGGTTATGGTCGAGAGAAAAGTTTTGCCGTCTCATAACTCTTGAATTCATTTATCGATTTTTCCTTTGTTTCGACTTTTCTACTTTTTCTTGAATTCTAGGGTGGCAAAAGAGAGGAAAGGGGCGGGCGGGCGGGGCCTTCTTTTCAGGGGGGTTCATTTACGCAAGGTGTTCGTAGCGACTGCGTCCGAGTGACCTTCGCTTCGTTTCCATTGTTGCACCTGCAGCTTGTGACGACATCCACAATACCCCCACCACGCATATTCACGTGACCAAGAAAGAATTTTTCGGAAAGAAAAAAAAAAAGCGATTCGTAGTAGAAGACGGCTGAAAGAGGCGACGACGCGTCTTTTGTGTTGTTTTGCGCTTTTGTTTTCAATTCTCTTAATGGCTTCCCGAGCAATTAGGCGGTGGAAAAAAAAATCGAAAAAGAGACTAGGTATTAAAAAGCGAACCCACAATAGCGACTCCCGCTATTAGAACAATCAATGGCCACTTAGGAAAGCAAAAGGGGGGAGGCTCTATATATAGAATCACTAGAAGTTTTAACTATTGTCCAATGGAATAGATTAACGGTTTCTTTTGCCTTCAGGAGAAAAGTTGTTGACGTTCCAATGTGAAGCGAAAAATTCGATCGTTAGGAAAAAAAAAAAAAAACAAAAATTGTTTAAGACAATAAACGCTACTGAAAAGTTGCATTAATATTGTATCAAGTGGGAGGGATCGTCGCGAGCTTTTGTGGCATTTTTATCCTGAAGGGATTTAGAATAGTTGGGTAACAAAACCGAACAATAATAGATGCCCAAAGGCAAATAGATTATGTTAATAAAAAAAAATTAAGGTTTTTAGATTTTTAAAATAAATTTTAAAAAATTCAAAAAATATTTTTTTAATTTACCCTAAATGAATGCGCATCATATTTTTACATATTTTAATAATTCATATATTTATAATAAATATTTATAGAACTTACGTATTGAAAAATGCCCTCTTAAACTATAAATTGATATTTTTATTTTATATTACTCAATAACTTAGCGTGTGAATAGAAATAAAACTTAAAAGAAGGCAAACCTTCTTTTTAAAGGAAGAGAACGCTTCAGTCACTCACCATATAGTGCACGGCAGCGACGACCTGAGCGAAGATCACCTTTGCCTCGGCCTCGGGCATTTTCCCTTCGGAAGTGATGCGGGCAAAGAGTTCACCTCCAGGTGCGTACTCGAGCACCAGGTGGACCTTGGTGAGAGTCTCGACCACTTCGTAAAGGCGAATGATGTTGGGGTGATGCAGGGCCTCCATCACTGTCACTTCACGTGCCAGCATACGCTGCGTCTTGGCGTCCAACTTCGTCTTATCGAGAGTTTTGACGGCCACACGCTCTGTGGAGAAACGGGAGAGAAAATCTTCAAATTCATATACGTTATATTGAGTTCGATTGAAAATATGTGTATACATGTGCATGTCTGCCTTCCAGTCTGACTATCAGTCTGTTCAAGGCAGCCATAATAACTCGTATAAATTACAGACATCGAAGTTGTTGTTTTCGTTTATATAACGAAGGTTAATTCGCGATACTGTCTACAGACGCACAAAAGCTGCCAGAATTTTGATTCCAAAGAACGATTGCTTCCAACATCTCAGCAATAAGTAGTACACTAATCTAGTAATAAAATATTGAATTTTCTTGTAACTTCCAGGTATTTTTATTACAATATTTTTATTACAACATTTTTATGGATAAAATCAATCGATCGAGACCAGAGCATATAGCTTTAACGCACTCCGACTTCCACGCTTTATAAGGATAAGGCAGACCAAATAATCAACCGAGGATGATCTACTTGAAAGAAACTCTGATTTTTAACTCTGTTTTTGAAATAAAAAATATTAGTCAATAGTTAATTTACTAATATTATTTCAATAAAAGTCTCCTTTATAAAAGTAAAATGACAAAATACTAATGAAGATGAGAGTAATCTCTCGAAAACGTTTTTAAATCCCTAATTTATTCTGGACATTATTCTGCAAAAAATTTCTAAACATTTCTTCAAATTATCATCTCTCCAAGATCCTAGTCATTATTCGGGTTCGACTTTCTTTCAACAAGAAAATAATTTTCACCTGTCACTATCTCAAAAACATCGATTCTTCATCCTTTGCTCTGCAGTTCCTCTACTTTTAATACTGTGTTTTTCATTTTTTCATCTATATAAAAAAAGTTGTAGTATCTTCGAGTTCTTCACTTTTTCAATTCTCTCCAATTTCTGCAACCAGCATCTAGGCTCATTCCTAGAGCCCTTCATCACTACAAGGAAATTAGAATTATATTTGATGTAATTTATTTTATTTATTACTTTAATATATTTTGTCATTTAACTTTTATAAAGGAGAGTTTTATTGAAATTAACTAATATTATATGAATATAATTATAATAATGAACAATTAATCAAAATGGAAAAAATTACTTTATGAATATCTGAGTTAGAATGCATTGTTTTATATCGCATAACGCTTTACAAATTGTTAATCTATTATGTTTAAATTTTGTAAATCTTGATGAATCTTCATCCATCTTTAGTATAATTTAATGGTTCTCAAGGTTTTTAGTAT
>JAHWFO010028103.1:0-11316 GCA_023313115.1 Rhysida immarginata | reverse complement strand
AAAATTTAATTTAATTTTTTGAGATTGTTCTGTTTACATCCAAGTGTAATTATCCCGGGCAACGCCGGGTACCTTTGCTAGTTAAGAATAAATGTAAAGATGGCTAAAGCTGGTTAGACTATCAAGCTTTTATTTGTATATAAGATAAAGGAGGTTAAAAAAGAAGCACATTAATATTTTAATTTTCATAATAAGTGTGATTATTTGATCAGCTAATAGCAAGCTCGAGAATTGATTTTTTCACCTTTTCAGCAAGAAGGGAAACTAATAGCGAATAACAAAAAAGTTTATATTTAGCCATCTGTACACATACAAAAATAAAAATTTGACAAAAAAGATGAAAATTTTTTTTTCAATTATCGATGATTAGTTTTAGGAAAATATCTAGATTAACTTTTACATCCTTTTTCTCGTGTTTACAATTTGCAAATAAATTAAAAAATATGAACCAAAATTATAATAGTTGCGTCTAGGTGTTAAAAAGAGACAAAAACTTGGCAAAACTTTTCGCTCGAACAACTGCGCTCGTCATCAAGCCTAGTTGATCACTTCACTGTCTAGCAATTAAATAACTGAAAAATAAATTTGACGTTATAAACTATCTATTTCAAGTTTCATTTTCCAAAATTTGTCTCCGTTTGAATATATTACATGACTTAAATATGTTTTGTTTTTTAAATGTTATTTTTACTAATGGTTTTACGGTTTGTTTTAAATTTTTCAAGAAAAAAATTTGCTCGTTGGGCCCGAATGACCCCTGATTAAAAATTCCTTGAAATTATATAAATTAAAAATTTTTTAACATTCCTTGAAATATTTATCTATTATTATATGATTAAAAAGTCACTTTATTTTGTGAGATTCACATTTTTATGAACAACAGTAAAACAATAAATACTTTATGAAAAAATATTTTTTCCCCTCCCTCTTCACCACTTCAATCGTTACTTTTAAAGCGAATCTAATAAAACCACAACTTTTAAATTGAATAATGCAATTTTATTAGCAAAACTTAAGAAACATGCACAATAAAACGAAAAACGGAACGAACACTATTAATTTCTCTATATCTGCAATGCAAACGGCACACTATTTTGGGAGAACTCTGGCGCCCGGAGCGTTAACCAATCAAAATCCGTTCCGAGTTGTCGCCACTCTCCTTAAAGGCACTCTAGTGAGGTGTTGTGCAGAACGAATGTACGGGAAAGCATTCTCAGTGAGGTGCAGGAATGCAGGTTTAACCTTCCGTCAGGCGCAATACTGTTTGTCACATCTTGAGGCGCAATGAGCCTGATTTTATTTTTTTAAATCATCCTTCCATTAAAGAAAAACGTTTTTTAAGAGTTTTCTGTTAATTTGAAACGTAAGAGTTATAAAAAAATGACAAATTCACAAAATTTACAAGAGCAGTATAATTCCTGATAGGCTCATTACGCCTGAAAATGTGACAAACAGTATTGCGCCTGACGGAAGGTTAAAAAAAGATGTAAAATGCAGTTCAACTTGGTTAAATGAATAAAATAATTCAATTTAGTGAATGGATTTTGAAAAAATACATGCCTCAGGAAGTTTGCAAAATTAATTGCAATGCACCTGACAGAACACTTTTATCACTGTCCTCAATCAAAACTTTTTGACATGAACTAACGAATATGTATGAAAAGGTCACTAAATAAGAGACAGCTATTCAAAGTTTCAAGTGTTTCTGGCATCTAGGAGGGCGAAGGCGATTTATAATAAGAGAGCTGTGCCTATTAGATCAGTTGCGCCCGACGGAGGGTTAAATTCTCAGGAAGGGTTGAAATTAAGTCTTGCAGCGTTTGAATCCGTTTCTATCTTTCTGTTAATCCCAAGAAAAACATTTGAAAGAGAAATCTATTAAGTTTTCTGAGAATCTACTTAAATTTTCTGGGAAGCTTATACTTCCAGATAATTAGCATATTTAGTTGAAATGGCTTCGTCTAGTCATTCTCACAACAGTTGTTGTGTGTATGGCTGCAGCTCATAAAATCTTAAAAAGGGAATCTAATAATCACTTTTTAAATTTAATCTGTAGAAAGAAAAAGAAACCGTGAATTTTTACATCTAATAGTCGGGTTCTAGAATACAAAACTTGTCTTTAACAACATCTAAAAAAAAAATTTTTCTGCAGTGAGACTTCCTCTCTTTATTTTTAGATAAATGAATTAGAATTTTCTTTTTCATTTACATGTAAGTTAAAATATCAGATAATAAACTTCCTTCCTCTCTGTACTTTCTTTTTGATGAATTTTGCCATTAAAATGGAAAATTAATTTTAGACTTATCTCTTTCTTTATTAATGAAGTATAACCAATAAAACAGAAACAAAGGTTTAAAAAAGGCAATTATAAGAGTTTATTAAGAAAAGGATTAGAAAAATTTTATATTAAAAATTAAATCAAAATTCTATTAAAGATTTCAACAGCTGGAAATTATATTTTTGGTGTTTGTAAATGTAAAATTGGAAATTTTAGGTACAAAACTCATCTGTGCAGTTATCCGGTTATAATCCATTCGGTCGACTCGCAATCGGTCGACTCCCATTCGGTCGACTTTCAAAGGGCCGATAGGGTTAGTTTGTGGGCATTAATTCCCCCCTTTCGTGAATAACCTCCCCCAACACCCACCTTTTTTATCTGAATCGAAAGCCCATGATTCGAAAAGATATGTTGAAATTTTGAAAAATTTTGTGCGTATAAGACCAATTCTGTGTAGCTATCTCCTCCGAAACGGCAACAAGCAGAATCAAATGAAATTAATACATACATAGAGGGTACCCTAAACTGTGCCTTGACGTATTTTTATGATAAATGGTTAAGCCTAGTTAGAGATAATTTTCTAAAAATGAAAAAATGAAATGACTATAATGTTCATACAAGCGAACCAAACTGAAAAAACTTGGCATTATTAAGGCGAATATTTTTTGAAAATTAACTTACTTGGCTTGATGAGTAAATAAACAGTAAATAAAATGTAAAAATAAACTCACATAAATAATAGACCGATAACAATGTAAAACAGTTTTATTCAATATTTAATAAAATGAAGGAACATTATTATGTGCAACTCGATTTAAAAGAACAATGGCATCCTCTACTGTTTGCGGCGAATGTTCATACATACGAGTATAAGATTGATAACGCCGATTGAGTTCGGCATATTTAGCATTACCTTTTGATAGTCTGTGAGCGGCAGCAATGCTTGCTAGCTTCATCTCATAATCAACTTTTTCCATGTTGTCCGACAAAACTTCTAATTTTTACTTCCCAGACTGTTGGTTTAGATATGTCGATGATATCTTCACGATATTCGATACAAAAATATGCGATATCGATACTTTTATAATTCATTTAAACAGTTTTTTCCCCACAGTACAGTTTACTTTTGAAGTAGAAAAAGACCAAAAACTGCCATTCCTTGATTAAAAAAAATTCATACAGGATATCACCACCATGGAAAAAACCGGGAAAAAAACAGTCCTTATATATACTCAGCTGTTTCAAGGCACAGGCAGTTCTCTCAGATTCCGTGAGGTGCTCCTGGGCTGCTGAATGATGGAAGCAATTGCTTCCGAAAAGTACTTCCAGTATCAGGTTGTATTTTTTCAATCTATAACCGTTGTGGTGAAAGAGTTTTTTATTAGTTCTAAGTTTTCCAAGAAAGGTGGAGTTATATAGGTGGGCGTTGGGGGGAGTCATTCATGAAAGGGGGGAAGTAATGCTGACAAACCAACCATATCGGCCCATTGACAAATAATTGACAGTCGACCGATTGCGAGTCGACCGATTGGGATTCGACCGAATGCGAGTCGACCGATTGAGAGTCGACCGAACGGAGTTACCCCGTTTTATTTGGTTGATTAACATTAGTTTTACGTTTAAAAGAAGCTAATATTTTAATTCCTTCTTATTGTTCGCGAAATTCAAATACATTTTCAAATATAAACACTTTTCTTTACTCAAATTACTCAGTATTTTGCTCCATAGGAAGGAGAGACGTAGATGCATCAGAAACGTCAGAAAACTAACCTTTCAACCATTTGTGGATGGCAACAAGCCTGCCGAGGTGGCGTTATGCTCTGGGGAGAGTTTTCTTGGCATTCACTGGGTACACTCGACATTGTGGATGGTAATATGAATCGAATTATGTACATGTCGATCCATACTGATCAAGTACCCTCCAGGACAAAAGTTTGGAAATTTTTAATTATTGCAACTACTTGCATTTAAAAAAGTAAAATAATCGGAAACTGGCTAAAGAAAGGAAAAAATAATTAAAAATCGACTTTATCATTCAAATTTACATCTAAACCAGCAGAGGTTCCCGGCTTTGCCCGGGTTAATTACACATGTAGGGAATGAGATAGATCTCTAAAAATTAAATTATAACTCCCAATTGGTTAAATAATAACTCAATCAATAAAACAAAAGAGCAAAGGGACTATCCATTCTACGAAAAATACGAAAAAGAGGAAGTTTGGAGCATCTAAACTCTTCTTGACTTGCCTCACTACTGCGCAGCATCACCAGATACTTTAGACTCAGTTTTTTCTTGACCTTGACGTAGAAGCTCTTATACCCTGTTGCTCTATTCGAAACTGCCGTTGTTCAGATGTTTCAAACGGCCGTATAGCTTTTTCTGTTTTAATTGCAGAGTTTCTCTGACCAATACTCGTTCTTTCTCTTTCATTTCCAGACACATAATTTTTTGCCAGTCGTCTGGGCGTTTGATAGGGAGCTCAACGGAGACACGCGAGACTCCTATGCCTAATCAATAGACGCTGCCTTATTAATGTTCTGCCACTGCATCATCACTTTATGCTCATTATCAAATTTCTTGGAAACGAACGTTCAGTCATCGCATTATCAGCATTTCAGTTTCCAAAATATACACTTTCCCACAGAATATAGTCAAAATGTATTTATAGGAAATGTTTGGATCTGCTGTGCTACCAAATAAGCTAGGTGATAAACCCAGCCTGGCTCGGAATTTTTGTTTGGAATAAATTTTGAAATATCTTAAAAATAAACACATGAAAACGCTAAAAATTATTACAGAAAAAATCCTTAATAAAAATTTGAAAAAAATTTTTTAAAGGCTCACAATGGATGGACCTCTCCAAGGATGCCACTGCTAGTCTAAATAATTTCTTACTCAGGTAATCTTACTTTAGATGTACACTTGATGTCGTTGCAATTCCCTTTCTTCTCTCGATGTCTTAAATAAATACTTGGCCATTCATCTCTTTTTGTAGTCTAGCGATTGCCAATTCTTCTATTGACCTGCTTACCATTTGCCCAATTTAGCACAGAGCCAAAGGAGTGCTTCTTCTGTCGTCTTTGCACTCTTTCTCAATAGTCTGCTGACTTTCCATTATTTCCAGTTACTAATCATTTTTAAAGATATTCAAAAAATTATTAAGTACTAAGAACTCTCTTTTCTAAGAAAAGCCTGAATAACAGGAATTCTGTGCATTGTTACAAATTGAAATTTATCCATATGCACAAACTTTGCCTTTCATTGTTGGTCATGAGATATATATATTGTTGGTCCGTGCAAAGTGTTTGTGAATTGCATGTTGATACCATTGTTGATACCTATTGTTGCACAATCTTTGCCTTGCATTGTTGGTCATGAGATATTTCTCATTAATATGCCCTGCCATAAACATGAATATCGATTTTTTATCGATAATTATTATTTATCCGAAATCTGAGGTAGACAGTGACCTTCGTCATAGTTTGAAGGTCAAGCATGCAAAATTTTATCAAAATCGGAATAAAACTAGATTTGTTTTCAATACACACAAACAAACCCACAAACCCACAAACATCCTTGGTTATATACCGGATGTTTCAAAAATGACCGGTATATTTGAAAAATCAATAAAAACTAAACGGGCAGCGATAGAAATACACTGTTTGTTGCAATATGCTTGGGACAACAGTAATTTTTCAGGCAGACAAACTTTCGAAATTAGTTCACGATGTATTTCTATCGCTGCCCGTTTAGATTTTTCAAATATACTGGTCATTTTTGAAACACCCGGTATACAGAACATAGAAGACTAGCAGAAGTACCCAGCGTTGCCCGGGATAATTACAATTGTAGGTAAACAAAACATTCTCAATAAATTAAATTTTAATTCCCAATTCGTTAAATAATAACTCAATCAATACAACACAGAGCAAAGGTACTATACATTCTACGAAAAATACGAAAATGAGGAATTCTAAGTGATATACCGGGACTGTATGTAAGCTTTTCTTTACTTGCCTCACTACTGCGGAGCATCACCAGATACTTTAGACTCAAGTTTTTCTTGCCCTTGACGTAGAAGCTCTTATACTCTCTTGCTCTGTTCGAAACTCCCGTTTTCAGATGTTTCGAATGTCCGTATAACTCTTTCTGTTTTAGTTGCAGAGTTTCTCTGACCAATATTCATTCGTTCTCTTTCCTTTCCAGACACATAAATTTTTGCCGGTCGTCTGGACGTTTGATAGGGAACTCAAGGGAGACACGCGTGACTCCTTTGCCTCATCAATAGACACTGCTTATTAATGTGCTGTCACTGCATCATCATTCTATGCTCATTAATATTAAATCTTGGAAACGAACGTTCAATCATCGCATCATCAGCATCTGTTTCCAAAATATACACATTCTCACAGAACAGAGACAAAAAATATTTTTAGAAAATGTTCGGATCTGAAGTAGTGCTTACCATTTGCTCAATACAGCACGGATCTAAAGGAGTGCTTCCTCTGAAGTCTTTCCACTCTTTCACAATAGTCTGCTAACTATCCATTATCTCCAGTTACTAATCATTTTTAAAGATTTTCAAGAAATTGTTTGTACCAAGAACTTTCTTTTCTCAGAAAAGCATGAATAACAGGAATTCTATGCATTGTTACAATTTCAACCAGTTTTATCCATATTGAACAAATTTACCTATATATTGTTGATCCCTGCATAGTGTTGGTGCATTGCGTGTTGATACCTATTGTTGCACAAACTTTTAGTTGCATTGTTGGCCGTGAGATATATATTGTTGGCCCGTACAGAGTGTTTGTGAATTGCATGTTGATTCCATTGTTGACACATATTGTTGCACAAACTTTGCCTTGCATTGTTAGTCATGAGATATTTCTCATTAATATGCCTTGCCATAACCATGAATATCGATTTTTTTATCAATATTTATTATTTTTTCGAAATCTGTGGTAGACAGTGACCTTCCTCATGGTTTGAGGGTCAAGTATGCAAAATTTCATTAAGAGCGGAATAAAACTGTAGATTTGTATAAGAAACAAACAAACAAACCCACAAACAAACATCCTTCTTTATATATATAGATAGATAGGCTAGCAGAGGACCCGGCGTTGCCCGGGATAATTACACCTGTAGGTAAAGAGAACAACCTCAAAAAGCTAAATTAAACCTCCAAATTGGTTAAACAATAACTCAATCACAATAATATAGAGCGAAGGGACTATCCATTCTAAGAAAAATCCGAAAGACAGGTATTTACCTCTTCACTGAAAAAATCCATTCTAGGTGATATGACATCATTCCAAGTCGTTTAATATATAACGTGCCATATTTTGGCATTGAAAGATCCAATGAACATAATGGTTCCACTCATAGCCTAATAATACCAAGTCTGAACATTCCCGTCGATTCCCATAGTAAAAATCGTACCGTTTTCTATTCTATTCCGGGACTTGATTTACCGGGAAAAAAATTTTTAAAGGCTCACAATCAGGGTTGCCAATTTAGTAGATTTCATGGCCGACGTTTCAATTGTTGTGCATTGTTTAACTTTTATTATAACAAAGCACAACAATTGAAACGTCGGCCAAGAAATCTACTAAATTGGCAACCGTGCTCACAATGGATGGACCTCTCCAAGGATGCCTTCTAGTCTAAATAATTTTTTACCCACGTAATCTTACTTTAGATGTCCACTTGATGTTGTTGCAATTTCCTTTCTTCTTTCGATGTCTTGAAGCAAAAATTGGCCATTCATCACTTTGTGTATTCTAGTGGTCGCCGATTCTTCTATTTACTTACTTACCATTTGCTCAATACAGCACGGAGCTAAAGGAGTGCTTCCTCTATCGTCGTTCACTCTTTTTCAATAGTCTGCTAACTCATTATCTTCAGTTACTGATCATTTTTAAAGATTTTCAAGAAATTCTTAAGTACTAAGAATTCCGTTTTCTAAGAAAAGCCTGAATAACAGGAATCCTATGCATTGAATTCTATATTGCACAAACTTTGCCTTGCATTGTTGGTCATTAGACATATATTGTTGATCCTTGCATAGTGTTGGTGCATTGCGTGTTGACACCATTGTTGATACCTATTGTTGCACAAACTTTTTTTGCATTGTTGGTCATGAGATATATATTGGTGGTCCGTGCAGAGTGTTTGTGAATTGCGTGTTGAAACCATTGTTGTTACTTATTGCTGCAAAAACTTTGTCTTGCATTGTTGGTCATGAGATATTTCTCATTAATATGCCATGCCATAACCATGAATATCGATTTTTTTTATCAATAATTATTATTTTTTCGAAGGTAGACGGTGACCTTCCTCATGCTTTGAAGGTCATGTATGCGAAATTTTATCAAGATCGGAATAAAACTGTAGATTTGTATAAATAACAAACAAACAAACAAACAAACCCACAAACAAACAAACCCACAAACAAACAAACAAACATCCTTCTTTATATATATATAGATAGAAAGATTAATGTTTACTAACAAGCAAGTTAGTTTTATTTATTTATTTATTTAGTAAAAATAAACAGTGAAAGTAATGATAGTAATGTAAACAAAGGCAGAAGTTTGGAAATTTGAAATTAAAAATACAGAGTGTACTAAATGGTATCAGGTCAGTTCGTCGAGGGTCAATTCTTCGAGGGTCAGTTCGTCGGCGTCAATTCGTCGTGCGTCATTTCGTTGAGAGTGTCAGTTGATCGCGCGGTTAGTTCGTCGGAGGTCAATTCGTCGAGCGTCATTTCGTTGAGAGTGTCAGTTGGTCGGGCGGTCAATTTGTCGGAGGTCAATTTGTCGGAGGTCAATTAGTCGAATGTCAATTCGTCGACCGTGTCAGTTGGTCGGGCGGTCAATTCGTCGAAGACAAATTCGTCGGGTGTTTCAGTTGGTCGAGATAATAAATAAATGGTCGTCATAAAATTCGTTAACGAAAAAAATTTTTGTTACTAATTTATTTACTTGAAAGGTAAACAATAAATACCGTTACTGTTAAAACTCCGTATCTATATACAGCTTTTGTAAGCAATGTGATATAGTAGCCACAATACATCTAATCTTGTTGGCGACATATGCCCCAAACTATTTATACCGCTTCAGTATCTTTCATTTTCAGAATGAAATTAATAACTGTATAAAATTAATTATCGGACAAATTGAGCACATACAGGAAATTATCTTTTTATTAACTAAAAATTAAATAATAACTTAAATAATAAGCTTGCCGAAACATTTAATATCCTGTGGTCGATTTCCTCAGTTTAACACAAAATTTCACGTCACCTGTTCGCAGACTGGCATATAACAACATAATAAATAAATGGTCGAAAAAAACCTTTTAAGAACATTTATTAACGAAAATCAACAAATGGCGTTACTGTTAAAATGTGTATTTAAATACAGCTTTTGCATGTAATAATCAACAAACGATAATCTGATAATAAAGAAAATAATGCGAAAGGCAGAGGGGGGGGGGGGGTTCAAACTAAGATGTTGTCGAGGGTAGGATAAAAGCCCCTAACTGCTTATACTGCTTCAGTAGTCTTCATGTTCAAAATATACTTAATAATTATAAAAGTATTACACAGGAAATTAAATTTTTATTAAGTAAAAGTTAAATATTACTAGAGCTACTAGAGTGTAAAAATTAAACAATGACAAATACTATATGATTAATAACTATAAAAGAAATAGAACAAACGTGCCGCGTAAGATCATCAGGGGCGGCTTGAAGCCCTGTGCGTGAACCGTCGGAAGACATTGCCAGAATTTTTAAACGGTATAGGCCATGCAATCAGATTGAATTGAAAGTCCTACACCCTCATATTTATGTTATTGTTTAGCTTTTACTTAATAAAAATTGAATTTCTTGTTTGTGATTAGTTTGTTGTATTTCACATAGTATTTATGTTATTATTTAATTTTTTACACACAAGTATTGTTATTTAACTTTCACTTAATAAAAATTTAATTTCCTGTATGTGATCAGTTTGTGTAATACTTTTATAATTATTAAGTATATTCTGAACATGAAGATTACTGAAGCCTCTGCCTTTCGCATTATTTCCTTTATTATTTTTTTCGTTAATGAATTTTATGACGACCATTTATTTATTATCTCGACCAACTGAAACACCCGACGAATTTGTCTTCGACAAATTGACCGCCCGACCAACTGACACGGTCGAAGAATTGACATTCGACTAATTGACCTCCGACAAATTGACCTCTGACAAATTGACCGCCCGACCAACTGACACTCTCAACGAAATAACGCTCGACGAATTGACCTCCGACGAACTAACCGCGCGACCAACTGACACTCTCAACGAACTGACGCTCGACGAATTGACACGTAACCGTACCAAATTGATGTATACACACTTTGAAACGTTATAGCTCAGCAACGAAATGAGATAGTTGTGTATGATCCAGACGACGCTGGATAAGCATAGCAACTAGAGTGTCTATAAGGAGAGTGGCGACAACTCGGAACGGATTTTGATTGGTTAACGCTCCGGACGCCATAGTTTTCCCAAAATAGCGTGCCGTTAGCATTACAGATATACAGAAAATAACAGTTTTCGTTCCGGTTTTCGTTTTATTGTGCATGTTTCTTAATTTTTGCTAATAAAATTGCATTATTAAAGTTTAAAAATTGTGGTTTTATTAGACCCGCTTTAAAATTAACGATTAAAGTAGCGAAGAGAGAAGGGGAAAAAATATTGTGTTATTCATAAAAATGTAAATCTCACAAAATAAAATGATTTTTTTAAAGATATAAAAATAGATAAATATTTCAAGGAATGTTAAAAAAATTTTAATTTTTATAATTTTTTTTTTAATTTATATTATTTCAAGGAATTTTAATTCAATGGTCATTCGGGCCTAACGAACAAGATTTTTATCTTGAAAAATTTAAAACAAACCATAAAACTAACAGTAAAAATAACTATACAAAGACACAGCCCCATACAAAAAAAAAAAAAAAAAAGACAAGTGTTACCATACA
>JAHWFO010028085.1:0-11170 GCA_023313115.1 Rhysida immarginata | reverse complement strand
TGTAGGATTCCAGGGGATAATATTCATAGAATTATGGTCGAGTAATTTATTATAATTATGGTAGGTAAAAGACTGCGCCAGTGGATTATACTTTCCACAAAGTGTTTATGATAATTTAGGGTTTATCCCACTTACATTAAAGATACCTCCGCTTAAACAGGCCCGGCCTAGAGGAAAGAATAGGCACTTAGACTGACTTAACAATTCAACATATAATGTTTATTCAATATTCAACAAATGTATATAAAACAATATTGTATGGAAGGTAATGCAAATGATAATAATAATTTAGGATATGAATTTCAACTTAGTCAAGCTCTAATTAAGATTCAAATAAAATGATGCAATTTGTAATTAAGAAATGACTTGTGGCAATATGACTAATTACACGTTTCAATGAGTAATCACAATTCCAAATAATAACTTAGTAATTAAATTATGTTGCATACAACAGAATGATTATCAATTAAGGACTCTTTAGACTAAACTTATAAGACAATGATCAGAAGTTCTTGATATAACAATAATGATATATTAGCAATAGTAATATGTAAATTAGGTATGAGTGTAATTCTCAATTATTCGATTATACAATTTATATCTCAAGGAAATTCGGGTTATACTGAATTTAGAAATATCTAGTGATAACAATGTCCAACAGGAACTCTAATTATAAATAGTTCTATTTCTCTCGGAATGTAAAATACAAATATGGCTTTACTAGCTCCGAAATAATAATGAATGTAAACTACTGACTGAGCAATCTGCTATATCGTCACTGAATAAAGATCTGAACGTAAGACTTTAATAAATACAATTAAACAATTAACTGGATAAAATACGGAATTTAGATTAAGTTAATCAGGGTTCTTTACGTATAATATGACTGGTCTAAGTTACGTTATAATTGTCCTTCCCACTGTTTGATAGAATAATCCTTCCCAAAATATGGATGTAATATATAAAATAGAAAGAATGAAATCATGTGAGGAATTAAAGAATTGGCCATTGAGACATTAAATTGGAAATGGGCTACCGTGTCTTCTCAATCTGTCCGCTCTTGGATCTCTCTCGTCCTCTCTGCTACAACAGCTTGGCGGGAGGGGGGTCGTCCTCGTCCAACGGAGTGGCTCACAGGAAGATCGTCTCTGGCTTCTTGTACTGGATCTGGGTACTCCACGGGGCTCGGTACACATTCTTGCAACATCCCTCGCAAACCATGAAATTATTGTAATTGATGACGCTGGTTCTCAGCTCGATAGAAACTCTTCAAAAACACCTCGATAACGCGAGCTAACTAAATTTCAATCTAACAGTTACATTTTCATTAAACTACAACGCAAACTGGATTAATACTACAATTTTAAACTTCCCATCTGGAATCCTAAGATTACCAGATGGAGGCCGAATTAGTATATCAATTTATGAGTCGTTCGCCGCACACTTGGCTACGGGAATCGTTACATTGCTACTGACTAAACTCTTTTACTTAGCATCTCAGAACTAACAATTTCGATGTTCGATAGCCAATCAAACATCGGCATCCACGTGATCATTCCCTGTTTCTTTCCTCTCTTCAAGATCCAAAGTTCAATCCTTACATTCATCTTTCTTGCTTTCTATCCGTTCATCCGGTTTCCAATTCACTTGTCCTACACTGCCCATATAATTTCTATCCTTGAATATGATTCTAACGATCAAAACAAGCTGTGTAAACTGACTCTTACTTTCTCCCTCTGACAATCCTTAAAACGTGGCTCCATATTAACAAATCCTTACACCTATGCATAAAAAATATTTAAAACAATTAATACTTTATTTAATTCTTTCTCTGCATAAAAACTCTTCTAAACTTTATATAAACTCTTAACTTCTGAATCTAAATAGACAATCCTGAACGCGAATAATAAAATAGCTCATTTGCATAAATAATCTGAATATTCAAATTCTAGCTAATTAATTCTCAAAACCTTACAAATACCTCCCCCTGCAAGAAAAGCCTCGCCCCGAGGCGGTACCTTTACCTGGAATCCTCTGGGCGGTCTTGCTTCTCCGCAGCATCTTCCATGATGAAGCGAGACAGATCGAGTCGACGCCGGCAAGCCTACATCTCAAATGGCAACTAAAATCAACTAAAAAGAAATTATTCACTGATAATGTATAATATAAGCAATTTCCTTTAACAAGGAAAATCGGTTAGGTAGTTCCTAACTATCATGAAATACTAAGGTATTATAAAGTGTATAAGGACCCCAATAATATCTAACTTAATTACTACTTAAATATAAATGAAACTATAGGCCTTCTTAACGAAAATTTTGTGCACAACATTGGAAGTTTCCTATTACACAGTTCAAAAGTTCTTAATATTCTATATAGTTTTTCTCAATACACAGTTCACTAAAGTTCAAACACAACATAAAGTTCACTGGAATTCACTGAATACGGGAATTCAATACTATGTTAGAAAACACAAAGTAAAATATCACTTAAGAAATACTTCAAAGTACTTGATAGTTTGTGGCACAAACTTGCTTCTATATGTTGGAGATAAAGTTCTGAGGCGGGATGCTCACGTCGGAATCATCTCTTTGCTCTGGGTCTCCATTAACATATTGGAATGAGGAATCGCTCCGAAGCGACCTTCAATGGCATTGTCTGCGACGAGGGGAGGTTGAAGTCCTCAACGTCAGCAGGTGTCTGGTGTCGGGCGTCTTCAGCGGTTTCCTCTTGGGTCCAGGGGTGGTTTCCTGAAAGCCAACTCCTTCCAAATGTCTCGGCCAATTTTTAAAAAATTTATTAAAGAATAGAAAAGAATAAAGAATAATTGGGGTAAATGTTGTATTCCCATATGTAATGTTGAATTATATGTGAACCCTTATAAATGTTCGATACTATTTTTCTATTCAAAGCAATAAATAAATGGATAAATATGTGCAGGTAATCTTTTACTAATTCTACTTTTCATATAAATGTGTTCGCGCGCAAAATCGGTATTGTGTCTAGGAAGGGGGGGTTCGGAGCTCTTAAACAACTCTTGGACAATAGCTCAAGTACAACAATAACACATTAATAGCTAAGCACTCGCCATCCCGTCTTGTCATCTGTAGTGAGCAAGGGGGTGACGTTTACTTATTATTAAGCTAGAGAGTAGATAGGCTAACCCATAGTTTAACAAAAGAATCAGCTCTAAAATCAAAATGTCAACTTAAAAAGATGTATCATATATCTTAAGTGTGCATCGATTGCTCATATATTGTCTGGAATAAACTGTAAACATCGTTATAATCTTGTTCAATTTATCATTCGTGTAAAATTTCTATTTCTGATAAAACTTCTCTTTATTTATTTCTTTATTCGAGGAAGTTAGATTCTCCTTTCAGTGCTAATCCGGGAACAATAGTTAAGACAGGTTCCATTCACAAGGAAAAAGGGGTTGACTGGGTTTGTTTAGCTTTCTCTGATTATCTAGGTCACCAGCTGGTCAAGCTTATCAAATGGAATGTCGGGTATAAATCTTGAAAGGAATAAAATTTTTCAAACTGTTTCTTAAATAATAATAACAAATTAACTCTAGAGGAGTGAGGATTTCTATATTAAATTCCTATTTAGAACATGAATTATTAATTTAGTCTCATAATCGGAAATATCTCTTAAAACTGAAGAAAATTTAAGCATGAGTTGTATATGGTCTCAATAGATGGCGTTACTTCCTGAGGCTCTTCCTGTTCGAACCTTCCATTACGTTCTCCTGCTCGGACCAGCCGAAAACAAAACAACGTGTAAGGAATATTGGAATATTACCATCACTAATAAACGTTTCTATTAGGAATGAAGTGTTTGTTTCATGTAAATACTTTTTAATAATGAAGAATATATGCTTGTATAACCATAAGATCGATCTCGCGCCATGCGGCGAATGGAGAACAAAGACTTTGATATGAATGTATCTGCGATGTGCACTTTGACTCACGCTATTGTAACAAGGACTGGAACAATGTATACTATTCGTACTGGGCTGGATTTCTTCGCTTCTCTTCAGGAATTTCGCACGGATAATGTTCGATCGTACAAGTGAATCGCCGGAATGCCACGAAGTCGTGCCGCGGGGGTGATCAGTCCACGCTTCACGAACGACGGGCCAGGCTCTCCATGCGACAACGATTGACGCATCGCTATAGATCGTTTCTTCTATTCACGATATCAACACATTCTGATGTCCAGGCATCCAGGTAGGCCAAATAAATTTTTCCACGATTTAATTTCTGCGTAACTACTCTGAAAAATATTACTGTTCCAATGCTAAAACGGTCTCTTTGATCTTTCTTAGGAATGAAGATCGGAGTGGCTCAGATCTAAACGAAAAATACAACTCTGTTTCAATGCAGCGGTGCATGTTGGGAACTAATAATAAAGTTTATAACTTAACATTAAAATGGGCTACAACTCCTCAATTTGTCTTACAAAACAAAATTTTGAACTTCTTAAATATGATGCAGGGATCTTTAGCTCTTTTACGTGTGACCTCTACAATCTATCTATGTGTATACAAAGTAATAGGGTTTATCAAAGATACAAAATACTATCGCATAATTAATAATCTATACCCTTATTAAGTAGGTGACTTTACTGTTAAATGAAGTGTTGATGAGGACATGTCTGCTAAAATACTTCCAAAATGTTATAGCAATCGGTTCTTCTGATTGTTCTCATAAATCTAAGACAAAGTGTGACACATGCATTAGCATAATTTTTATGTGTAAACAGTAAGGTTTAAGGACGAGGGTGGGGTCGCGAGTCCCACCCACGAACTTTGAACTCACTGAAAAAAATTCTCTCAGCTGATTATGGGTCAGCTTCTCTCTCGCTCTCCGTTACTCTAACAAGGGTTGAAGAGGGGGGGCGACGTCTCGCGACCTCTCTACAACGACTTCTAGTCCGCTCCCGTTTGGCATGCTCAAGGGGGGACTTCTCCAATTCAGCATCTTTATGGGCGTTCAAAAATCTCCTTAAACACGATATCTCTAAGGGACTGGTATGCTAAGGCCTTATAATTATATCTCCAGGTGTATGAATCACATTTCTTCACTCGGAAAAACAATCCGTCTTGTTTCACAGTTTTGGGTGATTGTTCGATTCTGTAATTCTTAATTTTGCTCCAACCATAAGAAAATTTCTCGGGAACTACCCCTTCGACACAATACTGTAACTTAATTCTAAATTGTCTGTTAAACTATAACGACGCGCACGCGCTCGCATGAGCAACATTATTAAATGCCAAAACTAGTCTGAAAAAAAAACATTATTCATCAGCTTCTTCGGGATGACCATGAAAAGGGCATCGATTATAATTCAACTTCTCAAAAAATTTGTTATACACAATACAATGTCCAAGTCGCTACCTCCCAAAAGTTTGCACCTGTATCCCACTAACCTTAGTAGTAGGTAACGAGCAACTTCAGAAGGCAACGGTTTTCATGTTTAACTGAACAGTTTAATTTTCTAATGATTAATGTCACAAAATGTTGCTATTACTTCTGTACTACAATATCTACGTCACTAATATTCCATAGTCATAAACTTCAGCTCTCGGGAATCAATACGATTCAAAGTCAATCCAAGGGCCATACTAATGCTAATCATAAGATGAGTTTCTCATAATGTAAATAAAACTACAACTACTGTTCTGACGCACTACTGCTCTACTCATTGATTCTGTGCATTATCCTTGGGTAAAACCTAAATGCTCGCAGACTATGGCTCTAATTATCTTACAGATAAGTTCTGAGAGGGGAGGGTTACCAACAGTCTCCGTAGAGGCTGGGGCGGAAAGGGTTTCTATCAGGGCGGCGGCTTTATGGCGTTCGCCGGAGCTCGATACGCGGTTGTCTTCGTTCAGACGAACTTCTTCCCTTTCCACGGCTGCTGGTAGTCTCAATAATTCGTCAATAACGTTAGTGTCATCTCCGGGTGGGTTTCTTTCGAATATTTCAGTGGTTCATCTATCTTGAACGGACGGCAAAACCCAAGGCACTTCGGGAACGCTCCCTCTCGAACGCAACATATACGGATGGGAGGGGGGGTGCATTTACTGCTCTCCCGGTCTCGTTGCTTCCTCCTGGGACGGGTGGTGGCCTCGCTGGCTCCACATTCGGCTCGGCTGCTGGCATCGCATGGGGCGGTAGGAACGAATCCTCTTCGGGACAAGTCGACGGCGCCTGGGGCTCGGGTGGCGCGGCTACTGGAGCTCGGACTCGTCTTTCCCTGCGACGTGGCTCTTGGGGCAGGTCTCCTATCTTCGGCTTTATTCGATTAGCATGGACGACCTTAGTTTTTCCCGTTTTCACATGTTTGATCAGGAAATTAACCGGGGAGTACTGGTCCATTATCAAATAGGATCCCTCATAGGTAGGGTGCAGTTTTTTCACTAGTCCCGGTTTAATTTGTGGGACTGATAAATATACGAGGTCGTCAACCTTAAATGAATAGGGCTTATGACGCTTATCGTGGTATTCTTTTCTTTTCTTGTCCTGTTCTTCTCGAATTTTGTCCACAAGATCGAACGCATTCTTGATGCGAGCTTCCACTTCGCAACCATAATTTTTGTCAACGCCATAATATGGTCTTCTCGGTGCGGTGATGATATCACCAGGGAGGATGGGATCTCTCCCATAAAATAATAGAAATGGGCTTTCTCCTAATGACGAGTGTGGACTGGAGTTATACGCAAACATACAGAACGACAACCATTCTGGCCAGTCTCTTTGACTTTTTTCTACGTAGTGACGTATCATCTGTATCAAAACCTTGTTCAGTCTCTCGACAATTCCGTTTCCGGCGGGATGATACGCTGTGGTGAACAGTTTCTTAATACCCAAAATCTTGCAAACTTCTCGTAAAAGTTCAGAAGTAAAGTTGGACCCTCGGTCGGTCAACAATTGGATTGGAATGGAATGACGATTAAAAACACTGGTGACTAATGCTTTAGCCACTGTTTTCGCAGTTTGATCCATCAATGGAACAGCTTCTGAATATCTCGAATAGTGGTCTGTGACCACTAAAATGTACTTATAACCTTCATAAGAGGTGGTAATCGGCCCCAAAATGTCGGCGGCTATACGGTAGAATGGATGTTTCACCGGTGGAAAACTTTGTAACGGCTGTTCTTTACGTTTAGGTCGAGCTGCATGAAGCTGACAACTTTCACATTCAGCACAATATTTCTGAATATCTGCTCGCATAGTTAGCCAATAATATTGTTTGTCAATTTTGACTCGCATTTTCTTTGATCTGATGTGTCCACTGGATGGAATATCGTGAAAAAGATACAAAACGTGGTTTCTTAAACTATTCGGAATGACAACTTGTTCCCAAATCTCCTTTCCATCTTGTGATCTTTTTATATGGTACAATACGTCTTCATCATCCATGAAAAAGTTTTCTTCCTTGTCTGGCCAATCGGGAGGGGATGGTTTCACGCCAATGCCCTTGAGATAGTCTCGAATCCCTCTCCACTCCTTCTCTAACTGCTGTTCCCTGGCTATTTCCTGCTTACATATCAGCGGCTCGTATTCTGCCACTGCTGAGATAGGAACTCGTGAGAGGCCATCGGCATTTGTGTTTTTAATGCCGGGTTTGTGTATAATGTCAAAATTAAATTCGGATAACGACAACGCCCAGCGGGCAAGTTTCGAAGTCGGGTCTCTGAGATTGAATAGCCACGAAAGAGGACGATGATCAGTTTGTAATGTGAATCTATTACCGTACAAGTACACTCTAAATTGCTTAACGGCATACACTACTCCCAAGCATTCTTTTTCGATCACCGAGTAATTCAGTTCACTCTTTTTTAACAAACGACTGCAATACGCAATAGGGTGTTCCTTTCCATCGAAGCGCTGGGATAATACTGCACCTAACGCATACGAGATAGCATCTGTTGCGACTATAAATGGTTTAGAAAAATCCGGACTCTTTAATATTGGTGCTGAAACTAAGAGTTGCTTAAGGTTTAGGAATGCTTTCTCTACTTCATCGGACCAAATGAAAGGTGTGTCTAATTTAGTTAATTCAGTTAATGGCTTTGCAATGGCACTGAAAGATTTCACATGCCTCCTGTAATAATTTGCCAATCCCAAGAAAGATTGAATTTCTTTAACATTCTTTGGCCTAGGGAAGTTTTTTACAGCGGTTATTTTTTCTGGATCAGGAGCAATACCATGCTCTGAGACAACATGACCTAAGAATTTAACTTCGTCATTGAGAAATTGACACTTACGAGGTTTGAGTTTGAGATTTGCTTCCTGTAACCTTATAAACAACATCTTTAAACTGTCTAAATGTTCAGCGAATGTCTCATTAAATGTAATGAAGTCATCTAAGTAACAGAGAATACGGTCCTGCAGACCTCTGACTATGAAATTGGCGGCTCTTTGCCATAGCGCTGGTGAATTGTTTAAACCCATAGGCAATCGCTTAAACTGAAATTTCGCGTCCGGGGTACTGAACGATGTTTTGGCGGAATCACTAATTTCAAGTTGAAAATAGCCTTGATTCGCATCTAATACACTGAAATATTTCGCCTTTCCTAGCTGACTCAAAGTTTCATTCACATTGGGTATCGGAAACGAGTCAACAGTTGTAACCTTGTTCAATCTACGATAGTCTACAACGAATCGATAAGACCCATCCTTTTTCTTTACTAATAAAGCTGGTGCATTCCAAGGGCTAGAGCTGGGTTCAATGACCTGATGTTTTAACAAGTTATCTATCATTTCCTTCATGATACCTCTCTGTGAATAAGGAATTCTGTATGGGGGCTGAGCTACAGGGGGGGATGACCCAGTATCAATCCTATGGTGTTCGATCTTACAGCATCCCAGGTCCCACTCATGATGCGAGAATGCCCCATTAAATTCATACAATAGGTTTTCCAATGGGATCCTTTTGTCAGGTGTTAAATGATCTAAATGGAATAATTTCAAAAATTCTTCTTTTGTTAATTTAGTTTCTTTTCCTTCTTCTATGGAAGAACTTAGTTCCACCTTCTCCTCCTCTGCCTCGCTCAGATGCCCAATGGTTTTATCTGCCGGTATTGTAATGGTCTCTCCTGAATAATTTAATATTCGAATTGGAATCGTATCCCTTTGCGATACTTTGACTAGCACTTTTGCTGCTAACAACCCTGACTCTGAAAGATCTTTTGGCTCCAACACTCCTATGCGCTCTTTATACTCCTGACTCGCCAACCTGCCTTCACAAACAGACTCTGAATAAGGGGGAATGGAAATTTTGCTTTTACTACGAACAGGAACGGTATCCATAAATGCTCTGATGTTTGTAATTTCCGAGGCGCCAGTCCTACAGTCTATTCTCGGTTGGATGCCCACGAATGGGATGTCCGTATCTATCGCCTGTAACAATCTATCGTGAAAATTGATGACAAATCCATATTTGGAGAGTGCATCTCTGCCTAATATAGCTTGATACGGTATTTCTTTTCTTCTTTGCCAAATGTAACATTTTAACACATACTTTTTGTTACCAAATTTGAATTTAATTGAATATATTCCAGTAGTGGGGAAGTTATGCCCCGTTACTCCAACCAATTTTATAGCGGGTTCTCTAACCTCGGTAACTTTATATCCCAATTCAACAATTTTCTGTACTATATCCTCACCTAATAGAGTAACTTTTGCTCCACTATCAACCAGGAATTTTACTTTCACCTCTCCCAATGTGCCTTCAATCATTAATTCTCCGGGATCCTCCGAAATGTGTGCCATCTGTAACGTTTCTCCTGCCTCTGTTTCCTTCTCCTCCTTTCCTTGGGGAGGGGGGCTGATCGCACGCTCGTGTGTCTGAGTCGCCTTTGTTAATTTCTTTCCCCTTTTTTGCTCTTTTTGTAACCTTTCCTTGCAATAACGGATCGAATGCCCTTCTTTTGAACAATAATAACAGTTTACTCTGTGGAACGCTTTATTTACACAATCCTTTCTTTTATGCCCTTTTAAATGGCAATTATAGCAGATGATCTCTACACGCTTTCTTCGCATGCCTCGCCCTCGCTCTGCGGTCGAACCTCGGCCTAAATGCGGCGGACTTCTCCGTGCGGGCGGTCGGTAATACTCGCTCGGCCTTCTTTCGCTTACAGTGCGCTCTCGGTAGGTATTCGTGCTTTCTTTTCTACGCAATCTGTCCTCTATACGCCGACTAATTTGTTCCTCTACTTCTGGGCTCAATGACACAATGGTTTCTTTCTCAACTGGATGGAAAACATAACCTTCTAAACCCCATTTCTTAACAATTTCCTCTTCTTCCTCCGCTTGTTCTATTGCTTGTTTCAAATTCTCTGGTTTCTTAAACATAACGACTCTTCTTACTGGTGGCAACAATCCTTCCACAAAATGCTCTAATATTTTTTCCTCTAAAATTTCTTGAGCATATGCACGCTTTATTTCTACTAGCGCTCCCTCTCCTACTACCTTATGCATTGTTTTATTTCCTAGACTCTGTAACCGTGTTGCATACTGGCGGACTGATTCTTGTACACCTTGTTTACATTCTTTAAATAATCTTTCATTTTCTCCTCTAAACTCCTTTCCAAATCGCTCTTTCAATGCTTTTCTCAATGCTTCATAAGTATTTACTGATTTCATCTCTCCATCTTCCCTACAATAGAAATGTGCGTCCCCTGTTAGCTTAATTTTAGCAACATTATATCTAGTTTCCGCTCCCCAATTCATTACTTTTCCAATTTCATCTATTCGCAAAAAAAATTCCTCTGGATCCGTAGATCCATCATATGGCTTTATTTCGCCTGCTAGCGCAAATGACTGCAACACAGGGGCTTGATTCATCTTGACTTATTTTGTTAGCTTATCTCTAATATAATAATTTACCAATAGTGCCTTTCTTTCGTCTCAGGTCTTAGTTTTGCTTTAATAATTACTTCACAAATGTAGGCATGTAATTAATGCAACTATTATGCCTATGTAAATACTCTTATTTGAATATGCCTAATTAAATCGCTACAATATCTTGATATCCTGCTATCCTGCGTCAATTTAGTAGGAAAATGGGTCTATAATATCTTGATATCCTGTCGCACTGCGCCAATTTAATGTAGGATTCCAGGGGATAATATTCATAGAATTATGGTCGAGTAATT
>JAHWFO010028080.1:0-11220 GCA_023313115.1 Rhysida immarginata | reverse complement strand
ATTGTTTTAAATATTTTTTATGCGTAGGTGTAAGGAGTTGTTAATAAGAAGCCAAGTTTTAAGGTTTGTCAGAAGGAGAAAGCAAGAGTCAGTTTACACAGCTTGTTTTGATCGTTAGAATCATATCCAAGGATAGAAATTGTATGGCCAGTGTAGGACAAGTGAATCGGAAACCGGATGAACAGATAGAAAGCAAGAAAGATGAATGTAAGGATTGAACTTTGGATCTTGAAGAGAGGAAAGAGACAGGGAATGATCACGTGGATGCCGAAGTTTGATTGGCTGTCGAAATCGAAATTGTTAGTTCAGTGATGCTAAGTGAAAAAGTTTAGTCAGTAGCAATGTAACGATTCCCGTAGCCGAGTGTGTGGCGAACAACTCATAAATTTTTATACTAATTCGGTCTCCATCTGGTAGTCCTCGGATTCCAGATGGGAAGTTTAAAATCTTAGTATTAATCCAGTTTGAGTTGTAGTTTATGAAAATGTAACCGTCAGATTGAAATTTAGTAAGCTCGCGTTATCGAGGTGGTTCGAGGAGTTCCTATCAAGCTGAGAACCAGCGTCATCAATTACAACAATTTCATGATTTGCGAGGGATGTTGCAAGAATGTGTACCGAGCCCCGTGGAGTACCCAGGTCCAGTACAAGAAGCCAGAGACGATCTCCCTGTGAGCCACTCCGTTGGACGAGGACGACCCCCCCTCCCGCCAAGCTGTTGTGGCAGAGAGGACGAGGGAGATCCAAGAGCGGACAGATTGAGAAGACACGGTATAGCCCTTTTCCAATTTAATGTCTCAATGGCCAATTCTTTTATTCCTCACATGATTTCATTCTTTCTATTTCATATATTACATTCATATTTTGGGAAGGAATTATTCTATCAAACAGTGGGAAGGACAATCATAACGTAACTTAGAACAGTCATATTATACGTAAAGAACCCTGATTAATTTATCTGAATTCTGTATTTTATCCAGTTAATTGTTTATTTGTATTTATTAAAGTCTTACGTTCAGATCTTTATTGAGTAACAAAATAGCAGATTGCTTAGTCAGTAGTTTACATTCATTATTATTTCGGAGCTATTAAAGCCATATTTGTATTTTACATTCCGAGAGAAATCGAACAATTTATAATTAGAGTTGCTGTTGAACATTGTTATCACTGTGTAATTTTAAATTCAGTATTATCCGAAATTCCTTGAGATATAAACTGTATAATCGAACAATTGAGAATTACATTCATACCTAATTTACTTATTACTATTACTAATATATCATTATTGTTATATCAAGAACTTTGATCATTGTCTTATAAGTTTAGTTAAAAGAATCTTTAATTGATAGTCATTCTATTGTATGCCACATAATTTAAGTACTAAGTTATTATTTGGAATTGTGATTATTCATTGAAACGTATAATTAGTCAAATTGCCACAAGTCATTTCTTACTTACATATTTTAATTGAATCTTAATTGGAGCTTGACCAAGTTGAAATTCATATCTTAAATTATCTTTATCATTTGCATTACCTTCCATACAATATTGTTTTATATACATTTGTTGAATATTGAATAAACATTATATGTTAAATTGTTAAGTCAGTCTAAGTGCCTATTCTTTCCTCTAGGCCGGGCCTGTTTAAGCGGAGGTATCTTTATGTAAGTGGGATAAACCCTAAATTATCATAAACTTTGTGAATAGTATAATTCACTGGCGCAGTCTTTTACCTAACCTAATTATAATAATTACTCGACCATAAATCTATCAATATTATCCCCTGGAACCCTACATAAATTGGCGCAGTGCGACAGGATATCAGGATATTGTAGACCTATTTTCCTATAAATTGACGCAGTGCGATAGGATAGCAGGATATCAAGATATTGTAGCGATTTAATTAGGCATATTCAAATAAGAGTATTTACATAGGCATAATAGTTGCATTAATTATATGCCTACATTTGTGAAGTAATTATTAAAGCAAAATTAAGACCTGAGACGAAAGAAAGGCACTATTGGTAAATTATTATATTAGAGATAAGCTAACAAAATAAGTCAAGATGAATCAAGCCTCTGTGTTGCAGTCATTTGCGCTAGCAGGCGAAATAATGCCATATGATGGATCTACGGATCCAGAGGAATTTTTTTTGCGAAAAGATGAAATTGGAAAAGTAATGAATTGGGGAGCGGAAACTAGATATAATGTTGCTAAAATTAAGTTAACAGGGGACGCACATTTCTATTGTAGGGAAGATGGAGAGATGAAATCAGTAGATACTTATGAAGCATTGAGAAAAGCATTGAAAGAGCAATTTGGGAAGGAGTTTAGAGGAGAAAATGAAAGATTATTTAGAGAATGTAAACAAGGTGTACAAGAATCAGTCCGCCAGTATGCGACCCGGGTACAGAGTCTAGGAAATAAAACGATGCATAAGATAGTAGGAGAGGGAGCGCTAGTAGAAATAAAGCGTGCATATGCTCAAGAAATCTTAGATGAAAAAATTTTAGAGCATTTTGTAGAAGGATTGTTGCCACCAGTAAGAAGAGTTGTTATGTTTAAGAAACCAGAGAATTTGAAACAAGCAATAGAACAAGCGGAAGAAGAAGAGGAAATTGTTAAGAAATGGGGTTTAGAAGGTTATGCTTTCCATCCAGTTGAAAAAGAAACCATTGTGTCATTGAGCCCAGAAGCAGAGGAACAAATCAGTAGGCGCATAGAGAACCGATTGCGTAGAAAAGAAAGCACGAATACCTACCGAGAGCGCACTGTAAGCGAAAGAAGGCCGAGCGAGTATTACCGACCGCCCGCACGGAGAAATCCGCCGCATTTAGGCCGAGGTTCGACCGCAGAGCGAGGGCGTGGCATGCGAAGAAAGCGTGTAGAGATCATCTGCTATAATTGCCATTTAAAAGGGCATAAAAGAAAGGATTGCGTAAATAAAGCATTTCACAGAGTAAACTGTTATTATTGTTCAAAAGAAGGGCATTCGATCCGTTATTGCAAGGAAAGGTTACAAAAGGAGCAAAAGGGGGAAACAAATTAACAAAGGCGACTCAGACACACGAGCGTGCGATTAGCCCTCCTCCCCAAGGAGAGGAAGAGAAGGAAACAGATGTAGGAGAAACGTTACAGATGGCACACATTTCGTCGGAGAATCCCGGAGAATTAATGATTGAAGGCACATTGGGAGAGGTGAAAGTAAAATTCCTGGTTGATAGTGGAGCAAAAGTTACTCTATTAGGTGAGGATGTGGTACAAAAAATAATTGAATTGGGGTATAAAGTTACCAAGGTTAGAGAACCCGCTATAAAATTGGTTGGAGTAACGGGGCATAATTTCCCCACTACTGGAATATATTCAATTAAATTCAAATTTGGTATCAAAAAGTATGTGTTAAAATGTTATATTTGGCAGAGAACAAAAGAAATACCGTATCAAGCTATATTAGGCAGAGATGCACTCTCCAAGTACGGATTTGTCATCAATTTTCATGATAGATTGTTACAGGCGATAGATACGGACATCCCATTCGTGGGTATCCAATCGAGAATAGATTGTAGGGCTGGTGCCTCGGAGATAAAAAACATCAGAGCATTTATGGATACCGTTCCTGTTCGTAGTAAAAGCAAAATTTCCATTCCCCCTTATTCAGAGTCTGTTTGTGAAGGCAGATTGGCAAGTCAGGAGTATAAAGAGCGCATAGGAGTGTTGGAGCCAAAGGATCTTTCAGAGTCAGGGTTGTTAGCAGCAAAAGTACTAGTCAAAGTATCGCAAAAGGATATGATCTTAATTCGAATATTAAATTATTCCGGAGAGACCATTACCATACAGGCTAATAAAACTATTGGGCATCTGAGCGAGGCAGAGGAGGAGAAGGTGGAATTAAGTTCTTCCATAGAAGAAGGAAAAGAAACTAAATTAACAAGAGAAGCATTTTTGAAATTATTCCATTTAGATCATTTAACACCTGACAAAAGGATACCATTGGAAAACCTGTTGTATGAAGTTAATGGGGCATTCTCGCATCATGAGTGGGACCTGGGATGCTGTAAGATCGAACACCACAAGATTGATACTGCGTCATCCCCCCCTGTAGCTCAGCCCCCATACCGAATTCCTTATTCACAGAGAGGTATCATGAAGGAAATGATAGATAACTTGTTAAAACCCATTGAACCCAGCTCTAGCCCCTGGAATGCACCAGCTTTATTAGTAAAGAAAAAGGATGGGTCTTATCGATTCGTAGTAGACTATCGTAAATTGAACAAGGTTACAACTGTTGACTCATTTCCTTTACCCAATGTGAATGAAACTTTGAGTCAGCTAGGAAAGGCGAAATATTTCAGTGTATTAGATGCGAATCAAGGCTATTTTCAACTTGAAATTAGTGATTCCGCCAAAACATCGTTCAGTACCCCGGACGTGAAATTTCAGTTTAAGCGATTGCCTATGGGTTTAAACAATTCACCAGCGCTATGGCAAAGAGCCGCCAATTTCATAGTCAGAGGTCTGCAGGACCGTATTCTCTGTTACTTAGATGACTTCATTACATTTAATGAGACATTTGCTGAACATTTAGACAGTTTAAAGATGTTGTTTATAAGGTTACAGGAAGCAAATCTCAAACTCAAACCTCGTAAGTGTCAATTTCTCAATGACGAAGTTAAATTCTTAGGTCATGTGGTCTCGGAGCATGGTATTGCTCCTGATCCAGAAAAAATAACAGCTGTAAAAAACTTCCCTAGGCCAAAGAATGTTAAAGAAATTCAATCTTTCTTGGGATTGGCAAATTATTACAGGAGGCATGTGAAATCTTTCAGTGCCATTGTAAAGCCATTAACGGAATTAACTAAATTAGACACACCTTTCATTTGGTCCGATGAAGTAGAGAAAGCATTCCTAAACCTAAAGCAACTCTTAGTTTCAGCACCAATATTAAAAAGTCCGGATTTTTCTAAACCATTCATAGTCGCAACAGATGCTAGCTCGTATGCGTTAGGTGCAGTATTATCCCAGCGCTTCGATGGAAAGGAACACCCTATTGCGTACTGCAGTCGTTTGTTAAAAAAGAGTGAACTGAATTACTCGTTGATCGAAAAAGAATGTTTGGGAGTAGTGTATGCCATTAAGAAATTTAAAGTGTACTTGTACGGTTATAGATTCACATTACAAACCGATCTTCGTCCTCTTTCATGGCTATTCAATCTCAGAGATCCGACTTCGAAACTTGCCCGCTGGGCGTTGGCGTTATCCGAATTTAATTTTGACATTGTACATAAACCCGGCATTAAAAACACAAATGCCGATGGCCTCTCACGAGTTCCTATTTCAGCAGTGGCAGAATACGAGCCGCTGATATGTAAGCAGGAAATAGCCAGGGAACAGCAGTTAGAGAAGGAGTGGAGAGAGATTCGAGACTATTTCAAGGGCATTGGCGTGAAACCATCCCCTCCTGATTGGCCAGACAAGGACGAAAACTTTTTCATGGATGATGAAGACGTATTGTATCATATAAAAAGATCACAAGATGGAAAGGAGATTTGGGAACAAGTTCTCATTCCGAATAGTTTAAGAAACCACGTTTTGTATCTTTTTCACGATATTCCATCCAGTGGACACATTAGATCAAAGAAAATGCGAGTCAAAATTGACAAACAATATTGTTGGCCAACTATGCGAGCAGATATTCAGAAATATTTTGCTGAATGTGAAAGTTGTCAGCTTCATGCAGCTCGACCTAAACGTAAAGAACAGCCGTTACAAAGTTTTCCACCAGTGAAACATCCATTCTACCGTATTGCCGCCGACATTTTGAAGGCCGATTACCACCTCTTATGAAGGTTATAAGTACATTTTAGTGGTCACAGACCATTATTCGAGATATTCGGAAGCTGTTCCATTGATGGATCAAACTGCGAAAACAGTGGCTAAGGCATTAGTCACCAGTGTTTTTAATCGTCATTCTATTCCAATCCAACTATTGACCGACCGAGGATCTAATTTTACTTCTGAACTTCTACGAGAAGTTTGCAAGATTTTGGGTATTAAAAAACTGTTCACCACTGCGTATCATCCCGCCGGAAACGGAATTGTCGAACGACTGAACAAAGTCTTAATACAGATGATACGTCACTACGTGGAAAAAAGTCAAAGAGACTGGCCAGAATGGTTGTCGTTCTGTATGTTTGCGTATAACTCCAGTCCACACTCGTCATTAGGAGAAAGCCTATTTCTATTATTTTACAGGAGAGATCCCATTCTTCCTGGTGATATTATCACCGCCCCGAGAAGACCATATTATGGCGTTGACAAAAATTACGGATGCGAAATTGAAGCTCGCATCAAGAATGCGTTCGATCTTGTGGACAAAATTCGAGAAGAACAGGAAAAGAAAAGAAAAGAATATCACGATAAGATTCACAAGCCTTATTCATTTAGGGTTGACGACCTCGTATATTTAGCAGTCCCACAAATTAAACTGGGACTGGTGAAGAAGTTACACCCTACATATGAAGGACCCTATCTGATAGTTAACCAGTACACCCCGGTTAATTTCCTGATCAAACATGTGAAAACGGGAAAAACTAAGGTCGTCCATGCAAATCGAATAAAGCTGAAGATAGGAGACCTGCCCCAAGAGCCACGTCACAGGGAAAGACGAGTCCGAGCTCCAGTACTCACGCCACCCGAGCCCCAGACGCCGTCGACTTGTCCCGAGGAAGAAATTTTCCTACCGCCATCCGCGATGCCTAGAGACGAACCAACCGTAGAGCCCGAGAGGCAACCACCCGCTCCGGGAGGAAGCAATGAGGCCGGGAGAGCGATAAATGCACCCCCCTCCCATCCGTACATGTTGCTTTCGAGAGGAAGCGTTCCTGAAGTGCCTTGGGTTTTGCCGTCAGTTCAAGATAGACGAACCACTAAAATATTATAAAGAAACCCACCTGGAGATGACACTAACGTTATTGGAGAGTTATTGAGACAACCAGCACCCGTGGAAAGGGAAGAAGTTCGTCTGAATGAAGACAACCGCGTACCGAGCACCGGCGAACGCCATAAAGTCGCCGCCCTGATAGAAACCCTTTCCGCCCCAGCCTCTACAGAGACTGTTGGTACCCCTCTCCTCTCAGAACTTATCTGTAAGATAATTAGAGCCATAGTCTGCGAGCATTTAGGTTTTACCCAAGGGTAATGCACAGAACAGGAGTAGAGCAGTAGTGCATCAGAACAGTAGTTGTAGTTTTTTTATTTACATTATGAGAAACTCATCTTATGATTAGCATTATTATGGCCCTTGGATTGACTTTAAATCGTATTGATTCCAGAGAGTTGAAGTTTATGGCTATGGGATATTTAGTGATGTAGATATTGTAGTACAGAAGTAATAGCAACATTTTGTGATATTAATCATTGGAAAATTAAACTGTTTAGTTAAACATGGAAGCCGTTGCCCTCGGGAGTTGCTTGTTACCTACTACTAAGGTTGGTGGGATACATGTGCAAACTTTTGGGAGGTAGCGACCTGGACATGGTATTATATATATATATATATAACAATTTTTTTTGAGAAGTTGAATTACAATCGATGCCCCTTTTCATGGTCATCCTGAAGAAGCTGTTGATTAATGTTTTTTCAGACTAGTTTTGGCATTTAATAATGTTGCTCATGCGAGCGTGTGCGCGTCGTTATAGCTTAACAGACAATTTAGAATTAAGTAACAGTGTTGTGTCGAGGGGGTAGTTCCCGAGAAATTTTCTTATATTTGGAGCGAAATTAAGAATTACAGAGTCGAGCAATCACCCAGAAACTGTGAAACAAGACGGATTGTTTTTCCGAGTGAAGAAATGTGATTCATATGATTTTAAGGCTTTAATATACTATTAAAACAGTGAATTTATGCTCAAACGAATCAATAGGGCCTGAGAGATATTTAAAATGTAGTGATCCCTCCTAGAGTGCACCGACGGGAGCGGACTAGAAGTCGTTGTAGAGAGGTCGCGAAACATCGCCCCTCCTCTTCAACCCTCGTTAGACTAACAGAGAGCGAGAGAAGCTAACCCCGAATCAGCTGAGAGAATTTTTGTTTCAGTGAGTTCTAAAGTTTGTGGGTGAGATGCGCGCCCCACCCTCGTTCTCAAACCTTACTGTTTACACATAGAAATTATGCTAATGCAAGGGTCACACTTTATATTTAGATTTATGAGAACAATAGAGGAACCGATTGCTATAGTAGTTTAATAGGGTATTATCTGATCTAACGTAATTGATACTTATTTTTAACCGTAAAGTCACCTACTTAATGATAGACATTATTAATTATGCGATAGTATATTGTATCTTTAATGAACCCTATTACTTTGTATACACATGAATAGATTGTAGAGGTCACATGTAAAGGAGCTAAAGATCCCTGAATCATATTAAGAAGTTAAATTTTTTTTTGCAAGACAAATTGAGGAGTTGTAGCCCATTTTAATGTTAAGTTATAAACTTTATTATTAGTTCCCAACATGCACAGATGCAATTAAAACAGAGTTGTATTTTTGGTTTAGATCTGAGCCAATTCGATCTTCATTCCTAAGAAAAATCAAAGAGACTGTTTTAGCATTGGAACAGTAATATTTTTCAGAGTAGTTAAGCAGAAATTAAATCTTGGTAAATAAATATTTTGGCCTACCTGGATGCCTGGATATCAGAATGTGCTGATATCATGAGTGGAAGGAACGATCCAAGGGGACGCATTCCATCGTTACTGTTACCCGGAGGTTGATAAAAAAAAACCCTGGTGAAACGTGGTGGAGGCCGCACCCCGCGGCAGGACTTCGTAGTGCTCCGGCGACTCATTAGCACGATCGAAATATTATCCATTCAGAAGTAGCCAAGAAGAATAAGAAGATTCGATTTAGAACAACCAGTACAAATTAGTTCGGCTATTGTCATAAAGGCGTAGGTCAAAGCACACATCGCTGATGTATTCATTTCAAAGTCTTTGTTCTCCATTCGCCGTATGGCGCGAGATCGATCTTGTAGTTATACAAGCATATATTTCTCATTATTAAAGTATTTACATAAAACAAACACTTCATTCCTAATAGAAACGTTTAGTAGTGATGGTAATATTCCTTGTGGCAGTGTATGAATAATATGTTGTTTTGTTTTCGGCTGGTCCGAGCAGGAGAACGTAATGGAAGGTCCGAACAGGAAGAGCCTCAAGAAGTAACGCCATCTATGGAGACCATATACAACTCATGCTTAAATTTTCTTTCAGTTTTAAGAGAATTTCCGATTATGAGACTAAGATAATGATTCATGTTCTAAATAGGAATTTAATGAAGAAATCCGCACTCCTTTAGAGCTTATTGATTATTATTATTTAAGAAACAGTTTTGAAAAATTTTATTTCTTTCAAGATTTATACCCGACATTTCAATTGATAAGCTTGACCAAGATAATCAGAGAAAGCTAAACAAACCCAGTCGAACCTTTTTCCTTGTGAATGGAACCTGTCTTAACTATTGTTCCCAGATTAGCACTGAAAGGAGAATCTAACTTCCTCAAATAAAGAAAGAAATAAAGAGAAATTGTATTAGAAATAGAAATTTTACATGAATGATAAATTGGATAGGGTTATGCGATGTTTACATTTTATTCCAGACAATATATTAGCAATCGATGCACACTTAAGATATATAATACATCTTTTAAGTTGATATTTTGATCTTAGAGCTGATTCTTTGTTAAACTATGGGTTAGCCTATCTACTCTCTAGCTTAATAATAAGTAAACGTCACCCCCTTGTTCACTACAGATGACAAGACGGAATGGCGGGTGCTTAGCTATTAATGTGTTATTATTGTACTTGAGCTATTGTCCAAAAGTTGTTTAAGAGCTCCGAACCCCCCTTCCTCGACACAATACCGATATTGCGCTGCGAATACATTTATATGAAAATTAGAACTAGTAAAAGATTACATACACATATTAATCCATTTATTCATTGTTTGAATAAAAAATTTCAGTATCGAACATATTATTAAACATTGAACATATTTTATCTTTTGGGGAACTCAACTTACTTATACAAATTCTATCTATTCTTTTTCTTTCTATAAACATTTTAAATTTAAATTCGCCGAGACATTTGAAAGGAGTTGGCTTTCAGGAAACAACGCCTTGGAGCCAAGAAGGACCTCTGGAGCCAGACGACACCAGACACCAGCTGACGTGGAGGCCACCACTCTCTCAACGCAGACGGTTCCAGTGAAGGCCACTTCCCCATTCCGATGCAGAAATCGGAGAACTAACGCAAAAGAGATGAGACTAGATCTCTTATGAACACCTCACCAGAACTTTCTTCTCCGTGTTCTAAGAACAAGATTGTGCTACAGTGTACCAAGTACTTTATTTGTCTCTCAGTGTTTTAATTCTGTGTTTTTTCTAGAAAAAACTTTCATTGCTTGTGTTATTGTGTGTTTTCAAGGTAATGAACTTTCATTACGATTTTGGACACTGAACTGTGTGTGTGCTTAAGAACTATCCTTGTTAGTTTAAAAACTTTGAACTGTGTGTTAAAACAATATTTGAACATATCTTCGTTCTAAAGGCCTATAAAATTTTTTTTATTATATCATGATACCTTTAAGTAATAATAAGTAGTAGTATTGAACAGTTATTTTATTGGTACCACTTAAATACTTTTATGACAATTTTGATTCGTGTTTGCCTTTTATATTGATTTATTAATATACTAACACAATTTTATAACCTGTATATCTTTGATTACGAGAGAATGATTGCTTAGTGATCAGTACATTTATACACTATATTAACTGATTCTTCTTTGGATTATACAAGTTGCCATTTGAGATCTAGGCTTGCCGGCGTTGGCTCGATCTGTCTCGCTTCATCATGGAAGATGCTGCGGAGAAGCAAGACCGCCCAGAGGATTACAGGTAAAGGTACCGCCTCGGGGCGAGGCTTTTCTTGCAGGGGGAGGTATTTGTAAGGTTTTGAAAATTAATTGGCTAGAATTTGAATATTCAGATTATTTATGCAAATGAGCTATTTTATTATTCGCGTTCAGGATTGTCTAATTAGAGTCAGAAGTTAAGAGTTTATATAAAGTTTAGAAGAGTTTAATGCAGAGAAAGATTAAATAAAGTATTGATTGTTTTAAATATTTTTTATGCGTAGGTGTAAGGAGTTGTTAATAA
>JAHWFO010028073.1:326490-359379 GCA_023313115.1 Rhysida immarginata | reverse complement strand
CATGACCAACAATGCAAGACAAAGTTTTTGCAACAATGGTATCAACACGCAATTCACAAACATTCTGCATGGACCAACAATATATATCTCATGACCAACAATGCAAATAAAAGTTTGTGCAACAATGGGTATCAACAATGGTTTCAACACGCAATTAACCAATAACAATACGCTCAAAATGATGATGCAATGATATAGCAATCCTTTCCAAGAATTATAACAATGAATATAAAATGATGATGCAATATGGATAAGTTTCAATTTGTAACAATGCATAGAATTCCTGTTATCCAGGCTTTTCTTAGAAAAGAGAGTTCTTAGTACTGTAATGGGCAAAAATGCGCGAGGTTCGTTTCTTCTTCAATGACGTAACACTCCCCCGTACAGAGCTCTTCCTAAACAGGGAAAAAAAGGAAAAATAAACAACAAAACATTAGCGAGAGAGACTTCAAGTTCTAAGTAGACAAATTTAGTTCAAGCATATATAAACAATCTGCAGTACTTCCCTTTTCGTTTTTTCAATTTCTACGGACGAATGATAAGATCAAGAAAAGGAAAAATAAATAAATAAATCGCAACGTAGACGATTTGTTTGTCATGTTGTGACATAAATCAGAATCTCGTTAGACAACTATGTCTGACAAAATTATCCTGGGCTTTATTGCAAATTTCTCGCATGGGTGACATTTACAATTATATCTGGAAAACGTTTTACTGAGTAAGGCTTTTAAATTTAGGGGTTCTCACTGATGCGTCAATTGTTTTTCTTTTCTACCGACGGAAAAACACACGTATGTCAGACCAGACCCTTATTTTTACTTTTTCTGATTACGTTAATTTTCTCGCCTCCGGGCGTTCAGAGAAAAAAAAAATTACATTTTCTTACTAATAGTTCAAAGATTCCTTTACGACGTTAATGAACCGAAACCTCTGGATATAATGGATTTACGAGATTATTCTATACACAAATGAGACCAAAGAGGTCAAAGTTATTCTTATCGTTCACATATTTTTCTGACACTAATTGTTCCTTTTACATTCAAATCTTTTTTTTTATTTTCAGGTTTGGACGAGACTATTATTAGAGTCTACAGGTAAGTTTCAAAAAAAAAATCGCCTTTTAGGATTATTTATCAACCACTTTCTCTTTTTATCTTTCAGCATCTTTGTATCTTTTCAGTGGTTCACCAATTGTGTTAATTGCGTCAATTCGTCCTCATTTTCAGGCAACAGTTCGTACAACTGTAGGCTAAGTAAGAATCAAGCAACAGTAAGGGGGAATGGGGGATACTAAAGCTAAACTGAGAATAACAGGGGAAAGGAGGGGGAGACCCAAATCCGAAAATTAGGGCTTGAATTTGAGCATGTTAGTAGGGGTTCTTACTGCGCTAAGACAATTCTTACGGAACCAACGATATTTTCGTGCGTCATCTCGACTTTCTTTGAGTAGAGTATTTCCACCATGGAACGGAACTGCCCTCCGAATGAAGTGGACGGCTGCTGGGGCTCATCGGATATCTAATTTCATCATTACGAGCTTGGATTATCCTGTAAGGGAATATAAATAAAACAATAAAGAAGAGCGGATAACTGCACTTATGGCCCGAATACTACGCTTAATACCAGAAGGTCTTGGGCTAATTTCTTTCGATTTTGACTGGAACCCATCTGTCGCTTTCTTTTGTAACGTTCGGGTTCGACTAAAACGATATCAGCGAGTAAATAAAGATAGAAATCCCCTATCATCTATGAATCTGATGTATTTCTGTGTCGTCGTCGAACGACAGAACGAGACGTGTAGAAATCAAAGTCGGCCATTATGAGGGAATTCTCCATGAATGTCTTTCATCTTACTCGGTTTCGTTTGATGGTCGTCGTCGTTCTATATCTTCTGGATCCGATGGCGACCGTTGTTCTTCTCTCCTCTGACTTTCTTTCACTATAACTACCAAGTCATTTTCTTAATGACGCGAAGCTTGTATAATAACTATCCTTTGTTAGATGCCATTGTTGGTCTCGACTATTGTCCACTTCTTTACAATAGGAGGTCCGTTTATTATTAACGTCAACAAAATCATTTTCACTCCGGATAATGTTGAGAGACAAAAGAGTGGAAAGAGGTGGGAGGAAGATAAAGGGAAAAGAGAAAGACTAAGTTGTAACGCCAAATCTGGCCGTTACAGTACTTAACAATTTCTTGAAAATCTTTAAAAATGATCAGTAGCTGGAGATAATGAAGAGTTAGCAGACTATTGAGAAAGAGTGGAAAGACGACAGAGAAAGCAAACCTTTAGCTCCGTGATGTATTGAGCAAATGGTAAGCAAGTAAATAGAAGAATCGGCGACTGCTAGACTGCACAAAGTGATGAATGGCCAAGTTTTGCTTCAACACGTCGAAAGAAGAGTGGAAATTGCAACAACACTAAGTATACATATGAGGTAAGATTACGTGAGTAAGAAATTATTGGAGAGGTCCAGCCATTGTGAGCCTTTAAAAAGATTTTTTTCGAATTTTCATTAAGAATTATTACTGTATTAATTCTAAGCATTTTCATGTGTTTATTTTTAAGATATTGCAAAATTTAATTTAATCTTTTGCGATTGTTCTGTTTACATCCAAGTGTAAATATCCCGGGCAACGCCGGGTACCTTTGCTAGTTAACGATCGTTCACGGCATATATATATCCAAACGACAAGATAAACAAAACAACTTAACGCACTGTAAACAATGCCACTCATACAACGAACACACTTACTATAAGACTACGCACTAATAATAATCAAAGGAAAAACTATAATAACAAATTTTAATTTTCTACTATACAAATTTCTGTATATATATATATAGTCCTGCCGTCGGACACACGGGACTCCTACACTGTAACGTTACAACGTTTAGGGATCCTCAGCAGATTAATTGGGTTCAATATCGCGAGGACGTTCGTTCCGCGATTTTCAGTCTTCCAACCATAATCAATGATACTGTTGACCTGGAGCTTTGTGTAAACGGGTTGTAGCAGGCCCTGCTACAATCGTGTCATAACAACTGTCTTCTGCTGAGCAAGAGATGTAGATCCCACTGTCCTTGGTGGAACCATGATCTCTCTCTACAGAGACAACGAATAAAGAGGCTTTTTAATAATAATAAAAAGACTAATGAGTGGCAGGTTTATAAAAATGCCCTCGCTGATTGTAATAAAGCAGTTAGATCAGCTAAACGTACTTCATGGAGGAAGTTCTGTGAATCAGTCCAAAAGACCGAGGCGAAGTGGCGCGATAAGCAAATGAATCACGCGAATTTCGGTTTGATTTTAGCATTATTTGGTACTTTCGTGGAACTCATGAGAGCCATTTCAGAATAAAATTGTAGTTCGTATTGCTTACATCGTGATGAAGTGAATATGGAGTAATTAAACTTGGAATTTTATTGTTAAAATGGTTTGCAACTGTGCAATAACGTGTTGCCAGAATGAAGTAGAGGTGGAAGCCATTTCGTTCTTCTCTTTTCCCAAGGACCCTAAACAATGAATTCATTTTTTACGCATCTAATTTTTAAATTTTCTTTTAAATTTGACTATTCGAGAATTCTCTTGTCTATGAAAGCTTATAATAAATTTATAAGCTTTTTCAATTTTCATTTAATCTAAACTCTTATTCTTCATCCTGGCGTTACTCCCGCTATTGCAGGGTCTGCTCTGCGGCAGAGTTGTCTCCATTTGGTTCTATCCAAGCCGTACTCCGGTTATGCGCTAGCAATCTTTAAGTGTTCTGTAATTCTGTCCAGCCATTGTTTCCTTGGGCGACCTCGGGGTCGGCATCCATTACGGTCGATGTTCATAGCTGTCTTGGCCACCGCGTCCTCTGCACTCCTGATCACATGCCCATACCGCGTAGGCGGGATTCAAGCAGTTTGTCCTTGATTGGGGCCACTCCTAGTCGCTTTCGTACTTTCTCATTCTCAACATGGTTCCATCTCGTGATTCCCAGGCTCCATCAGAGCATACGCATATCTATTGTGCTGAGACCGGCCAAAATTCGGAGCCATACAGGGCCACTGGACAGACCACAATCCTGTATATCTTCTCCTTGAGGTGATCTGGCATTCTTTTGTCACAGAGGACCCCAGTAACCTGGGGCCACTTAAGCCAGGCTGCTTTTATTCGCGTTCGGACGTCAAAGGTGATTGTCACGTCATAGCTGAGGACCGAGCAAAGGTATCGGAATTCTTCCATCTTCTTCAACTCTTCACCATCAACACTGATGATGCCATCAGTTTGGGGGCCCCCCCTCCAGGTATTATCTCTTCTTTGTGTTAAGCCGCAAGCCATATCCTTCCAGAAGGGTTTTCCAGAGATGGATGTTCTCTTGGACCTTTCCTCTGTCATAATTTGCCAGGAGTACATCATCGGCATATAGGATTTACCAGAGGTGAGGCAACAGGGCCGATCCCTGGTAGATTCTAAGAGTGATTGGGAAGGGTGCTGATAAGCCAGCCAACAGCGGATTGAACTGGTGGGTATCAGGTCAACTCGTCGAGCGTCAATTCGTCGAGCGTCAGTTCGTCGTCGTCAATTCGTCGAGCGTCATTTCGTTGAGAGAGTCAGTTGGTCGCGCGGTTAGTTCGTCGGAGGTTAATTCGTCGGGCGTCATTTCGTTGAGAGTGTCAGTTGGTCGGGCGGTCAATTTGTCGGAGGTCAATTAGTCGAATGTCAATTCGTCGACCGTGTCAGTTATGTGGGCAGTCAATTTGTCGGAGACAAATTCGTCGGGTGTCAATTGGTCGAGATAATAAATAAAGGGTCGAAAAAACTTTCATATAATTTATTAACGAAAAAAATTTTTGTTACTAATTTATTTACTTGAAAGGTAAACAATAAATACCGTTACTGTTAAAACTCCGTATCTATATACAGCTTTTGTAAGCAATGTGATATAGTAGTCACAATACAACTAATCTTGTTGACGATATATGCCCCAAACAATTTATACCGCTTCAGTATCTTTCATTTTCAGAATGAAATTATCAACTGTATAAAATTAATTATTGGACAAATTGAGCACGTATACGAAATTATCTTTTTATTAAGTAAAAATTAAATAATAACATAAATAATAAGCTTGCCGAAACGTTTAATATCCTGTGGTCGATTTCCTTAGTTTAACACAAAATTTCACGTCACCTGTTCGCAGACAGGTATATGCACACATTCATAAAAAAATAATAAATAAATGGTCGAAAAAAAACCTTTTAAGAACATTTATTAACGAAAATCAACAAATGGCGTTACTGTTAAAATGTGTATTTAAATACAGCTTTTGCATGTAATAATCAACAAACGATATCTGATAAAAAAGAAAATAATTCGAAAGGCAGAGGGGGGGGGGGATTCAAACTAACAGGTTGTCGAGGGTGGAATAAAAGCCCCTAACTGCTTATACTGCCTTAGTAGTCTTCATGTTCAGAATATACTTAATAATTATAAAAGTATTACACAAACTGATCACATAGAGGAAAATAAAGTTTTATTAGGTGAAAGTTAAATAACAATACTTGTGTGTAAAAAAATTAAATAATAACATAAATACTATGTGAAATACAACAAACTGATCCCATACAAGAAATTAAATTTTTATTAATTAAAAGTTAAACAAAAACATAAATATGAGGGTGTAGGACTTTCAATTCAATTTGATTGCATGGCCTATACCGTTTAAGAATTCTGGCAATGTCTTCCGACGGCTCAGGGACAGGGCTTCTAGCCACCCCTGATGATCTTACGCGGCACGTTTGTTGTATTTCTTTTATAGTTATAAATCGTATAGTATTTATGTTATTGTTTATTTTTTACACTCCTGTAGCTCTAGTAATATTTAACTTTTACTTAATAAATATTTAATTTCCTGTATTAAAATTGTGTAATACTTTTATAATTAATTATTACATTATGAACATGATGAATGATACAAAAGCAGTTAAGAGCAAATTTCCGGTGTAGATATTGTCCTACCCTCCTTATTACATGCTCTAAGAATTTCGCAACACCCCACAACAATGAAATTTGCAATAAAGTATCAACAATCGCTTAATAAAGAAATTTGTAACAATTATTATCCTTAAATCCTTTTTATAACAAAAATATTTATTTTTGAAAGGAATTCAAGAAAACAATTAATTTTTACTGGACACTGTACAGTATATTTATATACCGATAATGAAAGACATGAAACGGATTTCACTGCCGAAAGCGCGGAACGTATTGTGAGCGTTCCCTTAATTTAACTAATCATTCATCATTGTTTATAATGTAATTAATAATTATAAAAGTATTACACAGGAAATTAAATTTTTATTAAATAAAAGTTAAATATTACAAGACCTACTAGAGTGTAAAAATGAAACAATAATATAAATACTATATGATTAATAACTATAAAAGAAATACAACAAACGTGCCGCGTAAGATCATCAGGGGTAGCTTGAAGCCCTGTGCGTGAACCGTCAGAAGACATTGCCAGAATTTTTAAACGGTATAGGCCATGTAATCAGATTGAATTGAAAGTCCTACACCCTCATATTTATGTTATTGTTTAACTTTTACTTAATAAAAATTTAATTTCTTGTATGTGATCAGTTTGTTGTATTTCACATAGTATTTATGTTATTATTTAAATTTTTACACACCAGTGTTGTTATTTAACTTTCACTTAATAAAACTTTAAATTCCTCTATGTGACTGAAGCAGTATAAGCAGTTAGGGGCTTTTATCCTACCCTCGACAACCTCTTAGTTTGAATCCCCTCCCCCCCCCCTCTGCCTTTCGCATTATTTCCTTTATTATCAGATTATCGTTTGTTGATTATTACATGCAAAAGCTGTATTTAAATACACATTTTAACAGTAACGCCATTTGTTGATTTTCGTTAATAAATGTTCTTAAAAGGTTTTTTTCACGTGCTCAATTTGTCCGATAATTAATTTTATACAGTTATTAATTTCATTCTGAAAATAAAAGATACTGAAGCGGTATAAAAAGTTTGGGGCATATGTCGTCAACAAGATTAGTTGTATGGTGGCTACTATATCGCATTGCTTACAAAAGCTGCATATAGATACGGATTTTTAACAGTAACGGTATTTATTGTTTACCTTTGAAGTAAATAAATTAATAACAACATTTTTTTTCGTTAATGAATTTTATGACAGGTTTTTCCGACCATTTATTTATTATCTCGACCGACTGAAACACCCGAGGAATTTGTCTTCGACAAATTTACCGCCCGACCAACTGACACGGTCGACGAATTGACATTCGACTAATTAACCTCCGACAAATTGACCGCCCGACCAACTGACACTCTCAACGAAATGACGCTCGACGAATTGACCTACGACGAACTAACCGCGCGACCAACTGACACTCTCAACGAAATGACGCTCGAAGAATTGACGCCGACGAACTGACGCTCGACGAATTGACCCTCGACGAATTAACACGTAACCGAACTGGTGATTCCTTTATATAGTAGTTGTATCCATTCGATGTATATGAGAGCATCTTAGAGCAGAGCACACATCACGGGTTCGAGCTACTCATAGATGGTATAGATTGGAGAAGGAATGTAATTGAAGGCACACTCTCTTAAGGTCAGCGGTTTTTTTTATATCCTATTCTTTATTTATTTATTTATTTATTTATTTATTTATTTATTTATTTATTTATTTATTTTATTTATTTATTTATTTATTAGTTAAGTATAGTACATCGGAGCTCGTCTAAGACCAGTATGGTATTACACCGACAAGTTAGGTCTTAGGGGCTCCATCATTCAGATTACAAACGTGATGTAGCAGAAAGAATACAGAATAAAATTTTTAAAAAATAAATAAAAAAAAATAGATAATAGAAAATAAATATGGGTTAATGTCAGTTTTTTGAAGTGAAGGATAGTCTAATTTAATGAATATAAAATATATATAAAGTTGCAAATTATTAAGTAGATAAATTTAATTATCAACAAAAATTATCAAAATATATATATAAGAAATGATACAATCTTATTAATACATTGGCAAAGAATAAATTTATATAAGGTTAAGATTAGAGGGAAGAGGAGAGGCTGGATGTATTTAGAAAGGGCTTTAACTTTCTTTTAAATGAGGCAGGGGTTGGAGCTTGCTGTAGATGTTCAGGTACACGGGCCCACCAATTTATACCAGCAACAGAAACACAGTTGTTATGATAATTTCGACGGGTTAATGGGCATCTTATTGAGGAGGCAAATCGGGTAGGGTAATTGTGAAAATCTTGTTGATGATGTATTATTGGAGGATTAGATACAATTAAATGTCCATTAATAATTTTAAATATAAACGTAAGTAATTGTTGGATATATATTTGAAAAATAGTTAATATTTTATAGTATTCAAAGTAGGGCGATACATGAGAACGTATTAGGAGCTTCAGAAGTATCCTAAGAAACCTTTTTTGGATGCGTAGGATTTTTGTTAAGTTAAATTTAGAGGTAGAGCCCCAGAACTGTATTCCATAGCAGATAGTTGAATGTATCAGTGTACTGTACAATAGTAATAATATTCTAGATGGAAGATAGTGATGTTGCGAGATTATGCCAAGTCGTTTACTAAGAGTCTTAGATAATTCTTTTACGTGATTGTTCCATGATAAATAAGAGGATATATGCAATCCTAAGAATTTAAAAGTTTCAGTAAAGGATAGAGGGTTGAGAATTATAGTAAATGGGTAATTCACGAGGTACAGATTGTTTATTCCGTTGTGCAAAGATAATGTATTTAGTTTTATTAAGGTTAAGAGATAATTGATTTAATTGGATCCAATTACTTAAGATAATCAGGGATTGATTGATAGAAGTTTGTAGATTCGCAATTGTACTATCAGCATAAGAGAGAGTAACATCATCAGCATACAAGATAGTGAAAGAGGGCGAAAGAGCATGTGATAGGTCGTTTATAAAAAGGCTGAAAAGTAGCGGAGATAGTATTGATCCTTGGGGAACACCTAGGTTGCGTACTAAAGTTCTGGAAGTTATATTTCCTAAAGTTAAAGTATACTGTCGATCGGTTAAAAATTCAGTTAGCCAATTTAGTGGGGGACCCCGTATGTTATAGAAGTTGGAAACTTTATAAATCAGGAGGTTTATTGGGACAGAATCAAAGGCTTTTGAGAAGTCCAGGAATATAGAAATTACATGCCTGCTTTCGGTCATATTCATTGTTATATATTCCATTAATTCATAAATATCAGTGTCGGTACCACGTTTTGGTGTAAAACCATGTTGTGTCGAGGAGATTAATTTTTTACTAAACACATAGTTAGATAAACGACTAAAATAGAGTTTTTCAAAAATTTTAGAGAATATAGGAACAGTTGAGATGGGTCGATAGTTAGCGAAGCCCATTGAATTTCCGTGTTTGAATATAGGGATAATCTTAGCACGTCGAAGTCTTTTAGGAAAGGTTCCACAAACAATAGAGGTGTTAAAAATGTGAGACAGGGGAGTTGCTAAGCTAGAGGCTACTGATTTTATTATATCTGCTCGAAATCCGAGGGGGTCAATACTAACCGAAGGTTTTAGTTGACGTATAATTTTTATAATTTCTTCGGGGGAGGTTGGTGAGATAAAAAAGGAACGAGGAACAGAGGAAGTAACATAGGGTAATGTAATATTAAGTTGGGTTCATTCCTAGTGGAAGGTAATAGTGTTTCCAGAAACTCCGTTAACAAAGTTGGGGTAATTACAGTAGGGTCAGAAAAGGAAAAAGTTGGTGAGCGAGAGCCATGAATTAATCGGTTGATTGCTCTCCATTTATGTTTACAGTTTGAAACTTTATGAAAGAAACGATCAAAATAAACTTGCTTAGTTGATTTGATAATATTGCGAGTAAAATTTGAGAAGGATCGAAATCTAGCTTTCGTTCGCTGACACGGGTTACGACGAAATTTTTTGTATAGAGCATTTTTATGTGTGATTAAATTGAATACATAAACATTCATCCAAGGTTTTCTAAAAGGTTGATTGATTTTAGAGGAAGTGGAAATAAAAGGGAAATAGCGATTCAAACCGGCTAAAATTTGTTCTATAAACTTATCCATTAGGATATCAGTATTGCTGAGATTTCCAAAAATCGCAGACCAGTCAGATAATTCGAGGTAAAATAAAATAATTCTACAGATCTTATTCTGGAAAAGCCCTTTTCAGGGCTAGCAGTCTGACTATTCTTTACTGACTATTATTTTAAATTTTATCGTAATGCCAGACTCAGGCAAAGCGTTAAGTGGCATTGCAAGCCAAAAAACAAGTGACGGTAAATATACATATGGCGAGATATATAAAGATGCCTGTAAAGATTACAGATTCGAAGCTTTTGATGCTATAATTAAGGATAAGCTAGAGGTTTTGCGCCAAGAAATATGCACTAAGTATGATATTTTACAAGGAAAAGTCGAGTCACTAAAAGGGAACATAACTGAAATCCACGATAAAATTGCTAATATGAATGCTGAAATATCTGCAGCACGCAATGAAGCCAACAAGAACTTTAATAAGTTAGAGCAGTTCCTCAAAGATCAATTCTCTGCTCTGTCAATGAAAGGTAATCAGCCTACTGGTGTAACTTCTGACTATCTAACAGACTCTTATGAAACAGAGAGTGTGAATCCTCAGCCTATGGAAATTATCCCCTCCGGCTTAGGGAGTAACGATAACGATGGCAAAGACCCGATTAGTACAAATCGAAAACGGCTATACAATGATACGGATAAATGGATACCTGCAAAATCTAAAAAGGCTAAAAAAGGGTTGAAAATTGACAACATTAAGGATGTTGTTGATATAAATGATACAATCGCTGTTGCTTTTCGAGAAAGCAAGTCCGAACAGCGAAAAAATGTTGAAAAGCCAAATACCAAGAGCAGCTCCTATATTCCGCCAATCATAATACGTACTCACGGTCAGCCAATCAAGCAAATCCTGGGCGAGATTCAAAAGCATGTGGCGATTAACCTAATTACTGTACACACAGGCAGAGCAGAGACGATCAAAATAAGGTGTCATGATGAGGAAACTCATAGTAAATTGGTGTCTGGCATTAAGGCTGATAACGTGCTAAAGATTCAGCATCATCAACTTAAATCGGAAAAAGTCCTCAAATACGTTATACGAAATGAAGACGTGATCTATGACCTTAACGATTTTATGAAGACCTGAAAAAGGCCAACTACTTCCCTGAGAAAGTGATTAGGCTTACAAAAGCTAAAGGATCAATTGATATGCCCATGATTCTGGTTCTGTTATCAAACACTGAACACAATAAGACACTTAAAAATGTGACCCGCATAGGGCCTTTAGCTGTCAGTGTTGAAATGTTTCGAGGTAATAAGAAACCTTTACAATGCTATAATTGTTTGCGATTTGGCCATGTATCTATGGGTTGCACGGAATCCCCCTGTTGTAACAAATGCGCTAAAGATCATCAGTCAAAAGACTGCCCAAATGTAAAAGGACAAGATCCCCCAAAATGTATTCGATGTAATGGACAACACACCTCCAGTTACACAAAATGTCCTAAATATCCGCAAGTCAGGAGAGTGCAAAGTGCTAAAGTGTCCCCGGAGATTTCTTATGCCTCAATGGTCTCCAAACAAGATAAGAGCATTAACGTGAATGATTTTCAAGAAATGTATAAACAAATTGGCAGTGTATGCAATTTGTTAAACGAACTAGGCAAGAGAATGTCACTGATGAGTGGAATACTTACGAATAAACACTGACAGTATGGCTGATCGATGTTATTCTATTACAAATCGAGGTAAACTTCGTTGCGTAATATGGAACGCCAGGGGGGTCCCCCAGAGGCGTATTTAGTTTTACAACTTCCTAACCCAATGGGATATAGACATAGCATTTCTATGTGAGACACACTTGAAGCCAGACCGCGACTTCAGGCTACCTGGTTACTGTGTCTATCGTAAAGACAGAATTCTTCCCACTACAGTAAAGTACCCGTCAGGTGGGTCACCAATTATTATTAAGAAAGGCATTCATCATCGGGAGGAACCAACCCGAGACTATATGGGAATGGAAGCTGCCTCTGCTATCATTACTGATGCCACACTGGGAGAAGTGAAACTAGTGGCTCTATATAATGCGCCCAAGCATAAATTTGATGCCAATGAGCTCGACGAGCTGTTTTCCGGGAATATTCCCGTTATTATGGCGGGAGACCTGAACGCTAAGCACTCGCACTGGAATTCAAGATGCCATAACCAAAACGGTGTCCTTTTGTATGGCTACGTGCAAAAGCAATCTGATATTATTGCAGTAGGCCCTGTGGATGATACATATTATTGTGATCATTCTCCTTCAAGCGATGTACTTGATATTGTGTTGTTGAAGGGCTTCTACAAATCATTCAGTATCTATACTGTCAATGATCTATCCTCAAACCATAAACCAGTTGCACTAAATTTTGATAACGTAAATATTGGCCTCAAAGAAGAATTGAGGCTCAAACAAGACTGAAAATTTTTTAGAGAAATAACGTACATAGTACGAGCGACATAGATACCAATGTGAAAAGGCTTACTGAACGTATAAATGCAACTATTGACTCTAGTGCTTCGCCCTTAAATTCGAAGCGAGCTGATCACCTTGATCTCACCCCAGAAATCAAACAATTAATTGAGCAAAGGAATAAGGTTAGAAGGCAGTGGTACCGAACTCGTGATTCATGGCTTAAGACCAAGTATAATAGGCTCACAAGAAGAGTTCACGAGGAGGTAAAAGCACTTCGTAATGACAGATGGAATGATAAAGTTAAGAGTCTGTCGACCCACGATAACTCTATGTGGTGCATAGTTCGAGCCTTGCAAAATAAGAAAGCCATTAATATCCCACCTCTGTTAGCCCAAAATGGCAAATTCATCACGAATGATGATGATAAAGCACAGCTTATTGCAAGTTCACTTTCAGAACAGTTTGTCACGCCTACTGATGGTCGGCAAATAAGACTTGATATGTCCGAGAAAGTAAAATCCTGCATAACTGGCTTCTATAATATTCACGGCAATGAATTCCCAAAACATAGCATTGATGTAAATGAAGTCCTAAGCATCAATAAAAATTTAAAAACGAGGAAAGCTCCAGGTAAAGACTCTATTAAGAACACTGCTTTGATAAATTTACCTCCAAATAAAATTCAAGATATTGCAAAAGTGATTAACGACTGCTGGAAGAACACTTACTTCCCGGATGCTTGTAAGCAATCAGTTGTCTTAAGCATTCGTAAGCCAGGACAAAATCCTGCAAATCCTGTTAGCTACAGGCCATCAGCTTGTTACCATCAATTTCCAAAATCCTGGAAAAAACAATTCTCAAGAGATTCATTGAGCACTGTGATGCCAACGATCTCATCCGCGATGAACAATTTGGCTTTCGCTCAAACCATTCCTGCCAACTCCAAACATGGAGGCTCGCAGCGGATATCAATGAGCCCCTTAATCTCTCTATGTACTGTGGGGTCGTTTTTCTTGATGTACACAAATCCTTCGACCAAGTCTGGCACGATGGTCTTATTTTTAAAATGATTATGGATGGATTTCCTCAAGACATAATTACTCTGATACACTCGTTTCTCTCCAACTGGTTTTTTCAGGCCAGAGTTGGAGATAGTTTATCTCCTATGTATGAAGTAAAAGCTGGTGTCCCACAGGGTTCAGTCCTGGGGCCAGTATTATTCAATTATTTTATGCGAGACTTTCCAAGTCCTTCTAAATGTAAGCTCTTTTTTTACGCAGATGACGCTGCTATACTGACCTGTGCTCGTCAACCAGCCGTAGTAGTCTCGCGGCTGCAGAAGGCTCTAAAGGAGTGTGAAAGCTGGTTTAGCAAGTGGAGGCTAAAATTGAATGCAGACAAATGCAAGGCGATGTTTGTCTCCAAGAAGAGAAAGAGATCATTAGATTCTCTAACACTATATGGCAAAAAACTGGACTGGGTTGAAACTTATAAATATCTTGGTGTTGTTATTGACTCTAAACTTACCTTGACTCCCCACGCAACTTATGCGTTGAATAAGGCCAGGAGAGCCAAGTTTAGCTTGATTGCTCTGCTGGGCCGGAATAGTGCTCTAAACATTGATAATAAACTCCTACTCTATAAGGTCATTGTTCGGACTATCTTGACCTATGGTATGCCCCTCTGGGCCACAATATGTAAAACTAGATGGAAAGAACTGCAAACGTTCCAAAACGTTACCCTTAGGACTATTGCGCAAAAAGATCGGAGAATTGTTCGCAATTCCTCCATTTATAATGACTTCAACATGACTCATATTGGCAAATACGTTCAAGGGCTCATGGAATCCATGCTGCCCAATATAGAAAATCATAGCAACGAGCTAGTCTCGGGCATTTTAAAGCATCCTATGCATAGAAAGAGATATCGTGATCCATAGCATATACTTGAAATTAATTTTGAAGACATTGATAATGTCTTATTTCCAGATTAATGGACTTCATAGGTCGTGTTTTATCTAATACTAGTGGTCTGCTTCCAGTCTAGACAGTCGTGAGTCAAATTTTCCTCCACCAAGAGGAGGCAATTTTCTTTCATATTTTGGATGACCCTTGTGGGTACATCAGGCTTCTTTTCTAGCTCAGTGTATTTCCCTTGGAATATGATTATGAAGGGTGAGATTATGGAAGCTATGCTTCAAGTTCCACTTGAATACCGATACACTACACTGTTCGATTGTCGATTGTCGATTCGATGTATATTTCGGAGACTCCATGCGATCTGAGAGAGTGCCAGATAAGATCGTGAGGCACTCTATCGAAATCTTTCTATAGGTCTTGGAAAGCCATGTGCACTGTTCTGTTCTTCTCCCTGTACTTTTCCAAAAGAAGGCGAGCAGCATGGATAGCGTCACTGGTGCCACAACCTTTCACAAAGCCACATTGGTTTGGGGTAATATTTACAATCTTCAGAATACGGTCATCGATTATACGTTCGAAAATATTCAAAGTATTGTATAATAGGCGAATAAGGTGATAGTTGACACACTCAGTCATATCCCCTTTGTTCTTCCAGATGGGTACCATGGTGCTGGTCTGACAGATTTGGGGAATTTCTCTATTGTTAGTGATTTTATTGAGGAGTTCAGTTAGGATCACAGCTCCACGTCGACCAAAAAACTTCCATACTTCAACTGGAACGTCGTCAAGTCTGGTTGCTTTTCCGTTTTCAATTTTCTTTATTGCCAATAACACCTCGGTGGTTGTATTGAGCGGGACAGGCCCAGGAACAGATGCGAACGCTCGTGATCGATGGATGCCGAAACTCTTGGTTACTGATCACTAAAAAGTGGTCACTCCATCGCCTTAGAACAGCGGACTTATCTCGCATGACCTGGTGGTCATCGCCCTTGATGTTTTCGATCTGGCCGATGTCTTGCGTTGAGCGGTGTCGTGCACTTGCGAGGCAATAGATTTTACAAAGTCCGTGTTGTTCCTGGGCGTCAGCCAGTAATCGATTTGTGTATAATTTCCACCACTGGCGTAGGTGATCAGGCGATTTTTGAAGAAAGTGTTAGTCACAGCAAGGTGTGAGCCTTTGCAAAATCCAGGATTCTATTACCGTCATCGTTTCTTCTTCCGAAACCGTGTCCAGCAATGTTCATAGCCCTCTCTCTTGGTCCCGACATAGCCAATTAGATCGTCTCCGATAAAAAGATATTCTACAACTCGCACTGATCGGAGATGATCTTCGAGTTGATTCCAGAACTCATTCTTGGTCCCATCAGAGCATCCCGTTTGGGGGGCATAGCAGGAGACAACCTGTAAGAGTACGTTTCCAGAGTCGATTTCAATTGACATGAGGCGATCCAATACACGATTGACTGCCACGACGCTATGAGATTGGAAGTGAACACTATACTCACACGATTTTGGGTCCTCTTTTTACCATTATATTGGAGCCTGTATTATTCCCCAATGTCCCTTGCTTTTGCTCTGCTCCAGTTTTTCTCTTGGACGCAAGCAATGTCGACATGTTGGTCCTTCAGGGTGGCTGACAATCCGCGGCTTCTTCCACTCATAGTTCCAATATAATTGTTTCAAGTATAAGGCGGATTCGCTTCTTTGGACTACTACGTCCTTGAGTGGGTAGCCCTTGCGAATTTCTCGCGTCGTTTTCGTGGACACCGCACGCGTCTCCGACGGGGGACGCCCTAGCATTATCCAAATTTCAATTTTCCACTGCCATTTGATGTGATTGAATTGTACCTCGATCGATATGTCACAACACCTGACATAAAGGACCTGCACAGTTAGTTGGTTATCTAGGAAGCACCGCGTGGAAATGGTGATAGGTTTTTGCTCTCCCAAGTTTTAGACTTCCAACAATGCATAGAATTCCTGTTATTCAGGCTTTTCATAGAAAAGAGAGTTCCTAGTACTTAACAATTTCTTGAAAATCTTTAAAAAATGATCAGTAACTGGAGAAAATGGAGAGTTAGCAAACTATTGAGAAAGAGTAGATAGACAACAAAGGAAGCGCTGACTTAGCTCCGTGCTATTTTGAGCAAATGGTAAGCGAGTAAATAAAAGAATCGGCGACGGCTAACTGCACAAATGGCCACGTTTTGCTTCAAGACATCGAGAGAAATATGAGAGTTGCATCAACATCAACTAGACATCGAAAGTAAGATTACGTGAGTAAGAAATTAGACTGGCAGTGGCACCCTTGGAGAGATCCATCTATTGTCAGGCTTTAAAAAATTATTTTTCGAATTCTAATTAGGAATTTTTACTGTATTAATTCTAAGCGTTTTCATGTGTTTATTTTACAGATATTGCAAAAAAACGTCCGAGCCATGCCTGGGATATGTTCTGAGCAGCATCCAGTTTATTCATGTTTGCGTGAATAGCACGTCATCAGAAGAAAATATCTATGAAAATGGGTTCTTAGATTTTAAATGGGCATTTTCTCATTCTGGATCAATTTTACTTGCGGTTTATGGTTATCACCTAGCTTATTTGGTAGCACATCAGATACAAACCAATCATAAAACTACACTTTGACCATATTCTGCGGGAATGTGTATTTTTTGTACACTGAGATGCTAATAATGCGATGATTAAGCTTTCGTTTCCAAGAATTATTAATAATAAGCATAAATGATGATGCAGTGACAGAACATTAATAAGGCAGAGTCTATTGATAAGGCAAAAAAGTCAGGCGTGTCTCCCTTAAGCGCCCTGTCAAAAGTCAATACGACTGGCAAAAATGAAAGTGTCTGGAAAGGAAAGGGAAATAACGAGTAATGTTCTCAGAAACTCTGCGACTGAAAAAGACAAAGTCTATATGCATCTGAAACATCTCAACAACAAAGTTTCGAATAGAGCAAGAGGGTATGAGAGCTTCTATGTCAAGGGCAAGAAAAACTAGAGTATAAATTATTTGGTTATGCTCCACAGTGGTGAGGCAAGCCAAGAAGCGTTTAGATAATATATCCCCCTGAATACCTGTTTTTCGTATTTTTCGTTGAATGGATAGTCCCTTCGCTTTGTGTAATATTGATTGAGTTATTATTTAACCAATTGAGAGTTATAATTTAATTTTTTGATATTGTTTTGTCTACTTACAAACCTAACTTTTTCGGGCAACGCCGGGTACTTCTGATAGTATATAATATTAATAATTTAATTTTTGGTTACGAAATGTTTAATAACCACACAATAAACTATCTTATCTTGAATTAAAAAAAATTAAAATGACAACAAAAATATCGCCATCGAGATAATAAAGAATCAGAAAGAATGTAATATAAAAAAAAGAAAACAATAAGTTTTCATGGGAAAAATTTAAAAATTTTTTAAGAAAGAGGCAACAAATTTTCGAATTCGGGCAGAGCCTCCTAAAGATAAGGCCTCAACTCGAAAACGTCATACATTGTTGCATCATCTTCCGAAGACCGAGGCCAACGAGAGACAGGCCAGGCCAATGACGTATACAGTAAAACCCCGTTAAAACGTACTTTAAGGGACCTGGAAATTTGTACGTTATTCTGAGGTGTACGTTATACTGAAACTGGGGGGGGAGGGGGTCTTGTGAAAAATGCATATATTTATAGAAAAACATAAGAATACATGAATGCATTTTATTTTATTCCATACAAATAGCATATACAATATGTTGTATTACATTAATTTTTTTAAAAAAAATCTGTAATGGCCGTCTGCTTTCTTTCTATATCTTGCCTCCCAAAAAAGTCCTCCATATCTGACATTGTGAAGTTAAATGTTACTGGTGCACCGCTATGCTGTGCAAAATAGTTTCGTAAGCTTTTTATAGCCTCCATTGCTACCAAAGTTGAGACGGGCGTTATCTCTGTTTCTAAATGACCATTTTCATCTTTGTCTTCGTCTTCCTGATCGCCATGAATTTCATTTTGCTTTTGTCTCTAATCTATTTACAGCACAAATTGGATCCCGACTGAGCAGCCTGCAGAGATTTCCAGTAGTATTAAAGATAGACTCCGAATCCTATTGTTGTAACTTAAAGCAAATTGGGAAGCTCCATGCCCATAACTGTCATGGCCGAAAGTGAGTGAAGATAATGCAAAAGACATGGCTAAGCAGAAGAGTAACTGATTATTAATTCTTTCACACGCCGATCACGGAGTGATAAGTTTATCTTTTCGTTTACTTTGTATTTGAAGTATTTTATTATATTTTATAAACATTTTTTCGATCATGGTTTCAATTTCAATTTCCTTTTGATTGTCTTTCAGTTACGTATTTTCATTTTAGTTACGTATTTTCGATTTATTTTTGTGGAAAAATGATTCCTGATCCTTTTTCTTGTTTATATGTACAGTTGTACGCAGTTTAACTTTGAGAAATGGTATTGACTTAATTATTTCTCGGGCCCAAAATCTTCAAAAGTAAACCAGCCAGACAGCTGATTATTCCACGTCTCAAGAGACTTAAGTCATGGATTCTCATGGATTCAGAGTCTAACTTTAATATAAGTCATTGGTACAGAGCACTGACTTTTTTCATCCATGTTAGTGTTAGTTCTCTAATATGACATTGGCACGCATGCTCGTTGTGCTATTGCTCCCCTCTCATGTGAAGCTGTAATGGCGGAAAAACGTCGCATCGCGAAATAGTTTTAGTTATAAGAATTAATTGCATTGTCATGCCATGAATGATTAGTGTGGAAAGAACTTTGTTCAAAAATATCAGTTATGAACTGAAACAAGAAAGAAATTAAGTTATTTTAGATAATCGGAAAAGATTGGATCGGAAATAAAGTGCCTATCGCTAAAAACCCACTATCTACATCTGGTGGTAAAAATTGTAACTGAGCTTAATTGGGATTTTGCTGTGTGAAAACGTGGATTTGCCGATAAGCTTGATTCTCGCGAAGGTGTGTAAAATGATCATGATTCTGAATTGTAGTATGAACATGGTATTCGTAGATGTGCGAAAAGCTTTACTAATTAGCATCTTTTTTTTCGAATAGGCATAAAATTGTTGATTCAGATAAGTTTATGCTCAATTGTTAAGCTGCCTGTTTGCTGTGACTGTGCACGTCACCTGCCAATCGTGATCTAAAAAGACACTGATTCATTCATAAATTACCTCTTGCATGGGTTATGCTTTACCTAAACACGACACGCGTTACACGATAAGCACGAAGTTTTTGAATGCAACAGTTTATACGGGGAAGGATGCCTCTATAATCAGTTGCCAATTCGAAGTTTGTGGAAAATAACCAGCTCAAAGAATGCTGGCTTGTATTAATTCTCATATTGATTTCTATAATAAACTTCCATAGCCCCCGAAAACCTGGCTGTATGTATTAGGGCAATTATAAAATTGATTAATTATGCATATTTTAGTCGTAATAAGCAACTCTGATTTAAGTTTTGTTGACAAAAATCTGCAATTGAAAGCTATTGTCTTCCATCTTGGCTTTCAGGAAAAAAGTTGCAAACTTGTAGAATTTCCTGACTTATGGAATACCGACTTGTGGAGGGAAAACTGTAAGGTCACTAAGGATTTTCTTTCTAAATAAGCAATTAAGGTGGACCAGACAACACTGCTGCCCCTCTAAGTCGCGATTCACTATGTCGCGGGCGGTGAAATCTTTGCTCCCAACATTCGCGACATAGATGGGCAATGGTGTACTTTGAACACTTGGATTTAGGAAAAGACTTTGCACGGGACCAGAAGAAAAATAAACTAAATACGAGGGGTGTTCAAATTTTTTGCAGCGTTCTGAGAGCAACTGGATACTGGTTCTGTAGAAATCTTCAGGCTGATATCGAAACCACGTTTTCACTTCATTGGAGCTGAGCCTCGGCCCTCCCAAAAACTTTTTTAATGGTCTGTAAAGATGATAGTCGCAAGGGGAGAGATCCAAGCTGTATGAAGGATGTGGTAAGATGTCCCATTTGAGTTCCATCGGCGTGTCTATAGTCAGTTTGACTGTGAGTGGTCTGGCATTGTCTTGCAGAAAACAAACACCACTGATACGGAGTCCTGTGGACTTTTTTCTTAGTGCCAGCTTCAGGGACTTTCTCAAAATGTCACTGTAGTAGGGTGCATTTATGTTTTGACGTTCTTCAAAAAAATCGACATGATTGACACCCTCAATGTCCCATAATACAGTCAACATCACTTTCGTTGCCGATGGTGTCATCTTGATTTCTACCCGGGTGGTTTTATGATCCTCGGAGAGTTTCTTAGGGACCCTTCTGGCACAGATCTTGAAGAATTTCAGCTTATCGTGGAAGGTCTCTACAATGCCAGTGCTGTGTTCAGTATTGAAGCCAATTCTCAGACACGAATCTGTCTGTTGTCCCTTATCAGCTCATTTGTTCGTTTATTGATGCCATCATTGACGGCAGTTGCTGGCCTTGCCTTAATGAGGTTCATTGCTAGTGGATTCTTGCCTTCCAAACTTTTAGCACCAGACAAAGACGGATAATCGAGACAAATATGACTCCGTGAACTGTTTTTAAAGTCTCTGATGAATTTCAGATGCTTTGACACATTTAGAAAATATAATAATCAGGTCTGGAAAGATGCGGTAGAAATCAATTTATTGCCTGACGGGTTTTAGCGTTACGCTATCTTCGGAGGCTGTTAGCATGTGTGTTCGTTTGTAACAACACTAAACACCAAAATTCTAACTTCTACTAGCTCTGATTTTGATCACAAAATTAAAATTTCTGTTGAAGAGAAATTGTTACTTGATTTCAACTTGATTATGGGGCTCTCCCAAGGTAATCTAGAATATCAGGGAAGTCCAGTTTGTCAGAAGTGCTTAACGCGCATGCGTATTGTGACGTCACTGGTTGACTAATGGCTTTACTTCCGGCAGTTGCGGTAGCCATTATTCTGGTCACAAAAGAAAACGTTTTCACGTAAAAAACAAAACTCTTATGTTGTATTTCGTAAAAAACGTTTATTTGTAAACTTAGTATTTTATAAATTAATATTTCCTAATGCCTGCATAAATAAAGTTATTATGAAATAACATCAAAATTATTATCTCTGTCTCTTAACTGTTAACGGTTCCGACGAATCAATTTCGAAATCTTAACGAGAACTGATAACTAGCCCTAATGATAATGAGAAATAAGTTATCGTCCTCGTCTCTGTGTTTGCTTAATGTTAACTATCCGCACATCAAGCAATGATTGATCATGCGACCAAGGTAAATGAATTTATATTTTAAAGATGGGGCGCCCCCCCTTCTAACGAATTGGTATATACCCCTTTTTTATTTCACATTAAATCTCAGTAAATTTCACTTACCTTGGCCGCATGATCAGTCATCACTCGATGTGCGGATTGTTAACATTAACCCTGCGTTCATATTAGAAAGAAATACGTAAGTACATTTTACAAAAATTATAAGTCCCTCCTTTTAATGGCATTATTAGTTAATTAAAATAAATAGTATAAAGGTTGAGAATTGTTAAGGAACTGAACGAGTCGTCAAGTGTCGCTATCGCACGACTGTTTTCATTGCCGCCATGTTTTGATTTCTGTGGAGGTTTCGATTTAGGGGGTGTTGGTTTTGATGTCATCCAGTGACGTCAAAATACGCTTGCGCAGTGAAGCAATTTTTATCACTTCCGGCAAACTGACCCCCACCTTGTTCTAGATCACTTGGGGCTCTCCAAGCCACCTTTATATACACATGGTAAGTTTAAATTTAAAATGAATTTAGTCTCCTTATAATGGGGAATATCGTGAAATAATAAAAAAAACCGTTTTTATATGAAATTTATCCCAAAAATTTGGATCAACCCTTCAAAATTTCATCTGTACTTCAAGATTATCGTTTTCTTCTAATAACATTATCTGCACAAGAACTTCATCTACATCCTCAATAGACTGGTTTTATTTCTACCATCAACAACATTCTTGAGTTTTCTTTCATCTCCCAAGTTTCTTCAAGATTGGTGACTTTAATATTAATGTTGTTTTCATTATTTCACGATTTTCCCCATTATAAGGAGACTAATTTCATTTTAAATTTAAATTAATCATTTATACTCCTTAAATCAATAATTCATATCTACAAATGGTAAGGGTTAAGTGGCCAATTACAATTAAAAATAACAATAACGATTATGAATAAGAAGGTCCAGTCATCAATGCACGGATCTCATAACGGATTAATGACTCCAGTTATCGAAGCGTGGACCTCCTAGAAAGCTGTATTATTACATCCGGTTGTTAGTTTCTTTCTTCTTGGAAAAGTTGACAAGCAGCTGATAACAAATCGGCTTTCTAAATATGAAAATTTCAACGGCTCATTAATGTTGAAAATTTTTAACAAGCAGCTCACTATTTTCATAAAATTGCAACAACCAGCTTCCTGAACTTGAAAAATTTGATCAAGCGTTTTGTTGAATTTGAAAAACTTTATCTATCGGTTTTGATTTTGAAAAATTTTAAAAATCGGCTTGTTAATTTCATAAAATTTCAACAACCTGCTTCCTAAAGTCGAAAAATTTCACCAATCGGTTTGTTGAATTTGAAAAGTTTTAACACTCAGCTGTCTAATTTTTAAAAGTTTCAAAGAGAAGCTCGCTAATTTCATAAAATTTCAACAACTGGCTTGCTGAGGTGGAAAAATTTCTACAATCGGCTTCTTGAATTTGAAATATTTTAACAATTGGCTACTCGAATTTTGAAAAATTCCAACAAGCAGTCGAAAATTTGAACAAGCGTCTTGTTGAATTTGAAAAACTTTATCAATCGGCTCTGATTTTGAAATATTTCGACAAATCGGCTCTCTAAATATGAAAAATTTCAACAAGCAGCTCGCTAATTTCATAATATATCAACAAGCATCGTGGGGACGTCGAAAATTTTCAACAAATGGCTCATTGCATTAGAAAAATTTTTACAATTGGCTCTCTAATTCTGAAAAATTTCAACAAGCAGGTCGCTAATTTCATAAAATTTCAACAACCAGCTTCCTGAAGTCGAAAAATTTCAACAATCGGCTTCTTGAATTTGAACTATTTTAACAATCGACTCTCAAATTTTGAAAAATTTCAACAAGCAGCTTGCCGAAGTCGAAAAATTTGAACAAGCGTCTCGTTGAATTTGAAAATCTTCATCAATCGGATTCGATTTTGAAAAATTTCAACAATCGGCTCGTTGAATTTGAAAGATTTTAACAACTGGCTCTCTAATTATGAAAAATTTCAACAGGCGGCTCACTAATTTCATAAAATTTCAACAACTGGCTTGCTGAAGTCAAAAAAATTTCAACATTCGGCTCATTGAATTGGTAAGATTTTATCAATTGGCTTTAATTTTGAAAAATTTCAACAAGCAGCTCGTTGAATTTAATAAACTTTAACAATCGGCTCTCAAATTTTAAAAAATTTCAACAAGCGGCTCGTTGAATTCGATAAACTTTAACAATCAGCTCCGATTTTGAAAAAAATTTCAACAAAGCGGCTCATTGACATCAAAAAATTTTAACAATCATTTCACAAATTTTTAAAAATTTCAACAAGAGCCTCACTAATTTTTCAAAAACCTGACAACCGGGTAACTAATTCCGAAAAACTTAAGCAACCGCAACATCACACGAGTCGACACGAGCGGATCCCAACACACCACTGGAGAAACGGAAAGAAATAAAGATCACAACAATAACAGTATCCTCCTGCTGATTATTGCTGCTACTTCTATTTTAAAATTTGTACATACAGAGTAGTCCTAGGAAGAAAGTAGCCTGGCCTCGGTTCATAAATAACATTAGGGAGCGATCAAAACAACGTAAAGTGAAGTATGACGTGACTAGTCTTGTGCAAACATTTAGAACAAATATTTCTTAATTACACAGTCATCGTAAAGTAATAATAATAATAATAATAATAATAATAATAATAATTATAATTATAATAATAATAATAATATTAATAATAAACAAAGACAACACTTAAGTACTTAGATCGCTTTAGATCCAAGTCTGCTAAAGTGATCCGTTAATAGACGTTACTTACTTACTTACTTAAGAGAAAGGATCGATGACGGTGTTTTCACATAAAAATTAAAAAAAAAGTAAAGAGAAGAGCAAGTATTGGTAGGTTTCCGTAAAACTCGGTAGGTGTCGGGGCCGTCATGGTAGATTTGGTAAGTTTAGTATGTTTTGAAGGTGGTTTTTTGAGATGATCGCCAACTTTTGGTCAGGTTCTGGTAGGGTTTGAGAGGTTTGAGTAAGTTTTGGTAGGACTGCTAGGACATTGGTAGTTTTGTGGGTATTGGTAGCTTTCGGTAGGTTTTAGCAAGTATTGTTAGGTCTTGATAGGTTTCAGCTTTTGGTAGCTTTTGGGAGGTTTAGTAGCTTTCAGTAGTAAGCTTCGCTAGGTTTTTGGTAGCTTTTGGACAGGTCTTTGGTAGGTTTAGATCAGTATCATTAGGTTCTGGTAAACTTTGGGAAGTTTGGTAGCTTTGCTAAGTTTTTGGTAGCTTTTGGGCAGGTCTTGGTAGGTAAGGTAAGTATCGTTAGGTTCTGATAGGTTTGGTACCTTTCAGTAGTAGGCTTCGCTACCTCTTTGGTAGTTTTTGGTAAGGTCTGGTTAGGTTTTGGGAGGTTTGATAGCTTTCAGTAGTAAGCTTCGCTAGCTTTTTGGTAGTTTTTGGGCAGGTCTGGTTTGGTTTTGGTAGCTTTAGGGCAGGTCTGGGTAGGTTATGGAAGTATCATTAGGATCTGGTAGGTTTTTGGGAGGTTAGGTGGCTTTCAGTTGTAAGCTTCACTAGGTTTTTAAAAGGTTTTGGTAGCTTTTGGGCAGGTCTTTGTAGGTTGGGAAAGTTTGGGTATGATTTGGTAGGTTCTGATAGGTTTGGTACCTTTCAGAAGTAGGCTTCGCTAGGTTTTTGGAATGATTTGGTAGCTTTTGAGAAGGCCTGGGTTGGTTCAGGAAATATGGGTAGGTTTTGGTAAGTTCTAATAAATTTTAAAAGGTCTGGTCCCTTTCAGAAGTAAGCTTTACTAGGTGTTTGGTAGGTTTTGGGCAGGTCTGGGTAAGTTTGGGAAATGTCAGAAGGTTCTGGTAGGTTTTGGGGGATTAAGTAGCTTTCAGTAGTAAGCTTTGCTAGGTATTTGATAGGTTTGAGGCAGATCTGGGTAAGTTTTGTTGGCTTTTTGGCACGTCTTGATATGTTCGGAAATTATGGGTTTGCTTTGGTATGTTTAGTAGCTTTCATTAGTAAGCTTCGCTATATTTTTGAAAAATTTTGGTAGCTTTTGTGCAGATTTTGGTAGGGCCTGGAAGTATAGGTTTGTTTTGGTAGGTTCTGATAGGTTTGGTACCTTTCAGAAGTAGGATTTTGGTAGGTTTTGGTAGGTTTTGGGCAGGTCTGAATAGTTTTAGTCAGTATCATTAGGTTCTGGTAGGTTTTGGGATGTTTGGTACCTTTCAGAAGTAAGCTTTGCTAGGTGTTTGGTTGGTTTTGGTAGCTCTCAAAGATGTTTGGGTAGGTTTTGGTAGATTTGGTAGGTTTTGGGCAGATCTGGGTAAGTTTGGGAAGTATCGTTAGGTTCTGGTAGGTTTTGGGAGATTAGGTAGCTTTCAGTAGTAAGCTTTGGTAGGTTTTGGTAGCTTTTTGGCACGTTCGGAAAGTATGGGCTTGTTTTGGTAGGTTTGGTATTTTCACTTGTAAAGCTTTGCTAGATTTTTGACAGGTTTCGGTAGCTTTTTGGCACGTTCAGAAAGTATGGGTTTGTTTTGGTATATTTGGTAGCTTTCAGTTGTAAAGCTTTGCTACGTTTTTGATAGGTTTTGGTAGCTTTTGAGAAGGTCTTGGTACGTTTTGGTAAGTTTTGGGCAGGTCCGAGTAGATTAGGTCAGTATCATTAGGTTCTGGTAGGTTTTGGGAAGTTTGGTCCCCTTCAGAAGTAACCTTCGCTAGGTTAGGTAGCTCTCGAACATGTTTGGATAGGTTTTGGTAGATTTGGTAGGTTTTGGGCAGATCTGGGTAGGTTTGGGAAGTATCGTTAGGTTCTGGTAGGTTTTGGAAAATTAGGTAGCTTTCAGTTGTAAGCTTTGGTAAGTTTCGGTAGCTTTTTGGCAGGTTCGGAAAGTATAGGTTTGTTTTGGTAGGTTTGGTAGCTTTCAGTTTTAAAGCTTCGCTAGATTTTTGGTAGGTTTTGGTAGCTTTTGAGAAGGTCTGGGTAGGTTTTGGTAGGTTTTGGGCAGGTCCGAGTAATTTTGGTCAGTATTGTTAGGTTCTGGTAGGTTTTGGGAAGTTTGGTAGCTTTCCGTAGCTTCGCTAAGTTCTTGATCAGTTTCGGTAACGTTTAGGTAGGTCTAGGTAGGTCAGGTTAGTCTTTGGCAAAGTAAAATAGGCGGAGTAAAGGAACCGAAGGTACAGTTTGACCTCCTTAAGATATTTGGTAACCTTTGTGAAAAATGAACAAAACATGCAATTGGGAAACTCGTATCTGCAGAAAGCATATAAGTTCCTTTCCTCCGCCTAACGATTTTACCGATGCTAAGTAGCGCTAAGTCAGTTACCAGGTGCTCGTCGTTGCTCTTCTCTTTTGCTCCTTGAAAACAAAGAAAGAATATGAAAACTCTATTTAAATAATTAGTTGCTTAATAATATAAAAATTGTTTCACCCTCGTAAGGTTATGATATGAATGCCCAAATAACATCAAACAAGAGGAGAAAATATAATAAAACAAACATCATACATCTACGTTATCTCTCTCTTTCTCTCTCTCTACCTTCAACTCGTGAAGGAAAACTAGATATACAACCTCTTCCCTAGTACGCACGTGCGTACGCACAAGGGAGAAAGAGAAAGATTTCCAAAGCTAATAACTGTACAAAACAAGGACATGTACAAAGCGGACAAAAAATAAGAACCTAGTCTAGAAGATTTTGATTTTAAACAAGAACTTGACCAATGTTGTGAAGGGTCATAAAGAAGAAAACTTTATAGGAACTATGGAACATAACCCACAAACAAAAGCACGCACACGCACACAGAGATCCAAGCACGCACGCACACACACAACGAGAACACCTAACTACGACAAAGTCTTGTTGTTGTTGTTACTGTTGTTGTTGTAATATACAAAATAAACTTTATCCTTGATCGATAAATTAAGGTGGGTGGTACGTTTAGAAATATTTCGGATTAAGTATCGAATATCGAAACAGGATGTACGATGGAACTAGATAGCAGCTAACAAGAGCAGGTTCCTACCATGATTTACGTATACTTTGGAAATGGGAATTCTTTGTTGTTTTAGCGAAGTACGGGTTTGCGAATTTCATACGTCTGCCAAATTTTTGCGAATATACCCCGCGCTCTTGTATAGCCTGCATCACAATGTCGTACGAAGAATGCTGATCCACAAGCATACTCGTGCGGGTTGGTGTGAAGAGCCAAATCGACTTTTTCCCGTCAAATCGACTCCGCACGAGGAAGCGGATGATAACTTTTAATTTATGTAACATGATTTTGTACTTTTAGCGATCAAGAATGAATTTTGAATACAATAACATTCCATTGGCTCCGTCTGGTGGTCAGCGTCGTGAAGGCATGATTGGTCGGGTAAAATCGATTTCCGAGACTGAAGACCATTCTCAAGAAAAGAAAAAAAAATCCCGCACCGACTAATTTTAAGTGCTTCACAATCTCGTAACACAAATAACACAAAAAAAAGAGGAACACACAGAAACATTGATCTACAAGCTCAATTTCCTCGTCAAATCGACTCCACGCGAGAAAGCAGATGAATTGTTTTTAATTTACGTGATTTTATACTTTATACGTGTAAGATTGAATTTGTGAATACAATAACATCCCATCAGCTCCTTCTGGTGGTCAGCGTCGTTGCAACGCGATTGTTCGGGAGAGTTTTGAAACTCGCAACCAAACTTAAACCTAATTTCTGTAATCTTATATACAATTTAGACGCAATACAATTATTATATTTGAAATCGTGCATCAAAGAAAGCGCAAAAGCGACGAACACAGGGAAATGCTAATTCACTAGCTTACTCGCACGTTTTGGATGCGAAAAGCCAAATTTTTCCGTAAATTCTACTCCACGCGAGAAAGCAGATAGGTAATTTTTAATTTGTACTTTTTACATTTAAGAATGAATTTTGAATACAATAACATTCCATCAGCTCCCTCTTGTGATCAGCGTCGTGATGGCATGAACAGAACAGTTACACACGATGCGTTTCGGATGCAAAACTCCAACTTTCTGTCCAATCGACTCAACGTGAGGAAGCAGATGGATACAATAATAATATCCAGCAGCTCCCTCTAGTGGTCAGCGTCGTGATGACGTGATCGGTCGGCAAAGTTCCGAACTCGACACCAATCACGCTGTCATTGTCAAAAGACGCACCGACGAATCCCCACGAGGTATGTTCGCAAAAATACGGTTTCTTCTTAAAATGGCTGTTGTAATTTTTTTTATTTTAATAATTAATTTGATCCAATACGTCCATCCAGGGCCTGTATGGCCGCAGGCCGACAAGTTGGGTCCCTGGATGGACCTGGATTCACGACTGCTGTATGATAGGCGCAGCAGCCATGGGGGGGGGTAAAGATCTGCCATCACGGATGGTCACCCATCCAGTGACGAGCCGTGCCTGATGTAACTTAACTTCACAGAAGTTGTGTTCAGTAAAAGCCCACCAGGCCACGGCCTCCCCACAATTAAAATAAATATTCCTCGTTTGTCTTTTAAAAGCTACGCAACTGCGTTGTTATACATTTTCGTACAAAACTGTTGTTGTATGTAGATATAAACCTTTCGTAATAATGTACAATTGTATGAGGTGAACAAATTATGACAAATCGGAGAGAGAGAGAGAGTGATGGAAGATTATGCCACTGCTCTACGACGACAAAAAAATCACGATGCTCGGCGCACTCTTACAATAACAAACGTCTTTTTTGCATGCGACTCCACAGCGTTATACGTCTCCATCCGCAAGCTTCTCTCTCCTGTCTTCGCTTGGAAACCTTTCATCGATGTCATGCTACAATACAAAACCTTAGTCGTCTTTATCCCTTACCAAAGTCTTTTTCCTTTACGAGTGCCGACGACTCCAATAACAACGATGAATACTCAGCACTTTGAACCGTTTTGGATAAGAAATTTGCAGGTACTGAAGGATCCAAATCGAATGTTAAACAATGAATGTGTGGTTGGCCGATGACGACGTCAACAAAGAAATCCAACACAGAACAACAACGAAAGAGGGAGAACAGCTTAACGTAAAAAAAAGAGAGATAATAGAAAAGGGCTCTTTGTGGAACGACCTCTTGCGCAACCTAGAAGACACGAAACAAAAGAGAACCGACACTCGTCATCGTCCTCGCAATCCATCACGTCACGTCGTCGGTTTTTGGATAATAAAATGGCACAAATTCGATGATCATCGAGGGAAAAGTTTGTGAACGTCCGACGACGACGATGGTAATCCCTCTTTGGTCGATTCTTTTCAGTTTCTTTGTTATGTTGTCACATGGACTAGCAACGAAAGATTTTGATATGCGAATAATTGTAAAAAAGAACCCTATTGTAGTGTTATTGACCAGAACGTACATTGTCATGATATGCTACTTCAAAGTAAAACCGACGAGGTCTCTGTATATAAATAAAAAATAAAACCATCTTTGACGGGATGGTTCGAATTGAAAGTCTAACAGAAAATAAACAAAAACAAAAACTTTGGAAGAGCCGTTTAGGTTGTCATCGGTACTTGAGAACACGGAGTCGAACTTCCGCTTTGGGTCGACAAATCGTAGCCAAAGTGGTGCGAAGCACTGCCGCAATTTCGAGCGTTCCTCGTGGGATCTGAAAAAGAAAAAAAGAGAGTCGGTGAAAAGTGATTTACAATACGTTTACAATATGGGTGTCTAAAAAGTCCGACTGGTCAATACCCCTCGTAAAGCTCGTTGTGGAGCCACCAGTGACTGACTCGAAATTTCGACTATACCCGATCGACGTGGGAGCGAGGGAGGCCTAAATAATAACTGGCATTATTCATTTTAAATTTTCGCCCGATTAGGACGACCCTCGATTTATAAAGTAACGACCGGTCGGGATGAGCGCTTTCATAATGTAACTGGTCATGCTAATCGCGACCGAAATTTAACATCTGTCGTAATTAGCAAGAATGGAGTCCAACGCCGGTTCATAAAGTAATGACCACTCGCGATGAGCGTTTTCATAACCAGACAGGTTGCGCTAATCGCGACTGATATCCAACGTCGTTCATAATTACAATGACTGAAGTCCAACGCAAATAAATTAAGTAACGACCGGTCGCAATGAGCGTTTTCATAACGCGACCAGTCATGATGAGTATTTTTATAACACGACCGGTCGTGATGAGCTTTTTAAAAACATGACTGGTCGCGCTAATCGCCACTGAAATCTAATGTCAGTCGCATTAGCATGACTCGACTACATTGCATATTCATGAAGTAACAACTGGTCGCGATGAACGTTTTTATAACGCGACCGGTCGTCATGCGACTGAAATCAAATGGCAGTCATAGTTATCACAACATTAGTCCAACCAGTCGTGATGAGCGCTTTTATAACGCGACCAGTCGTGCTAATCGCGACTGCAATCCAATGCGAGTAAAAATTAGCACGACTGGAGTCCAATGTCGGTCGAGTTCGGCTGCCTTGGTGAGCAAAATCGCAGACGCCATTTTGAATCAAAATCGTAACATGTAACCTTAATCATATTTTAAGCATAGCTCAAGGTTAAACGAGTCGTTAATTAATTACGAGGGGTAGTCCTAAAGTTTTATATATCACGTCAAAAAAATAAAGCTACGTACCTAATGTGTGACTGGGTCAGTGTGTGTTGTTCATTGGTTTGGTTGTTGTAAGCGTGGCTGTGTTTTATTTATTTCGTTTGGAGCTCTTGTTATAAGATGTTGTATGGCAGGTCGTTGTTATTGTTGCGTTGCGTGTAGGTTTATTAGGTTTGCAGATGGTTGGTGTAAGAAAAGGTGTGTTTGGTTAAAGATTGTCTGGCTTTATTAAGAATAGGTTATTTTAGTTTGTAAAGATTAATTTAAATAATTAAGAAGTTTGTTTTGTACCCTTGCAGAAGCTACGAGAATGAGCTAAGAAGCAGAGCGCAAGCTCTTCTTGTTGTCGCAGCTTTTCCAGAAAATTTTTCGTAACAACAATGAATAACAATTGTTTGCTTCGTTTGTTGTGGAGCGCGTTTTTTGTTTTTGTTTGGTGTTTGTTTGGGTAATGCAGAGAAGCCCGGGGAAGAACGAATGTTTTTCCTCGTATGAAAGACGCTCAGCAAAGGTTAAGTAAAACAAAAAAGCTGTGTTTGGCGGAACTTGTGGCTACCCGTCGTGAAAGTTCCACAGGCTCGTATGGGACCGGCCATAGCAGGAATTACGGGAATGACAAGCGTCTACTACTCGAGGAATAAGGATCGTTTCGTGGACATCATGTTTCAGAAAAGAATGTCGGCTGCCATTCAAGATAAGAAACTTTGTCAAGATCATCTTGTGACTGGTGAGACTGTTCATTATTTATTTTGTTTCCAAGGAAGATAGGTTGATGCACTGTTCAAGAAGGTGGGGTGCGGCTCAGTGAAATTTATTGTTAATTGAGCCTATCCTGCTGTGGCAGAACTTAGAGTTCGTCAAAGAGAAGATCCCAAGAGTATTACTGCACCGTTACGTGACGCTAAGAACGCTTCGCGTTCTTAATTACGAGACACTCATTTCAGTGCTTGCTTTATTCATTGAAATGCTTAATGCTTAATTCATTGAAAAGAATAAGTCTTAGTAAGAGTTGCGTCAGAATTTAACACTCAAAGGTTAAACTGTTTAAACTGCACGCGAAGTTTGGCACATGAGAAACAAAAAGGATATGTTGTTGCATTTTTTTTTTAACAGATGATTAAAATATGCGTGGCAACTGTGTGGGAAGATCTTAAGTGCCAAAAGATAGTGGCAACAGGCGATCCTGAGTGGGGGTAAAACGTTTTGGTATTGGTGGTTTTTCACGGGGTTACAGCTCTCCTCCCCTCTCCTCTCCCGAATTTTAAGGGTGGGAGTGATTAAAAAGGAGGGCGTGACACGTTCATGTGTTGTTTTCCCTCACCAGAGTTGTTTGATACAAAGCTGAATACCTCATTACTTACCACACTGCGCATGACGGAGCTTTGTGTATGTTACGGTTCCCAATTCTCATGTGTTAAGCATTTGTTGATTTAGAAATATGATTGGTAAATGTTGGACTAGTTATTAATTCCATTTTTGTCTTGTGTTAATAT